>JAKSZP010005259.1:0-455255 GCA_022478985.1 Massospora cicadina | reverse complement strand
ATTAGTAATCTGGCTTTACGCTGATCTGATGCTCCTTCTACTGCAAACTCTAATTGTTTAAAAAACCCATGGATGTTCCCATCACAGTCAAATGGAGGAAGCTTGTCAATACTACATTCTTGCAGAAATTTCTTGTTTCAATTGAGCGCAGCATCTAAGGCAAGCTTGAGTTCTGCGTATTCAACAGTTGCAGTGTGTTGAGATGATTCCTTAGTGAAGCAAGCAGGATATGACATGACTAACAACTGAGGAACGCTTATTAATCTATATGATTGATCAATGGGCCCCCTGTAGTGAGCACCATTGTCAGAAAATTGGCAATACTTGAGAGATACGCTGACGGATTTTGCACAAGGTTCAACCCACGGAGCAATTAGGACCAACGATATGATGATCATAGTCCTCGGAATGACAGAATAAACTTATAAATCAATAAATAAATATGGAGCACTCGCTCCCTCAACTCTCTTTTATTCTTTCTATTACTCCAGCGGATTATCACTGTATACTTTCTTTTAACTACTAACAACTTAACCTCCTCAATCATCTCATCCCGCTTGTATGGTAATGACATTGGATGGTACCACTTTAATGGCTTAGTAATTTACTTCGCCATATCTCATTGGCTCCACCAATTATTCATTCATCAATTCACAATCGCCTAATTCGGCCAATTTCCCAACAATCCCAGAATCACCTCAATTTGAGGCGCTCAATTAATCGTTTATTAACAAATTGGCGGATTCCATCCATTTCTCCATATTTACTTAGTGCTTATTGTCCAGTCATATCAGATTTGTAACAGATTTCTTCATTGACTTAATTGGTGCTTCAGCATAAGGAACCATAGAGAGCGCCAAAGCATTCAGAATGACTGTTATAATCTTGTCATCAGAATAATAAGGGGCTTTTGTGCAGAGAAATGATAAGGGCGTCAAGGCATTTGGGGTGTCCATAACATTTGCAAAACAGCGGGAAGCATTGATGCAGGTAAATGAAAAGGGCGCCGAAGCATTCAGGTCAGCTGTTCCAATTTTGTCATTGGAGAAGCGAGAGGCTTTAGTATAAGGAAACAAAGAGGATGTACAGGTGTTTGGGTTGAATTTTCTCAGGTGTATTATTGAATAGCTTTAACTGCTCAATGTAATGGTTAATAGCACTCTGCATTTGTTTCAGCTGCTCCTTGAAATGGTCAACAGCTTTGCAGAGGGTTCCAAATATACTTTTTTGGATTGTTCAGTATAGTCATAAACATCTGGAATATAGTATGATAATTAAATGTTTTTCATCCTCAAATAAGCTTCAATTATGCCAGTATATCCAGTCTCAGAAATATTATCCCAAAATTCATCTGACAGGACGATAAGCTGGCAACTTCTATCCTGGAGTTGAGGTAGAAATTAACTTAGATTCAACATTTATTTATTACTTTTCTTCTGCTACTACACCCCTGTAGAGTGCACCTCTTTGTGTAGCGCAAGGTCTCTTTAAGGTCTACTTGTACAAGTTATTGTTGGACGGTCCTACTCTAGCTCTACTGTATAGATCAATGATGTGTTAAGCTTTTTAATCTATAGTATATATGCAACTATGCCAAAAATTCTATTAATCTCTTTCCAAGTTCCCAGTACAGATATGTTACACCAAGAGAGCAAGCACTTTTTTTACTTTATAAAATAAGTATAGGGCGCAAAAAGTTATCAATAGAAAGGTTTTACTATTTAAAGTACCAAGGGAGTATCAAGTATGTGATGTGGGATAGGCGCATACCATGTGTGACAGTGAGAGTAGTTTCAAGGATGTAGAAGGTGATGGCACAGTACAGGTTCAGAGTTGGACTACATCAGGATTAATCAGTGGGGCTGTACTGAGTTCAATAATGGTAGCACAGTTATGTGTTTTTCATTATTTCTAATTAGGACGCCAATAAAGAGTAAGCTATGATGTGTGTCATAAATTGTTAATAAGGCAACTAGAGGAGCTAAACGCTGAATAAATCCTCATGCTTGGCATCAAAATGGTATTATTTAGTTTTTTGGACATTCTTCCCTATCTCATTGGCTAGTGGAACACTAATGGGGCGATTTATATAGAATTCATTGGGTTTTAAACTTGGCGTTATTATGTGAAATTGCTCTTTGCTTTAATATGGGGTTATTAGTGATTTCAGGTCTTGGGCCCAATAAAACATTAGATGGTAAAGTATAATAATATCTTTTGGGCCTTAATTCCTGGCAAAAAGGAATAAAAAGTATAATACAATGTCAATAGCAATAATAAATAATCAACATCAATTATAGTGATAAATAATCAAACACTAAAGTCAAGGCTTCATTTGAGCTTTAACAATTCTTAAGAGATCCCCCCCTAAAGCCTTGATTGTGGGTGACAATAATTTCTCCGGGGGTGAATAGCCTTGGTAGGGTCCCACACTTACAGAGTTTGGATTAGTAAGATAAACCAAGTCAATTGGGTTAGATATTGGCCCGGCGAGCATGAGGTTTGTTTTGATCTCAAAATTTGTGGTAAGTTAGTGGTATAGAATACCTTTTCATCAGCATCATTCTGATTTTGACTCTTTTACCAGCTTATATTTTAAGAAAGGTGGGATCCCAAAGGTTAAAATATCATTTTGCTCAGTAATGACAAACTACATCTCAGCATTTATGCTGAGAAATATTGTACAATATTGTGAGGCACCTTTGAAATGTTTGCTTGAGTTAGGCTTGACCTTGGATTCACAGGGTGATGTGGCACCTAGAACTGTAATTGGATAAACAAATTGGTTGAGGGATTTTGGCATAGGTTTATGCAACCATACGCCAAGAATTGTGGTTTGATAGAAGTCACCTTGGCAACTGGTAAAGGTAAACTTTAGTCAGGTTGTCAATAGCATGCAGAGATAAGACATCAGATGTAGGTTTGATGCATCAGAAATATGAATTTAAACTTAGACTGTGGAGCGTTGGGTTGACAGATCTAAGATGAGAGTTGTTAGTGAAGGGAAAGCATCTTTCTTGATTTGCCTAATTGACACACTGATTGAGTCAAGGAATCTTGACTATGGAATCCCTTTACCTCATAATGATGTTCAGGTGTTGATTTATTGAATTCATCCTGTTTTTTGAGTTAGTGTAATATTTTTGTACCAACAGGAAACCCTAAAATAAAAGTAGAATAAAAATATAAAATGAAGTTTTTAGAGATATTGATTCATTAAATGCAAAATTGGTTTTGGTGGCACTAATTTTGGTGTTGGAGGAGCAAGGAGTTTTTGTGCAGGTAAACTGAGAGGGCGCAAATGCATTAAGGTTGGCTTTTCCAAATTCATCTTTGTCAGACAACTACCTATTAAATTTTTTTAATAGTTTTTGGGTTTAAATAAGGCTGATATCGCCCAAAAACCTTGATTCATTATTGGTGGAACCCCTCAAATTGAGACAATATGTTCCCCCTCTCCTAGGCCAGATAAGCCTATGGTTAGTAGCATAGTTTTACCAAATTGGCGGCAGAATCAGGGAACCATTTGAGGTCCCTCCACGTCCTACATATAATTTAATTCAAACTCCACCAAAGAAAAGGCCACTTCTATAGACCTGGATGGGGTCCCACCAGGTAAAAACATTTTCTTACTTTCTAATTGGTCTAAATATATTAAATCCCTGCCCCATGGGTTCATCTCCCTGGCTATCAACCAACCATCTGCACTCACGTTAAAGTGAGGTGAGTCTTTATAGATCTGATAGGTCAAAACCCCATATTACCTAATTCAGATACACCCAGCTAATAATGAATTTATCATCCTACTAACTTTGAGCCTTGATATGATATAAATACTAAGAAGACAGGGGTGGAAGGCGAGTCGGTAAGGGCGTACGGCTACCAACCTGAAGGTTGCGGGTTCAATTCCCGCCCTTCGCACATCGATTGGGGGTGCCAGCCAAAGGAAGCTATTGGCAGTTAGTAGGTCTAATAACACGAAAATCTTACCCATGACGTAACCAAAAAAATTTGAGTCCCGATCTGGAGGTGGAAAAACTTTCTTCGACGGAGTTGACCCTGTTCAGGTTTCATGTCGTTTCTTTTTTTTGGTAATGCCTGTCCCCTGGTTGGCTTGCCTCAGTTAAATAAATACTAAGAAGACAGATATCAATAGGGTTTTCTTTTTACCTCATCGCTGCAATTAATCTAAAAAAATCTTAAAAATCACTCATTTTCATAGGTTTCAAGTCTTTTAGTTTATTATAGGTAGTAGTAAAAAAGCGCTATTTTTATAACAGCTGCAGCGAGTTCAGATACTCCTGTTTCTGCTTATTGTTGAATCCTGTGCAGATAACACCAGCGAGCATCAGTAATCACCACGAATTTGACAATTGTTGTTACAGTGAAGGGCTTCGCTGCAGGGAAACAGAGAGAGCATCAAGTCAATTGAGTTGGCTGTTCTGACTTTGTTGTCAGAACAATGGGTAGTCTCAGCGCTTGGAAATAGAATGGGCATGGAGGAATCTGTTAAGCTTTTCCAGCTTTATTTTCAGTCAGGGGGTTATACTTGCAATATATCTCCTGGAGCCGCATCAGGGTGTGATAATAACCACGCCGAATTTCCTCTATGACTGCATAAGTTGAGTATAGCCTTTGTTCTTTTCTTCATTTTCATCTGAAAGGGAGAGATGATATGCGGTGACAGTCGCACAATCAGAAATTATCTTGAGTTGCTGTTTGTTGGTGTACATAATAGGTGACCATCTTAATTTTTAATTTTTTCTCTTTATAGGCGTTTCACTCTGAAAATTGGTGGACTACAACACTATGAGCTTATTTTTAAAAGCCCATCATATTTTTTGAGCACTGGTAATGTCTTTTTATATATCTTCCATAACTCTTTTACTCTTTAATCCATATTCTCTGCTACTTCAGTCTCTGTAGTGGTCGCCACTTGTGTAATGTGAGATCCCTTTTTTTAGTACTAGATGGTCCCAACCCGAGGGGGGAATAATGTGAGATCCCTTTATGCGCTACTTACACAGGTCAACAGGTAGATGGTCCAACCCTCATTGCCCCTGATATATAGCCATTCTATGCCTTAGGTGGCAGACGACTTTAAAATACTAAACATATAGGGAGTAAGAATTATTTTATTAATAAAAGGGTTGGTATTATTAGAGTATCAGTGTAGAATCAAGTTTGATTAGGGACAGGAACATATACATGTGAGGGTGGAAGTATATTCAAAAATATAGAAGGTCATGCAAAGTTTAGGTTCAGAGTTGAAGTAGATCAGGATTTATCATTGTCTGTATTGAGATTAATAATGGTATCACAGTTAATTGGTTTGTTCAACTGCCATCCAGAAACCATTAAAGAGTAAGGTATATTGGGTGTCATAAAGTGGGCAATGGAGCTACTAGAGGGGGTAAACAATGAATACAACCTTGGGCTTAACATCAAGATGATATTAAGTAGTTTGGGCTTTCTTTCCTATCTCATCGGCCAGTGGAACATTAATGGGGCGATTTACCAGAATTCGTTGGGTTTTAAACTTGACATTAATATGAGAAATCGCTCAGCGTTTTCAAAATATGGTATTATATGTAAATCATGTATAGGCCTGATAAAACTTCGCTCATTTAATTATAATAATTATTCTGGGCCTTAATCCCAATCAACCATTGTTTAGTAAGTTTAAACCAATGTTAATAGCAATAATAAAAAGGCAATACAGTTATAAGAATAGTAAATTGTAGCCCTAAAGTTAAGGCTTCACCTGAACTAGAGTAATCCTGGATAGAAACACCATTTGCAATTTTTGTTTTGAATTAGACCACTCAAAGAATTTCCCTTGCCTTTGTAGTAAATCTTCCCCACCCCTCCAGAGATTTCCCTGGTTCTGCCTCAGCAGAATTTTTTGAGGGGTAGCATCATTCTTCCCCCTCCATCAAACATCAAAGGTCCTCTCCTCCTGCGACAGTCAGTCTGAACCCACCACCCTGCTTTATTCTAGAATAAATCGAAGATCAAAAGCTCATTGTTTTGCCTTTATTGACAATTCATGAGAAAATGTCTCCCACCCCTTACCCGATCATTACATGCTGATTGTGCTATTATGACTAATTTTTACATATTAAACTTTTTCAGAAAGGGTGGCAATGTTAATCGCTCATATACTTTGTGCCATATTTTTTGATTGGCCAGAATTCTTTAAACCCCCATCTATCCCACTTCTCAACACAAATTCTTCCCTTATAAGGGCTATTTTTTTAGTACTAAATGGTCCCAACCTGAGGGGGAGTTCCCTTATAAGGGCTATTCATGTACATGTATCATCAACAGGTAGCAATAAAAGTGACATCTGCCATCAAAAAATACCTCCTTCATCAGTCCCTTCAAATGAATGTGAAGCCTTTGTAAAAAATCATCCCCCTCCCAACTTCCTGACTAAATTCATTAAAAGGTTAGATTTTTAATTAAACCTAGCATGTTATATGGGTTTTTGTGCATTGAAGTTGGGAACTCAGTATTATTTTTAACAATTATCTAACAGTTCTCCATGCTGCCAACTTTTTCTAAATACCCGATTTTATTGCCTAGATCAAAAATCAATTTTTATCCATTGAATTTCTACCACAGTGTGTATACTCATAGAATCATATTTGTCTATTTTTACCCTTCTACCCCATTCCACTGAGCCTATACCCCCATTAAGTGTTCCCTTGTGCAGTATCTTAAGCACCCCACATTAGAAAAGATAACCATGGTCCCCATTTTCTATTTAACGTTTCTTCTAGGCCAACACTGTAGCGTCATTTTGAGAATCTTTTACCAGTTTAATTCAGAATTTATAAATAAAATATCTGTGGAAGATAAACTTTCTTATTTGAGACCAAATAGTATTAAAAATTCACCTTTGCTTTGGATTTGATAATCACTTTTTCATCTTGATATACTAATTTATGCAATGGGTCCAGAGGAAGCTCACTAGTAAAAATAAATTGGAGTTATATAGCTCTTCTTGAAGATCTTTCAAAAGGGAACTAAGCTATATGTAGTTTTATGGTTCCTTCCTATCCCATATTGCCTTTAACAACTCATTTATATAGCTTTTTTATTAATTAGGTAGTATAATAAAGCTTTATCTTTGTTTTTGCGCTTTCATAATAATGCTGCAAAAATTCCAGTGTATTTACATCTATGGCAAGTTTTACATGATTCATATGACCATTTTAACCTTATGCCTTTAATGCTCTAAAATTTTGAAGTTCCTTAATTTATTTAAAAAATTCTATTAAATTATGTTTCAAGTTTGGGTCATTATAGCTATAATTTTATTTAAACACATCAAAAAATTGGCCCTGTATTTTTATTTATTCTCCCATTTGCAAGGCAGAGTATTGGTAGTTAAGTTCTTTACCATCACACAATAAAATATCAGCATGGCTGTAATGCTGATTGTATAGTAATGCAAACATCACTTTCATTGCATCTGCATTAACCAAAATTTGTGCCTCTTAGTAAATATATCAACAAAGGCTCTTACTTTCTCATCTTTTTGAATTGAATACTGGGAATTCTTGCTTATGCATGGCCATTTTGCTCAAGGCTACTAAATTTCTTCATTATTTATCCTTGACCTTGTGATATACCATATTATATCCTTTAACTGAGATATCATAATTTTTGACAATCAGTGTCTAAACAATTAATCACAACAATAGTTTTTTGGTAATCATTGTAACATTACATGATAATTTCAGTATTGATGATCGTAAATATATTATCTTAATGAAATGCAGGTAATTTTTTGCGCTTTGTGAATCTTTTTCAACTACTGGTTTAACTGTTGCATAAGGTGTACATACAGGAACCCTTTCTGAAACTAGAATGTTGTCAGGAGTTATTTGAGGGATGCTCTAAAAGTTCTTATGTGTTTCTAATAGGGTTAATACTTTTTGGCATTATTCTTCTTATCATTTTTTACAATTAATCTAAAAACAACTTAGCCTGATGATATTTCATTTAAGAACAATTATATTTTAAATTTAGCTCTTTTTAATATTCTCTTGATTTCAACTTCACAAAGATAATATATTTTGATTAATATCATGTAATAGGCAGTATTATTGACTGGTAGTTTCAAGGAAACTCTCAACAATAATAACTCATTTCAGATATATATCAGACTTTTCTTTACTTAGTTTACTTATACTCTAAAGCTCCTTTAAAATGTTTGATTTTGTGTTATAGATTATAATTTTTAATTAAAGACTTGACGCCCTTGTAATCAGCACCAGTTAAAAATAAAGTGATTTTACTAACTCACAAACTCATTTACCTATAATTAGTAAAGACTTACTAGTGTATGATGACAGTTAGACCAATCAAGTCTAATGACAAGTGTTACACCTGCACTAAGGCTTGTCAATATAAATCAGGTAAATATGCATAAACGTCTACAAAGGGCGTATTAACAATAAAAAGTGTTAAATTATGGATTTTTTTATTTAATCACAATAGTTTTTAATTAAGAAGTATCTAAAATATGTGAACATCTCAACTGTTGTTAATCCAATTAAATTAGCAAGTATTTTCTGCATATTAAAAAGTTTACTAAATACCAATTTAGGCTGGCCTTGAAAGAGCGTGTTCAGTTACTTAGTTAACACATATGACCTTTTTAAAATCTAGTGGCCATGCTTAGTTAATGGTAATGCTACCCTGAAGAAGAGTACCACATTAATTAGTTAAGGTCTGCCCTCAAAGCAGTGTGCTTCAATGATAAATCAGTTCCAAAAAAATTCTAAGATCAACTAACAGTTACTTTGATTGACATTTGTACAAAATTATCTAATGAAAACATGATCCATAATACTTATCACATACTAATTTTTAGTAGCAAATGCTTCCAAAAAATCAATTACATCAATTTTAGGATGTATCATTTTAAAACAATCAATAAACCATTATGATAATATCCTCAATCACCAAGTGTCAATATTTTAGAAAATCAAAAATCATTTTTAAGATAGAAATTTAATATTAGGGTAATCAAAAATAAAGTTTAAACAGGCATAAAAATTTTAATTGATTATATTATTTTTAAGGCTAGATTATGTGGGAATATAAAATTTTAACATATGTATATTCTTAAAAATATATGATCCCAAAACTTGGAAGTAAACTAAGAACCTTCAATATGATATAGTATTCTTAGGAAATCATTTAGGAAAACAATTCTTTTTGTAAGAACTTGGTAGCTTCCTTCAAGATGTCAATTACTTACATGGGTTACATACAGTATATTTTTTGCTGAGGTTTACCAACTTTTTCAAAATTTATATTCTGTAGGATAATTAAGATAGTAAAGAGATTCACGCTCAAAGTTATCCAAGATGTCTGAAGATTGGCGTGGAAGAGCCCAAAGGTTCTATAGATAATAATGCAAAAGACTAGAAATGTGGCTTCATCTCTTCAAAAAGCTAATTTAAGTACAAGATTAATTAGCTAAGTTTGATATACTATATGGAAGAGGTGCACCTCCTGGTCTAGTCACAAGATTGACAACAACTTAAAACTGACACCATAAGCTTTTCAGCCAATTCTTTTTAAACATTTCCATCATTCCCATGGGCTGTCCTAAAGTAACACAAAAACCGTAGAAGCATCAGCGCAGATATTCCCTTGGTGTTGGACTTAGGCTATCTAGCCAATTGCTGTATTCACGCTAAGTAACATAAAACATCTTAACTATATTGTCATAAATTAAAGCTCCTTTTCCTGACTTATCAAATTACTTATGAATTTATATATGAAACAGAATCATATTGGACAACATAAACAGGATCATCATTCTCTATATCTATACCACTTTCATGAAGAACTGACGGTGAGAAATTTGTTTATGTTGATTTATCATAAAAACATAGGATATCACTAGCGTGGTGGGAAGTAAAATTTTAAAAACTATTAGTTAGGGGTGCTTAAATTGACAAGCTGGTGGAATGACATATAGACTATGTTCAGACTATTGCATTAGCATGGGATCACGCCAATGCGGCGACCTTTAAGTATTCTTAAATCATCAACTAGTTGGTTAGTTTAATTGTTAACTAACAAATTATTGACACAAAATCTAGCAGGTAGCTTTAATGATTTCCACTTCCCTGGAGGTAAATTGTGATGAGCTTCTCATTAAGCACATATGAAGCAACTCAATACACCTCTCTCGCCTTTCTTACCAGTCCTGGACATGAGTACTGCTCCATCATCAAGTTATAAGTCTTTTCGATCCCTGAGTGACCAGCCAAAGGGTTTCCATGGCATGCCGTCAAGATCTCCATTTTCAGAATTTCCCTAAGAGCCTACAGCTTTCCTTAAGCATAGATCAAAACCATTCTTCTGAGAACTCTATTGATGCTTACAACTTGATCCCATATCTCAAAAACAATTATTTACCACCCTCATCTGCCTCTAAGATTCCTGAAATCTTGGGTTTATCTACCTTTGATCCCTTATAATTAATGCAAAATGGTTAAGTGGATGAGTAAATAAGTTTTTTATATATGTCTGGGTTATCAATCTAGTAAGACAATCCAGGGTCACAACTCAGAACATCCTCCAATATGTTTTGGACCACACTTTTTGTTAATAGTAAACTCTTACTAAGTCAACTCCAAACTCCAATAGGCTTGTTGCTGATTCATCCAACTGTAATACTTTATTTTTAAAAGCTTGGAGTTATATACAAATAATAAATGAAAAGCAGGCACAAAAAAGAATGATTCTTCTATTTTTAAGAAAGCAGAGCTAAACTTTTAACAACTCTTATAATTCTTGTTAGTTTGTCTCTGTTGAATGTATTATTGTTTGCTTCTGTTTTAATGCTTGATGGTGATTTTCTCAAGAAGCCCAACAGTAAATACTTTAGGATGACTAAGTTACATGACAAGTGTATTTTTATTTTAAAGGGTGCCAAGTCACCACTTATGCTCTTTCAGCTTGAGTATCCGTCCTATGGTAAGTATGGTGATAAACTTATTGATTTAAAGATCCAAAATGAGATGTATAAATAATGCTGTCTTTTATTATAGTATAAAGACGGGTTTTAAATGTCACATTCAACAATATAAACCCCAAAAGAAAAAGGTTTTATAAAATTATTAGGGAAAAATCCAGAAGGGAGGTACTTGTTCAGGTGATGCATTCCAGATAGCATAATGCCTTTGTATCATATTTTTGATAGTACAAAACTGGTGAGTTATATATTCAAGTTGGATGGGACTGTGGATCCTTATGATGATCATTTGACAGCCTAGTATTTTTACACATTTTCAGGTTCATTTTAATTTGCTACCTCAAGTACCACTTTGAGTATTTGTCATCTGACCTTCTTATGAACTATCATTTTAATTAGGCAAGAAATCATATTGGTGTCTTAGGCTCAGTTTAGTCCATTGAAATTTTCCTAGAGTCAATTTGAGATGCTCTGACAATCAATTTCTTCAGGTTTAATGTAGGTAATCCCCTTTACCCCTTTCTCAGGCCTAGATGTTGATTCAGCTGAGGGAGTCAAATGGTCAATGTTCTTCCCACATGCCCAATATCAGCATATCTGACAACTATAGGACTTTAATAACATATATGCTGCTCTACCTATCTACCCCTCTTGAAGAAACAATTCTCTCAAAGCAAAATATAAATCGTCCATGTCACAGTCATAATAAGGCTTATGCTTTTGTGAAATTTGTAATTCTATTGCAACTTTAAATGTACCTTACTTTTTGTATGCTTGGTGGATCCTCAATGAAGTTATGCATTCTCAGACCATTCAAATTAATTTTATATACAAAGTTAGCTAATATGATCTAGTAGCAGTAATTGGTTTAACAACCTCTGTAGATTTAACTCACCCATGTGCATAAGGATTACTTAATGACCCAGATATCTAAGCTCCCTTTAAACCAGAAGAACGCCATATTTAATTTTTATCCCACTTTTGTCCCTTCTATTGAATTTTAAGAAATGAAATCTTTAATTTCTATATATATAGCTTTGCTTTGGTTTTGTAATAGTTTAAGAGTTTATGATTGTTGTGGAGGGCATTATGCCTTTTGCACTCAATTATACAGGGAGTAAAATAAGGATGGGCTAGTACTGGCGTGTATACTAAAAGTCCTTTTGTATTGAAAAACTTTTTCTTTATAAATCAAAAAAAGGTACCTTACCCATTAGTACGGTCAATGGAAATTTCAGAACCCAAAGTTTTATAGAACTTATAAAATATTTTTGCTACGCCAGGAAGATGTTACTTCATTATACTCTTTAGGAGACCTTTTCAGTATATTTTTAAAGGAGAATAATTCAAAGATGAGCTTATTAATCAAAAACTGTATATTTAGAAGAAAACAACTCCCTCCAAAGAATGTTTTCAGATCGTTGATTCTATTAGTGCACCCTGACATAGTTGCAACCAAGTAGGATTACTGAGATGAAGGGATATTAATCCTATATAACTGAATTTGGTTTCTACCAAAGCATCAATATTTTTACAGAGGTGATAGTCTTCCCTCTCAAATAGTTTTACCTTTGTGACAATGGTGTAATCAATTGAGACCTATAAGTAACTCTTATTATCTTTCAATATAGAAAGCACTTATAATTGGCATAACTTTCATTTTTAAAATTATAGTAAACCTATTCATAAGAGGTCTTTGAGCTTTAATAAGTCTCTGAATGAACTGCAACTAGTAAGTTTGTACCCTTTAATGTATCAACCTTCAAACCATTTAGATAAAGTTTGATATTTAGTACTTTCTGGTATGTCGTTATAGGCTGTCAGGTGAGAACATAATTTTCCATGTACAATATATCTAGCAAAAACTCGCCATCATGTGATGAAAAATTTGGGTTATCCATTGGAAAAATACAACTCATCAAGGAATGTCCGCTCCTATTACAGATGATCTTCAATTTTATTAGTCAATGAACTTAGTGCATCTCCTGAAAGCTCCATTGATAAATCAGCTTGCTGATGAGGTTGGTATTTTAGTGCACTTATTGTAGCATGCTTTATACTAGATGTCAATACAACCAAGACTGTACTTTAAAGCCCCCTACTAATATGATGCATTTATGTTTGATAGATACCCTGTCCATGTCATAAGTACATAAATTGGATTGAACAGTACTTTATGCAGTATGTACATCCTTCCATACACCATCATATAAGATTTTGAGTTTGCACCACCATAACAACTAAAGGCAATTCTTCATTTTACAGCAGTATCATTTGCAATAATTTTGATTATATGAAGTGGAATCTAACATTATACAAAACATAAAGTAAGCAATTTTGGATAATTGAAGACTGCTAAAATGGCGCATGGAAACTAGCCCAGACTGATAATAGGATTGGCGGATAATTTCAAAGTGAGGATTGCAACAATTTTTAACCACCGCAACTACCATCAATCAAAAAGTTATTTAAGCTGGGTATGAATTTAGGCTGCAAAACTTTTGAATAAGTTACTATAACTTCTTAATTTTTAAGCTTTACATACATCTTATAAAAATCACCTGTCACATTTATTCTTCCAAGTTTAGTGAAAGATCAAATTATCATTATGGTCCTCTAGGTCCTGGATTAATGGTACATATGGGGTACAGCTGCCCTAGAAGACCTGTTAGTCACCCATGATACTAGAACCTTTTTGAGATCCTTCAATATTTCTTTGACCTGCTAGTCCAATGTATTTAATGGATCAGTTGGTCCACATGGACCCTTTATGCTAACAGGACCTTTCACGTCAACTTCTATTCATCCTTCTTATTAAAGTTGTGGGCCATAGCTGAAAAAAGGTTTCAATTGTGGACCTAAAGTTAGGGGACTTAGTGGAAAGATGCTTGTTGACTCAAGAAGGGGACCATTATATCCAGATTTTACTCTGATAATACCTGCATGAAGGATTTAGTGACGCACATTAACTGTGTGAAGCACCTACTTATTTAGAACTAGTTGTACTATGTGAAAATACCCATACCACCTAAGATAACTGATTTTATACCATGATCTAGATATCAAACTTCTTAGCTCCCAAGTTTGGACGCTTGATAGTAGCCAAAAGGAAATTCAACAATTTTTGTAATTTGTAATTAAAGCCTCTGAGAAGCATGTTAATTGATGTGGTGAGAGTATAGAGAGAGAATTATATAATATTCCTTCATTTCATTTTTTCTTAAGTTAATATTAATGCCTCTAAATAAATACTAAGAGTTCAGATTTTATAATACTGCTAATCAAACTCTATTTACCATCCCAATTATATTTAGCCTCATTATGGAGGAATTATGAGCACGCTTAATGTAGTATCCAGTCCTTCCTTTATGTCTTTGAGAGTGTGTTGAAGGGCGTCACACTTAAAAAATTTGAAATATAAACCCTAACATTTAGGCCGTTTTATGCAAGATATTATGGCCTATACATATTAGTTAGTACTACATGGAGTGAGTAAATTCTGTTTTCATCAAAAAGTTTAAAATTTACAAGATACTTGCCAATCAAAAAGTAGAAAACCATGAGTATTTGATATAAGTAAGGGGAGTTGGTAGATGACTTTGCTATGTTGTTATATGACAAGTTACAAAAACTGAAATACTTACAACTTCATTACTTTTGATAGCGCCATTAATTAAATAATCACTACGGTTCTTATGGTACACAGTTATCAATTATATTTAAAATTTTAAAAACTTTATCTTTTTAACCTTGATATTATAGAGCCATGATAAAAATTTAAAGTGTAGTGGTGCACCAAGACTCAATAATTCATCTTTTGCCTTATGTACAATCTGTGACATGTGATAATAAACCCAAGAATATAAAATCTATGTTTACTGTGGGATAAGAAGTTACCTAGAGACTATTTTGGAATAAAATAAGTGAGAAAAAACAGGGGCCAGCATAAGGCTTGAGACTCCCTGTAATAAAGATCATTATCACCTCTTACTAAACATGCAGACTCCAATAAGGAATGATGTACAGTGCCAGCTCCAGCCATTATTGATATCACTCTTTAATTAATAGATAGGACTTTAAGTTCTTTTTACTCTCCTTAAGATTTTATTACTAGACAATGATGATATGTGACTCCGACTTTCACTAATCTATACAATTTTTATCTCCAATTTTTGCACCTATGTAATTCAAGTCAAAGTGATAAATCATAAGCTAAAAATTTCAGCAATAATAATATTAGTTATGCAATTAAGACAATATACTTGTGACTCATGAAATGGATGCAGATCACTCCATATATAGAGCACTCTATGGAATATTAGATAGCTGGTACATCCCATACCAAATTACCATGGCTTACTCATTATTACCTAGGCCTTGAAAATATCTTGATTTCTGCAGAAGTGTTAAACAGCAACAGCTATATTATACTCCTTGTGATGAATTTCAAATATTTTAAAAAAATATTATCATATGGATAATCATCTTATAATATAGGCGACTGTGTACCGCTTATACTATAAATACACCCAAGGAAAAAAGAAAGCTTAATAAATGTGTATTCCTGATGGAGCATCCAAAAGCTATATCTAGGCTCAACTATAGAATTCAGACTAAAAAGGACATTCTTCCACCACCCTCTGTGAATGCCAAGGAAGAATGCCACTAATTTTAGTGCATCACTTGATTATTTTACAAGTCACAAATCTTCAAGACCAGAATTCTGGTATTAGTGCATAACAACATTCAAGAGGTCTTATGAACTGCCAACCCTTAAATCAAAGAGGCCTTAACCTTACCCAGAATCCTTGACCCAGCATAAAATGGATTCATGACTGTATCAATTATCAATTTTACAAACAAACATATGAGTATATATTTAATGTCCCCATGGCATATGTATAGTCTGTTTTTATAAACTATTACTGTCTTTAAGCTAGATGTGGGAAACTGAGTGAATTGTGATTATATTATTATATCATAGCTCAAGTGGAAATGAAATTTTAGACAGACACTTTCCTTGGAACAGAAAAACCCATCTGAAGTCCTCACTAAGGAATAATGGACATATACTATAATGAAGCTACATATGTTGGGATGAAAAAGGCGCTTAACAAAGCGTAGAACTTGCAATGTTTCTCCAATAAAAGCTTAGCTATATAAGAATATCAAGATTAATGGCTCAAGTGGCTATAAAGCTGAAGCAACTTTTAGAGGTTAGGCTATTGAATTCTTTACAAAGTCCATGAGCTTCTCCCCTCCTTTTGATTTATAAGAAGGATGTGGATCATCTCATCATTATGAATTACCATGGTTTTTAGGTTATACTCCAGAATGCTGGCTATTTTTTGGAAATGATAGATAAATCCTGATTTTAGATCTTGGGAAATTGGTAAAGTCACAGGTTTAAGTGCGCTTTTCTCAGTATCCATGTACTAATACAGAGTACTATCTGATATAACAGAACAACTTGGGGTTAAGGCTTTATTAAGTATTAGTCCTGTGGCAC
Source organism: Massospora cicadina (assembly GCA_022478985.1). NCBI lineage: Eukaryota > Fungi > Entomophthoromycota > Entomophthoromycetes > Entomophthorales > Entomophthoraceae > Massospora > Massospora cicadina. Next base: position 438,738 of record JAKSZP010005259.1, on the reverse strand, counting down.
ACGTTTATATCAGACATACCTCCAGGATTTCTGAGACTCGCCATTTTTTGTTTTGAAAGTCTAGTAATAACAGATTGATAAATCACTCCCTTCTGGTTGGTACCACCTAGTGTTAAAAAGAATCTAGTAATAACTATAAAATAACATGACTTTACTAAAGTAATAACCTACAGATGTCCTTAATCTCAATTGTAAGTCAATGCTCTTGGGATTCACCAAAATCTTGCTTTGTTATATTTCCCTATAGTCTAAGGTTGTACTTTCAAGTAAAATTGAACATAAATTCGTTGTTGCTTTTCTGAGACTCTAAATTCCCAAAAATAACAATATTATAATTATGGCCCCTTACAAGATGTCCATCGCCTGTCTATATACTATATAGTTCCTATTGAGATCTCTGGGGGACGTAAGGTTTTCAACGCTATCACATATATTCCTTGATTAACTAGAAAAACCAGAATGGTGTAAATTTAGATGTGGTATGGATTTAGGATTAGAGTGATTATGGTAGGGTTTTAGAGATTTGACAGACCTAGATCCAGAATTTTTTTAAAGAATATGCCTTGCTTTATACATTTTTGATAAAAGTAATCTGTTACTAAAAATTAAGACAAAATACTGATCATTTAAAATTGACATGGCAACAGAATGGCAATCAATAATTTAATTAATGATGCAAGTTGAAGCCTGTGCTTAAGCAAAAATATGAAAAATTCAATTAGTGATATTAGTTGATGCAGTGCAGGGTTTAGGGCAATCAATAGCTTATTAACTGATATGAGTTGATGTATTTGTAGTAGTAAGAGATAAACAATACTTTAATTGATAAAACAAGTGCCCAAATAGTGGAATGATGTTACTAAAAATTCCATATTATTTATTTGCTTAGTAATTATACTTGTTTTTGTAATATTCCTTATATAAAGTCAATGACAAAATCTCAACAATCCTCTTAGGCTGCTATTATGACCTTAGTTCTTAGTTTGGCCATAGACCATGACATAGACACTGTAAGATCAAGCTAGTTTTATAAAACCATAAGAGATGATCCCAGAAGAAATGAGGGATTGTTTGGACTATCAAATGCCTCAAAGGCTTTGCAATGCCCTGCCTGTAATAAATGGGAATTACATGTTCCCATCTGCCCTCAAAATAGCCCTAAATTAAAGAGTTGACTACATTAATAAGAGTAAATGTGTATTTGACTTAAGTGCCAAAATATTTATACCCATTGATTTGGCCCAATTGGCTGAATTATGGTGTTAAACCAGTTCAAACTTTTCTAAAACTGATGAATCCAGCAAACACCACATATCATCCTCACCACTGGACCTCTGGATCAAGCAATGGAGCCAATACATCCTCTGCCAAAAGGGGATTGATCAGTGCTCAGTTCACTGGAAATCACTGGATTCATCAGTACTCTATAAAATGTTTTGTGCTACACGCTGAGTTGTGGATCTGGTTCAGCCTCTTCAGACTGCTCATTAAGATTATGGAATATTAGTTTCATGGCTTAAAGGGGAACAAAGCCCCATAAAGTTAGGTTATACTTCAAGTGTGACACTCATGGACCAACACAAAAATTAAACAACGAATTTAAAACAAGTTAAGTTAAACTTGCATTTTAATTTTGACACTGACTGAATAAGAATTCAAGGTGAGAATCATTAATCCCTTTTCAAAATAAGGGAACCAAAATGAAAGGGAGCTTAAATCATTATTTTATTAAAGCTAAATTAAGCAATTGGAAAATTTCTCCAACTAGTTTCCCAACTCAAATGCATTGAATTAAAAAACCAATCATACAAAAACATCTGGATTGACCTAACCAATTGAATTGACCATATTAATTTTTGTATCAATTTGATGTAAGTTTTATATGTCTTAGTTATTAAAACACTATGTGACAAATAGTTTCATCACATCAACCCTGCTAAGAGAAGAGCTGAGGAAGCTTGATTTGGCTACAGAACTTGGATTTTATACAAATTATAATGAAAATTGGGTTTTTAAGAGGGGACTTTGGGAAGATCGGTGTATCCCCCTTTAGGTTGGTATCACCTAGTGCTAAAAAAAGAGGGGACTCTGGGAAAGCACGTGGAAATACAAGGGTCTTTGATAAATTGAAAGTCTTCTTGGACGCCCCCATTGGGAGTTGCATCAACTACTGGAGACTTCACGCCACATCCACCTCCAACCAAGTTACTGGAAGCCGCAAAATGAAACTTTGACAATAAGTTTGGTGCCACTTGTGATGGAAGTGAGACCCATCTAGCAGGCTATCAAGTGATAGCAGACTGCTTAATAAGATAAACCTTGAGATAAATTAACAATTGGGAATCCCAAGTTCCCATACGCCATCAACACAACCCTAAATTAGAGAGGTGCCTCCATCTAATAAGGGTAAACGTGTCTTTAACTAAAGTGCCAAAATTGGGGTGTACCCATTAATCAAGCCAAATTGGCTGAGGTATGGTGGTGGACCAGTCCAATCACCCTCTACCGCTGATACAAATCTACTAAACACTACTTATCATCCTCACCACTGGACTTCTGTTTCAAGGCATAGAGAAAATCTGGCCTCTGCTACCTGGGGATTATCAGGTATCAGTCCATTGGATCTCTCTGGTTCATCAGGGCCTGGCACCTAGTTAGTGCTTTAGGATGAGGTATAGATTTGGTCCAGCCTCTTCAAACCACTCAGTTACAGTGAGTAATATTGGTTTCAGTCTGAAAGGGGAGCAAAGCCTTATAAAGTTGTGTGGTACCTCAAGTGTGACACTTAAGACCAATACAAAAATTAAAAAAATAACTAAAAAATAAAAAAATAAACTTTTACTTTATTCTGATTTTGACTGAATAAGTATTCCAAGGTGAGGATTTTTTCATTGATCCCATCTCAAAATAAGGGAACTAAAATGAAAGGGCTTAAAGTATTATTTTGTAATATAGCTTTAAATGATTATAAATTTGAAAATCTCTACAGAATGTTTGACCACCTCAAACGTACTTTATTAAAAATCCAATCATGCAAAAAATATCCAGAATGACTGAACTATTTGGATCAACCAGATTATAGATTTTGCAATAATTTAATGTAAGTAATATATGTTTTCAATATTTAAACACTATGTGGCAAAAAGGTGGTTAGTTGGGCAGGTAAAACTGCTTCCACCCAAGTGCAGGTTTTGAGTTAAAAACCTGTACTGGCTAGAAAAATCCCCAGTGTAATATTTGTCTCAAGGTCAACTCACCTCAGATTTTTTTAACACTATGCGACAATTTATGTTATTACACTGCCACTGTAAGATGTAAAGGAGATCTAATTAGCTTTGGTTCCAAACTGACGAGTTCCAATCAGCCGCCAGAGGAACCAAGCAACTGCTGTCCATGTGGGTCAATAACCTTTTATCTGACTAGGGATCAACTATTTCAGCAGGAGCATGTTGGCCATGATTTTCTCCATGGTGCATAAATGCTCTCCAGAAAATGGCAAAAACTTTAAAGATTGGTAGGGAAAAAGTTCCTTAAGTAAAAAAACAAGGGAATTAGAACGAAATAGGCCAGTACCCTCACAAGTAAGGGCACTGGCCTTTGAATAAGGGTGGAGTTTTTAGGGGTTTCCACGCTGTTTTTTGTTACTGACTCTCTTGGATTAGACTTCTTCTCATGCTGCAAAATCCAGGGTTTGCGCTTGGGAGGAGAGGGTCTGTTCACAAATTGTCATGAGAACTGAGATTTGAAAAAGGTGATGGGGCACGCCATGATTAGCTTATCCCCAATTTAGCTTTCTTAGAAACTTTTAGAAATTTTCCAAATTGTTGTGCACTCCATACTCGGAGGTCTGGTGCTTGATTACATGAAAATTTTCCATAAAAATTGGAAAGATTTAAGGAAACAACAAAAAGGGTACTTGGGTTTGAAATTTCAACAATTCTCAGAAAAAACAGACTTCTTGTATCCTGCACATCATAAAATAAAAGCTGTTGTAATTTTGAGATTTTGGGAAAATGAGCGGCAGTATTGGGTGTTTACCTGTAGAACTTTCGCCTATTTGAGGCTATAGGTGAAGGATTTTTATACTCAAGAGTTTAATACTTACAATATACAAATGCTAGGAAGTGTGAGGGTTGGAGTGGGCGCAATTATAGGAGTTTTCTTAAAATTATTGGCCTTTTCTACATGGAAATAAATATAGGCACCCCCTGGCTCATTGCCATTTGTGGGAAACCTAACAGCTATCTTCCAAAGTGCTATAAATGGTTTTTAGGTAATTTGGTTATTTTTTATGTTTGGTTATTTGATGATGTGACTATTTTCTTCTGAACTTTAGAATGAACGCCCTGAGCATCCAAAAGAAGTATTTAAAAAGCTCTTTAGATTATATTAACTTTAAAACTTTAAAAGGGCTCACTCAACATATGAAGATGAGATTTCAGCCATAAGGTTACTATAGATGGAATGCCGCCTTTGCCAAATAAAGCTAAAGCCATCTTTTAAATTTCCACGCCCAAGATTAGATTTAGGCCATTGTTTTAGAATTTGCAGATATTGCACAAGTTTATCCCACACTTTTCTAAGATCGCCATCCATTTACTATTAAATTTACAAGGAGATGCTTATATGTAGGGAATATCCCAACAGAAAATTTTTGCCTTTTTATATAATTCTGTAGATTCCGCTCCCATCTTGGTTTAAACCTAAATTAGATATTTCTTGCTGATGTTTGCAGCTGTGAGAGATGTGGTCATTAGAAACGTTTTTTATAAAATGTCTCAGATTTTGTAGACTATCCCATCACATTATAAAAACCGTGGGGTTTCTACAGATGCACAGGCTTGCTTAACATCTTGTTTTAAATAAAATATGGGCTTCCTGGTTGTGTGAAGACAACTAGCCTAGTCAGGTCTTGATTATTGAGTAAATTCAGCCCTACTATGGCGGATATTGATAAAACAAGTGACTTTGATATCACCCTGGCAAAATAAATAAAGATAAAAGTGACTTCAGTCTCACTTCTGTTGGTTAACATTTATACAGTTAAATTCTCTTCAAGGAGAAGCAGATAAACAACAATATATAATAATATCTAAGTTTTATCCTTAAGGTATCTGTAATTATGAAAATTAAGAAATAATTATAGGAGATCAGTGTATCCCCCCTTTAAGTTGGGACCACCTAGTGCAAAAAAAGAAATAATTATTAGTGATAGTAATAGAGGTCATGTGTTAGGATAATTGTGGCAACTACAATGATTTTGGCATGTCTAGATGAAAAAAGGGATATTTGTTTGATATCTAGAAAGGCTCCAGCTGATTTTCATGATGAATAACATTTTTAATTCCCAATTATAATAAGTCAACATGTCAGCCACTAAACCTGACAATTTCCTGTGAGTAATTGCTCACTTTGAGCCAAATTATTTATATCCGCATTGTCAGCAATAATCCCCAACAAAATTGTAAAATAACTATTATCAAATATAAACCTTTGCATATTATGATTAAACATCTAAGTGGTTAATATACCAATTAGACAAAAGAATTAAATTATCGTCTTAAAGCTAAATATATAAGCTAAGATAAAGATATGAACCAATAATTAGAATAATTAAAGCTTAAATAATCCCAAGCTGGATAATGTGGTCATATTAAAAACCTTGTTGGAATCTGGGCCTTTATGCTCGCTGGTGCTTGTTGCCCCAGATTCTAACAGTATAGCAGTGATAGGAGTTTTGTAAATCTTAGCTGCTGGAAAAAATATTTTGGGGATTTTTACACACTTATATTAAACATTATAAAACACTAATAATATCTAAATTCTGGATTTTATAAATATCTTACTAGTTGTAACAGGTTTAAAAAGTGAACACTCTTAATACCTTGGTGCTTAGTATCAAAATTGTATCAAGGCTTGAAGTGAATGAGGCGCGTTTTTGTATTAGTTAGAATTTATCAAATTCGAGAATATTGGGTTTTGACCAATTGGAGCTCTCAAGACTCGCCTTACTTTGATGGAATAGCTTTTAAGGGTGATGGCAGGTAGGATAAATCTGTGAGGTAAGGATTTAATTTATTAACCCAATCATTGGGAGGTTAAATACTTGCATCTTGTGGGACCCCCTCCAACTCTATAAAAGGGGGTGGTCTCCGCCTAGGTGTGTGAAATAAACTGTAAGTGGGCCAGGGAGGAACCTCGGATGGAATACCTGATTCAGCCGCATGGTTGGTGCAATCCAACTACCCAAACTCATACAATTTGGCTGAGAAGTATTAATAAACATAATGCTCTGATTTGAGGGGTTTGTCGGACATTATCCTTTTTGAACTAAAAAAAGAATGTTGAAGTTAGTGTTCCCAATTCTGCTACTATGATTGGCCCATCACCTGCCAAATCTTTAGATAATATTGTGGATATCCACGACATGAGTACCCACAGTGAAAAGACCTTAGTGGATTCTTGGTGGAATCCTAACAACTGGAATAATACAATTTATCATGAGAATCAGCTTCAAAAGGTAATAATTAATAATAGGATTACTCTGACTCCTTGGTCAAAATTTGAGGAGTATATTATCGCACGGATTGGAACCTCCACAAGGTAAGAGGATGTTACCTATCAATGATTGGGTGTAAGTTAACCAATCATTATCATCCAAGTCTAACCACCGCCAAGGTGCAAAGATTTTACTCAAGGATGATAGGGTAAACATTAGCCAATCATTACCATCCAAGTCTGACCACCACTGAGGTGAAAAGATTTTACTCGCTGATGATTGGATACAACTCATCAAATCATTACTGCATGGGTCAGTTTTACCTCCAAAAAATTTTTATCTTTAATCTGATAGGCCAAAAGCCTAAATTCCCTAATTTGGAAGACTGAGCTTTGCATTCTTTTGCCTCAAATATTGCTGGTCTCAAAATTCAAACTAGTTTAAATAGGAAAAGCTAGTATTGACAAAGGGCCTTCTTTGGTTTTGCCTAGCCTGTATAATAAAAAACATAAAAAACCATAATAAGTATTATTTTATACTTTTATTAAAGAGTAAATATTTCATTTAAAAATATTATTTATGGCATCCATTGGTGGATCCCACAAATTGGTGCTTGCTACAGGGGTCAAGCCCCCTGAATACGTTGATAATTATTTATAAAAAATGGAAAGTGTCACCCGTTGGGTGCGGAATGAGGAAGGAACTGAAGAAGACAATCAAATGGACTTCCCTACTGCTTTAATGTTTGAAGGAGAACAAATTGAGCCTATATTAATATCTGAGTCTCATTGCATCACTTGGCCAGCCACTGAAGCTGTAAGAGACCTTACTCATGGCATCCTTAACCCAGGTGACATTGCATATTACAAATGAGCGTCGTTGGTAGAGGAACGCCACTTGTTTCTCTATGAAACCAGTGTCCTCCCAGAGACCTATGGTCAGCTTACAAATTTGACCACCTATGTCCACAAGTTTGCTCACCCTGCTTTGGTCCATATGATGCATCTCTTAGCCAGTCATCATGAAGAGCTTCATCAACACCTAGATACCTATGCAGCTCTGAATTCAGCCTATGAAAAGTTGTATCAACTGACCTCCAAACATCTTGGGCAGTTAAATCTGGTGTGGAAGCTAATCGCAATTTCATCATACAGCTGCATGACCAACTTACTACTATGGACTCTGGGATTGTAAAGTATGTCGAGGAGGCCATGAAGATATTCCAGGATGAACTAAACATATCCTCCACTAGCACCCACTCGTTGTTGGAGGAGTTTACTGAGGAACTTGAAAAGCAAAATGAGCAAACGTATCATGACCTTTCAGCCCATGACTCCGTCCTTCAAGAGAAATATGAACAGCGTGTGGCTGTGGTGGAGTTACAGTTAACTCAGGCCTTTTTGCGTGTTGATGAGCTTGAATGTTGTCTGTCACTTGAACCATCTAGCACCACCACCATCCTCGCAGCCAAGGTTGTTCAGCTAGGAAAGGAGCTAGCTCTCAAAGCTTCGTTGGAAAAAACCAAATATTTGGCACATCGCCTGACTGAATGCGAAATTGAAGCAAAAAAAAACTTTTTGGAAAGCCCTGTGCTGTTGAAGGAAGTATACAGTCAACTAACGAGGATCAAGCGAAAGTATGAACAGATTGAGGGGGTACAAGGCCCCAGCTCCCACTCTCGTGATGATGAAGGGTCTAAACAAATGAAAGAAGACCTGAAGAACCACGTGGAAGCCGTGGAAACTGCTCAATTAAGCTTAAGCTTAATGGTGTCACAACTTCATTTTCAAGTCTCTGCAATGGAAAACTGAGTGGAAGATCTTGAAGCTCATAAATCAGGGATCGAAGCTCAACTAAGATTATGCGAATCTGGGCCTCTAGAAGCCCTCTCTAAAATGGAAATCCAGCTTGAAGCCATGCAAGATCAGTTTGATCACCTTTCACGGACATTTGATCAGTTGAGCTACCGCTCTGAAACCCCAATAACAGAAGCCCCAGCTATATCATACCCTTACCGGGAATGATCATAATTCATTCAAACCAACGTTCAAAGACAAGTTTATCCCCGGCGAGGGTAGCATTGCTTCATTTTTGTACTTTTATGAAACAGCTATGGAAGGGGCCACTGATTGTCAGAAGGCCAAGCACATCCTTTCCTGTTTGAGCCGCATGGCACAGGAGGTGATGGTCCCACATATGGATGCTCTTAGCACTTGGTCCAAGGTTAAAGAGGCCCTCATAAACACATTCAGCTCAAAACAGGCTTTAAGCATGAAAAAGCAAGCCTTTATGCGTATGAGTATCAGGAAAGGAGAGTCAGTGGCCGCCTTTGCGGAATGATTATATATGGAAGCCCAGACGTTGCTAACCTCAAATATGTTGACTTTGGATGATGCTATAGCCGCCATTTTGACTGGAGTGGCTACTTACCCATCGCTAGCAATGCACATCACCTCCATTAAACGCTACTTCCATACCGTCCAAGACATCAAGGAGGCGTAAATGGATGTTGCTGATTTCCACAAGCCCAAAATTCAATGTGGAGCAGTATCTCATCCTCTCATTTTAAACATTGAGGATTTAAAGCTTATGCCTCGAGCCCTAGCTATTGAAGACAAGAAGGAGCCCCTTCAGCTAATGGGCCCTAAAGAGCAAAACCGCAAACCAAAATGTCCTGAATGCCTCGGTGTGAATACTATGACAAAATCGGCCACATGGAGGCTATGTGTTAGAAAAAGAAAGCTGACACCGAGGAACAGGATCAGGGAAAAGAAATGTCAGCGTAGGGAAAGGCACACCTATTGCTGACAAACCTCATGTGCCTAACTCATTTAACCAACTAAAGCCATTACCTCGCGTTATAAATACCCCAGGGGATGATTCTGAGGGGGATATGGATGAAATCAGCTATTATGTTGTAGGAGCACCTGCGGAGGTGGAAGTCCCTGATCACTTAAACGCCAGAGGAGTGGATGAAGCCACTATACCCAAAGAAACATATCTTAGCCAAGTTCTGGGGGAACCAATCGTTATTGATACTGTTAGCAACGCAGATAAGTGGTGGCTCACCTTATTCGCCCTATCCAGCATGGCCATACCATGCAAACCATCCAAAAGAATTACCCCAAGACCGTGTGTAAATTAACCTCCCATTTCCATCTCAAGGAGGTCCTAGCGCTATCACCCCCTTTTGAGGGGATACTTACAAAGGTCGAAGTGGTGATCCAAAAAGTTTGGGTGATGACCGTCTTAGACACAGGCTCCCCAGTGAACTTAATCTCCTTCAAGCTGATGAAAAAAATTAAGCTTGCACCTGACTTGGAGTACAACCAAGACTTTGGAACCGCTGGTCCAAATAACACCCGCGCCCTTGGTGCTTACTCATCACTTCCCATTCATATTAGGAGGGTTTATTTTATCAGCCCCCACAGTGGCTTTGGAGAACAACGTTTATGATATGCTCATAGGTACTCAGTTTATGATTGAGTATGAAGGCATCATCAATATGAAGCAAGGGTTCTTGTTGTTGCTCAATTATGAAGTTCCCTTAGTTCTAGCCAATAACGGACCCAGCAAGAAGGAGTCCTCCTGCATGTACACCACCCTCACAAAAACAGCGACTAAAAAAGGGCAGGCTGCCAATAAGCACCACAACACCCCTACCAACATTCTTGAGGGGGGCAATGTTGGACATTCTCCTTTTTGAACTAAGAAAAAGAATGTTGGAGTTAGTGTTCCCAATTCTGCTACTATGATTGGCCCATCACCTGCCAAATTTTTAGATAATATTGTGGATATCCATGACATGAGTACCCACAGTGAAAAGACCTTAGTGGATTCTCAGTGGAATCCTAACAACTGGAATAGTACAATTTATCATAAGAATTGGCTTAAAAAGATAATAATTAATAATAGGAGTACTTAAACTCCTCAGTCAAATTTGAGGAGTATAATATCGCATGGATCAGAACCTCCACAAGGCAAAAGGATGTTACCCATCAATGATTGGGTGCAAGTTAACCAATCATTATCATATGAGTCTAACCACTACCGAGGTGCAAAGATTTTACTCAAGGATGATAGGGTAAACATTAGCCAATCATTACCATCCAAGTCAGACCACCGCCAGAATACCCAATTATTACCATCCAAGTCAGACCACTGCCGAGGTAAAGATTTTACTCGCTGGTGATTAGATACAATTCATCAAATCATTACTGCACGGGTCATTTTTACCTCCAAAAATTTTTATCTTTAATCTGATAGGCCAAAAGCCTATATTCCCTAATTTGGAAGACTGAGCTTTGCATTCTTTTGCCTCAAATATCAATGGTATCAAAATTCGAGCTAGTTTAAATAAAAAAGCTAATATTGACAAAGGGACCTTCTTTGGTTTTGCCCTGCCTGTATAATAGAAAACATAAAAAACCATAATAAGTATTATTTTATACTTTTATTAAAAAGTAAATATTTCATTTAAAAATATTATCTGTGACATCCATTGGCTGATCCCACAGGGTTCCACTGAGAATTAGCAGAGTTTTCTGGCCTATATTATTGTTATTTACCTCTAAAACGCTCTTCTCACAATATAAGACTTGTAATTGTACAACATTACCCCCTTCAAGAGGGTAATGGGGTGAATAAAGGCATAAGAACTGGCCATGAACCCAATTGATGGTAACTTTCTAAAAGAAAGGGGCTTGATGAAATATTCATCCCCTCACTTATATGTGATAATGAAAGGTCCCTCCCAGATAGACCAAAGCTTCTCAATCCTAAGGGTGATCTAATTGCAGTAATACAGTACCAAGTCTGATACTTGGAAGGAAGGAAGAGGGGCCCAGCACTTATTAGCAGCTTGGACTTCTTTAGTGACAGTCTTTGCCAAGTTAGGCATAGCCTCTGATTATAATTGGATGATTTGCTAGGATAACATTTTCTTGGCTTGTCCAGGGTCAGGCCTATCAGAGAAAATATCTTTGGCTAATAAATCTGGCACCTCAGGTTCACGCCCTTAAAACACATGGATAGGTGACATTTTGAGGATGCAATGGTACCTGATATGATAGGCCATGAGCGCGCTAAGTAGGTTGAGATCCCAGTGGATAGGGTCTGTGTTTGGCCATTTTGCAGAGCTAGAAATCAAAGGTTCCATTAACTCTTTCTACGGCCTCAAATAAAAATGGGTTGTAAGGAATCAAGAAAAGTTGTTGTGATCCCATGGAGGTGACATGGAGCTTTAGCACTCAGAAGGTAAAGTTTTTTACATTGTCACAAAGTAGGACTTGGGGGCAACCATGCCGCGTAAAGGTATATTGATGTAAGAAGGAAGAAGTGACTTTGGCACACTGAGAGGGGAGAGCAACAGCTTCAACCAGATTTGGTAAAATGATCAATTCCAACTAAGATAAAATTGCCTCAGTAGTCTGAGGGAGAGGACCTACCACTTCCAAACTTAGGGCTTGGAAGGATTTTTGGGGCGACGTAGGTTGGTACTGATAATGGGTCTTGAGGCTGGATTGTTTTTACAGGTCAGACAAGCATCCAGGACTTCAGCTATGGTCTTCATAATTTCCTCCCAGTAGTACCACTCTTTAAACCACTGTAGGTCTTTCAGACTCCGCCATGGCCCACGATAGTGTGAGACTCCAGGATCACAGATACTCGCTCTGATGGCCATATATATGGCAACCAATTAATCCCTACTTTCTTATATAACTTCCTACTCTCCGTCCTGGTGTTGTGGGAGTGCTGAGCTAGCATTTTTTGTACTAGTTTATTCTCATCAGCCCACACGTCAGGAGTCATTAGAGTGCATGTAATCTCTCAGCTTCACTATTGTCCAGGTGATGGACAGGCAGCCGCGTCAACCCATCAACGTTCATATGGCGAGTTCCCCCTGATGCTCAATTGTCATGTCATAATGCTGGAGATTCAAAGCCCAGTGAGCCAACCGTCCCATGGGGTCCTTCATATTTTGCAACCACTTTAATAATGCGTGGTCAGAAACCAATTTGAAGGAAGTCCCATATTAGAAGGTGTGAAAGTACTTCACAGCAAGCAAAACAGAAAGGAACTCCTTCTCAATGATGCTGTAGTTAGTTTGGCTATTGAAAGCATCTTGCTGAAGAAAGACACGGGATGGCCAACTCAATGCTAATCTAATTGAGCCAAGATAGCTCCAACAGCATGATTGTAGACTCCATGAACAACATTAAAAGCTTACCATAGTAGGGTGGCGGAGAATCAGCCTTCTTCACAATAACTCCTTCAAGGTCTCAAAGCTACTTTTTATTCAGCACCCTCAATGAAAAGGAGCGTTCTTAGCAAAGAGGCGGACGAGGGACTTACTGAGCTAGGCAAACTTGGGGATGAACTGATGGTAATAACCCATCATGCCAAAGAATACATGAATATCCCGCAGAATCTTAAAGTGAGGCATTTTTTTGGCTTCAACTTAATTATTTAGTGATTAGATTCTTTCCTGAAAAATGGCGTGTCCCAATAGATTTAATTTCCTCTGGAAAAAGGTGAACTTGGATAATTCCAACTTAATATGGACTCACGTAGATGATTATATACTTCCTTAAGGTGAGTAAGATGTTCGTTGAAAATCTAAATGCACCATGATGTCATTAAGATAAACAATGACAACTTAACTTAAGGTCCTGCAGAATATGGTCCATGGCTTGCTGGAAAGTTGTGGGTGCGTTGCAAAGGCCTTGAGGTAGCTGGGTATGTTGAATGAGACCCTCATTGAAAATAAGAGCACATTTATACTGATCTTGGGGAAAGGTCCATTTGCCAGTAACCGCTAGCCTAGTCCATGGCAGAAAATTAGTTAGGGCTAGATAGTTGGTCTAGGGCGTCGTTAATGATGGGGATAGATTGGCTATCTTTTATTGTGAGGTTGTTCTATTTACAATAGTCCTTAAATACCTGATGACCTCCATTTTCTTTATAAGCAGAAGGGGGACGACCAAGGACTTTAAGAGAGCACCAGCAACAAAGCATTCAGCAACTGTTTGAACTTGGTCGCATTTGTAGCTTTTCAACTTTTGACTTGCAATAGGGTTTGGATCAAATAGGACAAGCATCCCTCAATGTCAATGGTTTGAGCCTAACCCTTAATATGTCCATAATCAGTATCAGATTTGGAGAAAATGTCGCTCTAGGACTCCAGTAAAGAATGAACTTTATTAAGCTATGTGGGGGTTCGATCCTCAGAGATATGAACAGTGGGCAGAGTATATAATAATTGATCATCAGGTAGTACCATATCCGCCATAGACCTGATACAGTGAACTTGTTGGGCGTCCTCAATGGGAATTAGCAGGCCTCTTCCAGTCTCCTGATGCTTCTTGACGACCATGTCCTTATTGGAGAGATTCCTCAGCAGGAGATTAAATTAGGGCTGATAGGCTGAATCTAGCACACCTGGAAATACTCTGGGCTTAAAAGGGCTAACTCCGTCAAGGATGTTTTGATGCTATAAGCAATTGTGTGGGATTTGTAAGGTAATCTTGGTGTCAATTATCCTTTGTTCACCCGCCTTGAATACTACCTTTCAGACGCATAGAAAGGGATACTCTCTAGAGCATGCACTGATTTGGGCAACATTTTTGTATTTCGTCCTGATGTGGGGTAGTGCAGGGATAAGGCGGAAGAGAGATACTATATTGTGAAATTATACTCCTTTTTATTAAGCTCATCATTAGTCATAATCAGAGGAACGTAGTTAAGCATGGAGAGAAAACCCTGCTCCAAGTTAATGATCCCTTCGTACTCAAGCTTAAACTGAGTACCAATGAGTAGATCATAGGTATTATTAGCCAAGTCCACCGTTGAGGTTGACAAAATGAGCTTTTTCAAAACGGATGGGCATAGAAGAGTAGGTACCAAAAGCACACAGGCTGGAGGGACCAGTATTACCAAACTCTTGGGTGTAATCGAAATCAGGGGCCAGCTTAATCTTTTTGATGAGTTTTGGTGACACAACATTCACTGGGGATCCAGTGTCAAGGATAGCTGTGATACATACTCCGTTAACAACAATCTCCACTTTTGTTAAAAGTACACCCAATTTGAGGAATGGCTAGGACCTTCTTTAGCTGGAGTTTGGAAGCAAGTCTTTTGTCAGTTTAAGGGTACTTTTTGGATATACTACAAGGTGTGATCACACTGGGTGGATCAGATCAGTGTAGCAACGAGCTGGTCAGCGTCACTGGCATTTCAATAACCTCTAGACCCCTCAGTACTTAATAAAGATAAGTTTGGCGGGGTATCCTATCCATATCCACTCTATTCAGATTCAACCTTTTAGGTACCTCCACTTCAATGGGAGCTCCTAAGATATAGTAATTGACATCTTCACAAACCGCTTCAGATTCATCATTGTAGGGTTTACAAATGCATGTCAGGGAGCACATAGGATGTAAGGTAGGTTCAGGGCCTCCCTTATTTCAGGATAAGCCTGCAGTTTTTTACCTTGTTAACCAATTTGAGGAGGCGATATGAGTGTAACAGCTTTTTTTAGCCTTTGTAGTAGCAGGTTTGGCCTGCCTCATGGACTCAAGTTTTAAACAAGGGCCAACCAGAGGAGGACGAAGAGGGTAGAGACAGAGTCTTGGTGGGACGTGACAATTGATCCACCATAGGAGACCGCTCTGAAGAAGGAGGAGGGCAAGGAAAAGGGATGACTGCCTTCACCAACTGGTTTTTGAGCTGAAGATGAAGTGGAGCACTGACCCGTCACTGACATTATCCTCTGGCTATCTTCTCAGGATGGAGAAGCATTTTGTGGCGGCAGCTCCACAGAAACAGGTTTACAAAAGGAGACAGTCAGAAAAGAGGCTAGAGCGGTCATAGTAGATGCTTGCCTTAAAGCTTATTACATAGGGTCAAGTTCATAGATGTCATCCACCACTAGCAAGGCTTCCTAGATTTCTCGTACATTTTACAAGGAGCGTTTAACTGAAGGGTATGCATCACCAAGGAGGTATGGGATGCTAATCCAGCCAAGATACCCGCAATGGCATCATCCAATGGTAGCATTTTTGCAAGCAGTAGAAGTTGAGCTTTACTATAGAATCACTCAAAAAAATTGGGATCACTTTCTCCCTCTTGCTGACTAATGCCCATAAAAGCCTAGTTTAGCCCTTGTAATCTCTAAATGGAATAAATTCTTTGATAAGCACTTGTTTACCTTTCTCCCAGGTGTTGAGGTTGGCCATGATGAAAACTATTATCTCCTGAGCCATACAACTCAAGCAGGGTAGGATATATTTGGTCTTTTAATGGTCAGTTGCTCCTTACATAGCAGATTTATAAACAAATAAAAAAGGAAGCAATAATGCCCTCACCTGGGGTAACTTGTCTCTGAAAGGAGTTTTTTATTGACAGGGAAAGCCCATGAAGGCTTTGAAATGAGTGCTTAAGACTTTTAAGGTAAGACAAAGCACTGGCTAGCTGGTGTTCCAGAATAGCTAACCTTGGGTCCATTGCATTGGGGAGGTTGTGAGGGTTAAATTATTTACTAACCACTGTTTTTCAGTAAGCTTTAATGCGATGTACAAGCTCTCTTGTAGTGATCACCACTTGTCAAATTCTGGTCCGTTTTATGCTCTCTGGTGCTTGTTAGACCAGTTTCTAACAATATAGCAGTGATAGGAATTTTGTAACTCTTAGCTGCTGGAGTAAATATTTTGGAAACGTTTATACGACTTATATTAAAAATAATAAACCACTAATGATACTAAAATGCTGGATTTTTATATATGTCTTATTAGTTGCAGCAAGGGGTAAAAGCAAACCCTCTTGACATCTTGATGCTTAGTATTAAAATTGTATCAAGGCTCAAAGTGAATGAGGTGCATATTTGGATTAGGCTAAGAAATAGCCAGATTAGGGAATATTGGGTTTCAGCTTATTGGAGCTCTTGAGACTCGCCTTGCTTTGATAGAATAGCTTTTAAGCGTGATGGCAGGAAGGATAAATCCGTGAGGTAAGAATTTAGTATATTTGGCCAAATCATTGGGCGGGAAAAGATTTGCACCTTGTGGGACCCCTCAAATCCTTTAAAAAGGGGGGTGGTCTCTACGCCTAGGGATGTGAAGTAAACTATAAGTGGGCTGAGGAACCTCAGACGGAATCCCCTGATTCTGCCGCATGGTCAGTGCAATATACTACCCAACTCATGCTATTTGGCCAAGAAGTATTAATAAATGTATTACCCCTATTTAAGGGTTCCACTGAGAATTAGCTAGGGTCTTTTAGCCAATATTATCATTATTTACCTCTAAAACGCTCTTCTCACACTATCAGACTTGTAATTATCCAACAAACCTACACACATATTTTAGCAACACTCTTATAAGGTAAAAAACCTAGTGTGTAAGCAAGTGAGAGTGCTTAGCTGACTTTTGGTAGATTAAGCACTTCAGGATATATTTTATGAGAGTTATGCCGCCATCATAATTGATTATTTATTTTTGAACTGGCAAGACAGATAAAAGACTTAAATTGACAGCCAGATTCTGAGCTCTAAAGCTTTTTATTAAAAAATTTTTATAGTGCATTGGGCAGGATTTTTCTTAAGAATGCTGAAGGACTATCAAAATTACCTTTTTCAACATTATCTGCAAATAAAAGTGTATCTATGATTTCATATATGACTGAACCTTTAAGAAATCTATAAATGTCTGTATATCCCAGGAGAGATTAAGATGGCTCCTGAGATTTATATAGATATATATTAGTATAAGAAATTAGAGACACCCTGGTAACAAGAATACAGCCCTTTGAGAAGACAAGAATTGTGTTGGAGGCTCATACTAATGTAGGGCATGAAGGAGGCCTGAAAACTATTTAGTGGCTAAAGAGTTGTTTTTTAGGGATAATATCATTGATTGATACACAATTTATTGAAGCTTGCCTTTTATGTAGATACAAGTAGTAAACAGCACCAAGTTTAAACATCATATAGGTGAACCAATCTAGATATTTGCCACCATGATTATCACTATGGTTTGAGTCTATTCTTGCAGGATTATAGAAAAATTGGTACATCACATAAGAATGGACCACTTTAACAATTGGATAGAATTAACTTTAGTCTTTCAAGCAATGGCTAAGACCAACATTTATTTCTTCAAAAGCAGTTTTTACCCAGCTTGGCATTTCAAAATTCCTTATATCTGATACTGGTCAGAATTTCACCTTATAAGGTGTCAGACAATTACAATTACAATTATCTTAAAGAGTGTTCCAATTAAAATAAGGATGAAAATAAGAATGAAATTGGCCAAAAGACTTGGGTCAATTCTTGGTGGAACCCTTGTAATTGGGGCAATACATTTATTAATATTACTCAGTCAAATAGCATGAGGTTAGGCAGTCAGATTTCTCCAACCATGCGGGGGATCAGGGGAGTCCATCCAAGGTTCCTCCCATCCCAGTAACCATTTAGTTCAACCACCTATTTGGGGACCACCCCCTTTTAAGGCCTCAGAGCAGGTCCCATAAGGTGTAAACATTTTCAGCAATGGTAATTGATTCAAATATATAAAATCCTTGACTAACGGACTGGTCCTACCTTCTATCGACCCTTCCAGGACATTCCATTGAAGCAAAGCGAGTTTTAAGAGATCTGATAGGTCAAAACCTCATATTTCCTAATATATATACTCGTAGTTTATACTAATTTATTGACCATCTCACTTCAAATCTTGGATCGTTTGTTACAAAGCAGTGACATAGATACATGGTTCGCTTTTTTACCCCTCCAATTAACATAAATAAAAACCTTAAAAACCCCATATTTTACTAGTATTACAAATGAATTATTTTTATATAAGTGGTTTTACAAAATCCCCGCTGGAAATTATCCTAGAAGTTGAGACTAATATTTCTCCTGCAAATAATATTGTTGGAATTCAGGTATCAATATGCACCAGCGAGCTTACCAACTGCCTGAATCCCAACAAGTGATGCTCACTACAAGGGATCCTGTACACCATAGTTTAATTACAAAAAATGGAGGATGGTGGCGGGATTAACCCTCACAACCTCCCTGCTTCCACTGAGTCACAGCTAGTTAAATTAGAACAACAGCTAGCCAGTGTTTTGTCTCGCTTTAAAAGGCTTGAGAAACGCCCTTCTCAAGGCTCACATAAGCCTCCCCATTATTAAAAAACCCTCTCCGAGACAAGTTCACACCTGGTGAGGGAAGTATTGCCTCATTCCTTTACGTTTATGAATCTGCGATGGAAGGAGAAACTGACTGTCAAAAGATCTAGTAAATTCTTTCCTGCTTGAGTTGTATAGCTTAAAAGATAACGGTCCCTAATATGGTCAACTGCAGCACCTGGGAGGATGTCAAAAAAACGCTTATTGAAGATTTTGTCTCTATGCAGAGTTTTAAAGGTGAAAACAGGCCTTTATGTGCCTCATCATGGAAAGGGGAGAATCGCTTGCCACATTTGTTGATTGATTTTATGCAGAAGCTCAGCCCTTGGAACTCACAAAAAGCTACCTATTGATGATGCTCTTGCGGCCATTCTAACTGGATTAGCTTCTCTCCCTACTATAGCCCAACACTTTATATCCATTAAGCATCGCCTCCATACCATCCAAGGTATCAATGAGGCTCCTCTGGAGGTTGCAGATATATATAAAGCTGAAGCTACTTCAGGCGTTGGGTCAAATCCCTGGTTTGGACCATTGAGGTGCTCTCAACTGAAGTCCATTATAGAAGGCTATGTTAGCCCCTATTCTGGTTACCATCCCAAGGCCAGCACCTGCAGTGCGGCTTGACCCTGACGTTCCTCTAATCCTAATACCTGAAGTTTCTAAGCTAGCAAGTCAGAGTGCATCCTCATCAATGGGGCAGCGCTCCCTGCCCCCACCTTGTCACCAAGATCATCTTTTGCCATCCAAACCACCTCTTAGAGTGGTCCCAAAGCCTAACCCCCTATCTCTGGTGACATGCTCCCCCACCAACAATGGGTTTAAGGACCAAGTCGTTAAAGCTAAACTACCTGTTTCCTCAAGGCTCACATCCGCTGATCAGCCCAAAGCTGGCGTAGATAAAGCATCCACCTCCATGACGCTATCTCCTCCAGACAACTCTAATCCAAAACCTGTACGTGTGAGGCAGCCCAAATCACCTACTTTAAAGGTTAAAAATGGAGCTGTGACGATTCCAACGCTTACCCCAAAAGTTAATAAGGTAGAGGAGCAACCCCAGGAAATATCATGTCATAAGGGAAGTACTGAACATACCTCCCGCCCTATGGGCTCTCTAACATACATTGATAACCCCTCTGATGATGAATCTGAAGGGGGTTGTGAAGATGTGGGTCATTATGTTTAGGAGCCCCAGGTGAAGTGGAGGTACCTGACAGGTTGAAACCTGAGAGAGTGGATATGGCTAGGATACTCCGCCAAAATTATCTTTATCAAGAGCTGAGGGGTCTAGAGGTTAATATCACTGCTAGTAATGCTGACCAGATCCTCGCCTCACTCATCTGATCCACCCAGAGTGTGCACACCCTGCAGTCTATCCAGGAGAAATACCCTGAGACTGCCAAACAACTTGCTTCCACTCTCCGTTTAAAGGAGGTCCTAGCTTTTTCTCAAATTGGGTGTACCTTTAACAAAAGTGGAGGTTGTTGTTAACGGAGTATGTATCACAGCTATCCTTGACACTGGATCCCCAGTGAACGTTGTGTCACCAAAACTCATCAAAAAGATTAAGCTGGCCCCTGATTTCGATTACACCCAAGCTTGGTACTGCTGGTCCCTCCACCACATGTGCTATAGGGACATACTATTCTTTGCCCATCTGATTTGAAGAACATACTGTCATCCCCTGTGGTGGCCTTGGCTAATAATACTTATGATCTACTCATTGGTACTCAGTTTAAGCTTGAGTACGAAGGGATCATTAACTTGGAGCAGGGTTTTCTCTCCATGCTTAAATACGTTCCTCTGATTATGACTAATGATGAGCTTAATAAAAAGGAGTATAATTTCACAATTGAGTATCTCTCTTCCGCCTTATCCCTGCACTACCCCACATCAGGACGAAATACAAAAATGTTGCCCAAATCAGTGTATGCTTTAGAGAGTATCCCTTTATATGCAGCTGAAGAGGTAGTAATCAATGCAGATGAAAAAAAGGTAGTTGACACGAAAATTACTATTAAATGCCCCCACACTGTTTATTGCATCTAATCAGCATTGACGGATTTAGCCCTCTTGAGCCTAGAGTTTTTCCAGGCGTGCTAGACCCAGCTTATTAGCGACAAATCAATCTCCTGTTATGGAATCTCACCAAGAAGGACATGTTTGTCAAGAAGCATCAGGAGATCGGAAGAAGCCTGCTAATTCCCATTGAGGATATAAAACAAGTGCACTGTATTGGGTCTATGACGGATATGGGCCTACCTGCTGATCAATAGTTATGTATTCTGCACACTGTTCAAATCTCTAGTGATCTAACCCCTACAGAGCTTAGTAAAGTTCATAGTTTATTGGAGTCCTATAGCGACATCTTCTCTAGCTCTGAAACCAAATATGGTCACATGAAGGGTTGGACGCATACCATTGAAGTTGGGATGCTCATCCCATCTGATCTAAACCCTACCGTAAATCAAAAGTTAAAGAGGTACAGTGTGGACTGAGCTAAGACAGTTGTTGTACTCTGGGTTGTTAATGCCATCCAAAGCCCTTAGTCTTCCCCACTTCTACTGATTAAAAAGTAAAATGGAGGTCATCAGGTAGTTATGGACTACTGTAAACTAAACAACCTCACCAATAAGGATAGTTATCCTATCCTCCAAATTGACGACGCCCTAGCCAACTATCCAGCTATAACTTCTTTTCAGCCATTTACCTGGCTAGCTTTTTTTAGAAAATGGACCTCTCTCCCCAAGATCAGGAGAAATGCGCTCTTGTTTGCAGTGAGGATTCCTTCCAACATACCCAACTACCTCAAGGGTTAGATAACGCCCCAGAAACTTTCCAGCGATCCATGGACCACATCTTGCAGGATATGAAGTTAAGTTGCATCATCGTTTATCTCGATGACATTGCAGTGTTCTCAAAAACCTTCAACGAAAATCTTGCTCATCTGAAGGCAGTGTTTCAGCGGCTACATGAGGCCATCACGTTAAAGCCCTCCAAGTGCACATTTTTCAGATGAAATTAGATCTCCTTGAACACGCCATCTGACAGAAAGGGATTTAACCCCTCCAAGATAAGGTTGAGGCCATAGAAAAAATGCTTGTTCCAAAACTCTGCGTAATATCCAGAAATTCTTGGGTATAATGTGGTATTACCACTAATTTATCCCCAAGTTCGCTCAACTAAGTGAGCCTCTTTTCTGGCTATTAGCTTTGAATACCCCTTTTCATTGGGGAGCAGAACAACAAGCCTTTTAGACAATAAAGCAGTTGTTGCAAAAGCGTTCAATCATGCGCCACCCTAATTATGGTAAATCTTTCTTCTTGTTTACTGATGCCTCCAAATAAGCAGTTGGGGCCATTATAGCTCAATTAGATGCTAATGGTGTGGATCACCCCAGATCCTATTTCAGAAAAAGTAATCCAAGGCTGAACATAATCATAGCGTCACTGAGAAGTATTGCCTCGCATTCCTGCTGGATGTAAAATAATACCGCCCTTTCTTATATGGAACTTCCTTCACTGTGGTCAATGGCCACGCTACCTGAAGTGGTTAAAAAATATGAAGGATCTCAGTGAGCGGTTGGCTCGCTGGGCCTTAAAAGCTCCAACGCTATAATATGAAGATTGAGCACTGAGATGGAACCTACCATATAAACGCTGATGGTTTGACTCAATTGCCTATCCTTCACCTGGACAATAGTGAAGCTGAGAGGCTGCATGACCTCCTTATGACACCTAACGCTTGGGAAGATGAGGATGAACCCATAAGGAAAACATTAGATCGACACTCCCACAATACCAAGGTGGAAAGTGGGAAGTTGTATAAGAAAATAGGGTTGAATTGGTTGCCCTATCTCTGACCATTGGAGAGAGTACCCATGATCTTAAAGTCTCATACCCTTCTAGGGCATAGAGGAATATAGAAAGCCTATGAGTGGTTCAAAGAGTGGTATTACTGGGAGAGCATCATGGAGACTATGATTGAAGTCCTGGATACATCTCTGACCTGCAAGAAGCAATCCAGTTACAATACCAGGTATCAGTAAAACTGACTACGCCTCAACAACCCTTCAACACCATAATTTTGGACGTGAAAGGGCATCTATCTCAGACCACTGGTGGCAATCATTATATCTTGGTCGTAATTGATCATTTCACAAAATGGGTTAAGGCTGTAGCTCTTTCTGCTTTCACTTCAAAGCCACAGCCACATTCCTTCATCAATATATATATTCTCGCCGTGGTTGTGCCCAGGTCCTGCTTTGTGACAATGGAAAAAAATCTTACCTCCAGAATGGTGAAAATCCTTGCTACCTCCATGGGAACATAACAGCTTTTCTCAGCCCCCCTATAACCTCTAGACCAATGGTACAGTGGAAAGAGCTAATGGGACCCTGGTCTCTACTTTGCGCAAAATGGCTTTTTGCAACCCTTTTCACTGGGATCTTTACTTACCCAGTGACTTCATGGCTTACTGTATCAACTATCACTGGATTCTTAAAATGTCACCGTTTCAAGTGTTGTATGGTCGAGAACCTGGGGTGCCAGCTTTACTAACCAAAAGTATCTTCTTAGATAAGACTGATCCTGAGCAAGCTATGAAGAAGTTAGTCCAGTACATCATTTAGTTGCAATCAGAAACGATGACCAACTTGGCAAAGACTGTCACCAAAGAGGGTCAAGCCAATAATGAGCTCTGGAACACTCTTCCTTACTTCCAAGTGTCAGAATTGATGCTACACTACCACAACTGAATCACTCCAAGAAGTGAGTAGCTTAATTCTATCTAGGAAGTCCTATTTTTAGTCACTTATAAGTGAGGAGATGTGTACTCTATCAACTCCCTGGCTACCAGAGCTACTGTAAACCGTGTTCTTGGCCAGTTAACAAGCCTTTACTCTTCACCTAACACACTTGAAGGTGGTAAGTCATACAATTACAAGTTTAATCATGAAATAAGAGTGTTCCAGTTCAAAATAAGGATGAAAATGAGGACGAAATTGTCCAAAAGAACCTGGTCAATTCTCGGTGGAACCCTTTATTTTGGGGCAAAAAAATTATTTTAAAACTTGGCCAAATAGCACAAGCTTAGGTAGTCAGATTGCTCCAACCATGCGTGGGATCAGGGGAGTCCATCCAAGGTTCCTCCCCATCCCAGTAACCATTTAGTTCAACCACCTATTTGGGGACCACCCCCTTTTAAGGCCTCAGAGCAGGTCCCATAAGGTGTAAACATTTTCAGCAATGGTGATTGGTTCAAATATATAAAATCCTTGCCTAACGGACTGGTCCTACCTTCTATCGACCCTTCCAGGACATTCCATTGAAGCAAAACTAGTTTCAAGAGATCTGATAGGTCAAACCCTCACATTTTCTAATTCAGATACTTGTAGTTTATATTGAATTTCTTGACCGTCTCACTAAAAACCTTAGATCTTTTATTACCAAGCAGTTACATATTAACATGGTTCTCTTTTTACCCCTCCAATTAACATAATAAAAGCCTTAAAAAACTCACTTTTTACTAGTATTACAAATGAATTATTTTTATACAAGTGGTTTAAAAAAACTCCACGGGAACTTATCATAGCTTAGAGACTAATATTTCTCCTGCAAATAATATTGTTGAAATTCAGGTATCAAAACGCACCAACTAGTTTATATATCGCCTGAATCCCAACATAAGGTACAGCTGAACTTAGTGCCTTAATCAGTACCTATTAAGCTAATGCCACCCCTTACCATTTAGCCAACGAATAAGGAAGTATTGAGGCAAATAGAACTCTAGTCTCATAAGCCAAAGATGGATTTGGTTGAATTTAGCTTGTGGAATAATTACTTTCCTATTGCCTCATGGAATATCAAGTTAGTTATCCCCATGTGATAGGAAAGTCCCCCTATAAAGCTTCTATGGCCTGATTTATCTTTACCTTCTAGTAGTCAACCTATATTGGATTCTGCTACTCCAGCAACAGTTGATATAGCTATGAGATGTCTGGTGTATGCTAATATCTGTCTTTAAACTATAGCGTCAAACTCAATCCTCTCTGATTTTATAAAGATCACTTGTTTGAACTATTGAAGACCTCAATTACATGAAATCCAGTTTAAAAAGTTTGTGTTTCTCAATAGCCACTCTCCTAGAGTTTAAGCTTATAAGTTATAAACTTTCTTGTCAAATTTTTTATCATATAATTTCAACAAAGCCCATAGTACTTCATTTCATCTGTAGGCATGATAGCTATTGTCAATAAAGTATTTGATCAATTTCTAAAAATATGTAAATATTTGGAAAGATCTGAGGGGGTTTAAAGGAAGATTAAAAAATTTGTTTTAAAGTTTGAACTTCTTCATTGTAAACTAAGTTAAACATCATGAATTGATGCCATCTAAAGAAGGTAGTCATTAATTTTATTGAGTCATTTAGCGTATCTAGAACAATATCACAACCAAATACTGCTGCAATAAGGGTTTTGATCCCTTATGATTGGGTAAAGTAAATGGACCAGAGCATCTGTATTCTTCTCATGATGTTGAAGATCTTCCCTCCATGTGACGTGATATCAGATTAACAGCTATCCAAAGAAAACTTTTTATTTCTCTCATTATTAGATAATATAAGGTGTCTTATTAAATCTTTTTCTAAATAGTTTAAAATTAAACTATTTCCTTTAAACTATGTTAGATCAAAGAATTTACTGATGCTAAAGAGACAAATCATAGTGTAGCTAACAGATTACTGGGCTTTACATTGTTCAGACAGAATCTGGCATATATTTTACTTATATACATAACATATCAAATTATCCAACTTTAGATTCTCAAATACAAACTTTAACCATCTTGATTGGAAAAATAACAATATGTTAGTTGTCAAACTTTATGCACTTGACTTGGATACTACACTTTAGATGACTCTGTTGCTTAGCAAATTTCCAAAATGGGATTCTCAACCATTTTAAATAACTATACAGTGCAATCAATAAAAGGTATAGCTTAAATAAAATCTGAAATTATGTCCCTTCAAAAGACTTTCAATATCCCTTTTATAATTCATATGCATTGTAGATTATTTAGTACATATATAAAAATCAATCAAAGCGCACTACGCTGCTTTCTACCAATCTTTAATTCTTTGTGCATGACTTTCATTACTTGGGACAACATTAAAGGCATTATAAAGTCCAGTTTCATATAAAACTTTATTATTGCTCTATTACTATACTAACGTTCTCTTTATCCATACCAAGTGATAAAGCACATATAATTGAATATCAACGCAAGTTTTGCTGTTAGCTTGACATAGATGTTAGTGATAAACCTACTGTTTATTCTGCAAATTTTAGATCAAAATTACGTTAATTAGATTTATTCAAATAAGAAAGCCTAGAAACTTATGTAAGGTTAGTTTTAGTTAGATAAGTTACTTTATTATTTTTTATACCATATAACTGATTGTGAAAAAGCATCTAGCTTGGTCTTATAATTTTATTCTTTTAAATACTTTCTATAATCTAATTTTACAGTTTTTAAATGAAGTTGATGCTCACCACTTGTTGTCTTAGAGTTTCTTATATCTGTAGGCTTTAATTGAGCATATCTAATGTTATCTATATGGAAAGTTAAAGGCGTTTATTTTTATAAACTAATGTTCTAACATTTGTATAGAAAAGTATCTTAATTGAAAGTTTCTAACTAGAATTATATACTAGGTGATGTATGCTTTTATGTTGTCTCAGGCTTTTTAAAAAATTTAAATCTATTATGTCAAGTTACAAGCTTTATGTTACTTATGTCCTATGGGAGACCACTATACAGATGTCATAAAAAATTATTCATGTGATTCTTTTTAACAATATAGAGCTGAAATCTTATAAACAACAATTTAGTACTATTATAAAATCTAAAAAATGCTCTATCATAATGGTTAATTTTATACCCTAGTTTTGTGAAATATCTTATTTTATACTTAATGTGATTTAACTTATGCATAATAACTCAACAATATCTGCTAAATAGTTATTAAGGTATCAATCTAGATTATTGGTTCTAGGAAGTTTGGATATACAAGATGCCAAAAATAGTCAAAAAGGCACAAACTCACTTATTCATTTGCCAAGAATTGGTAAGTTTTAATTTCATTTTGATAAAGCCATTTTTTTAATTTAAAAAAACATAACAACTCATAGTATAGTAATTTAATGTGGTTAGTATTCCTTATCTTCTTGTCAAGTATAATTATACTTATAATTATACTTATAGGGTTTAAGTTACTACATTAATCTCTGAAACAATTGTTTTAATCACTTTGAAACTTTTCATACTTATATCAAGTAACCAGCTCTAGGTTCTTCGTTTTATGGTGACAATAAAGTAAAAGTATATAAAGTTATTGTAAAAAAATTCGTTTTGCAAAATAAAATGACCAAATATTAATTAAAAACACTTTCCAAGTGAGGTTGAAAAACTCTATTAATTCATTCCAGTGTTATAAAAACTTTTATTTTGACATGCACTCAACCCTTGCCTTTCTTAATTAAATCAATTTGTCAATTAGTTATTTTTATCTATATAGAAATTCGTTATTAACCATTTATATATTTAAATAAAAAATTCTTATTTTTATAAAATAAACATATATGGGGATCTACATTTGGTTGCAGTTTCTTAGTTTCTACTGCCCCTTTTTCAATGAAAACTTGAAAAATCAAAGCAGTGTGATAGTGAGATATTATCCATCTTTAATTGCAGTTAATTGTTTATGGTTTTCTATTGCTGAGTTCTAAAGAGATTCCATCACAGCGATGGTAGAAAATCCTTTTTCATATGAGGTTTTTTTAAAACAATTTTTCTTATGTTAGCTTTTAAATTTTGTTATGAGCTGGCCATTAGGTAAGGGATCTTTAGGCTTTCACTCCTAAATTTTTCTAATAAATTAAACTTTGAGGTTTGCTTTATAATTCTGGAACAGCATTTTCAATAATCTAGTTTGGAATACTATTGTTTTCAAAAAGCACTTCCCTTAAATAAATTTATTTAATGCACAGATATTAATTTTATTTAATAAAAGTTATAACATATTCTTATATAAGTGCAAGTTTTGATAAAGGAATCTTTCAATGCCGTTGCCAACTTTGGTGGTATATAAGCAATTCCAGAAGACACATAGGAGAGTACAACTTGGCCAATGTACCTCAGCCAAGTGTCCATTAGTAATTAGGCTGTGCAACGCCTGAGATTTCAACCTACAAATCAAGCAGGAGAACTTCTTTAAATTGTAGAATTTACCTATATTGCTGTTTAATAGAGTAATCTATCTTACAGCATGTAGTATGTTTTATCAATGCAATGTTTGGAAACCTGGGTACTCTGAGCATTGCAACAACATAGTTTTTAAACTAAATATGATGTCCTAAATAGAGTAAAGATGGCCAACAATCAAATTTTCTTCAGTTTTATATGTATTTGTTATCCAATTTAGATATCTCCAATCTTTTCATATGGTGTTAAACTCTTAGGATACCTGCTTGTTTTTTAGAATCTGGATTATTAGATTGGTAAGAAGTTTGGCTGAAATTTCCTCGATTTTTGCCTGTGTCTAATGTTATATCACCCATTTGGAAACTCACCAGGCTTATCTAAAATTTACATGGATCTTTTGGTTTTCTTGGGCATAATTTTCCTTATGAAATTGGGATCTTCTACCAACTCAGGCAAAGATCCAATCTGATTACTTTCATTCTAACACCTTGCTGACACTCTCAATATGATTAAACTCTGATAAAATAACCAGATAAAAGAGATTAAAAATAATGTTATTTTCTTATTAGAAGATCTGTTTGATTATCTTCTCATTTGGCCAGGTACAGTGTTTTATACATCTAGGTCATCTTCTGGCCATACTTTGAGCATGAACTTGATTTTACACAGATAATATTTACCACCTCAGTTAGTCCAAGAACTTATACAACAATGACATTTTACTATGTCATCTAGTGGAAAATATTTTCAAACTTGGGAAGGTTTAAGATACAAAATTTTCAACTCAAATGTGTAAATTCTACTAAGGTCATTCTAAGTTGAGTTTAAGCATACAACAATGAAATATGATCATTGGGAAATTTAACATTGATAAGATTATAATAACATACTCTTAATCAGGACGTCATCAGGTCTTAAAGTATCACTAAGCACTCCTTTTTGAGCTGTTCATGTTTAAATGCTATCATGCCAATTTAAAGCATCAATATGAAAAGTTTTCAATAGAGTGGAAAACTGATTGTGGTAAATAGAGGGACAATTTTGTAGTTTCCATTAGCCCATAAGATTATGTGAGCAAATTTAGATATAATCCCAGTACAATTACTTGATTGTTATATCGATTTTATGCACGATTAATAGGAAAGGGTTGCCAAATCCATCTTTGGGGAAATTGGTCAGAAATGTTAGTTTTTGAAGGTTTATTTTCTAGTCAACCACCAGAATCTGAAATTTCCCCTCACTTGATTATAACATAAGCCCTGAGATTACTGATTAGTCTGAAATAACTGTAAACAGGCAGCTTTGGTTTTGGCATATTTTTTCAGTGAATATAGGGCTGAGTTCCTCTAACTTTAAAAATCTTCATAAATTCCCGGTGGATTTGGGGATTAGTTCCCTTCCCTCCTCAAGAGAAAACAATAGCTAATAATTATTTTTTTATGTATTTTATTGATATATATATTATTTTAGCTTTGTATTCTAATAGTATTATTTATTTTTTTATTCTTTGGTTTATTTTATCTTGCAATGCTAGAATTATAAAGTTTTCTTGTTTAATAAACCAATCAATTGATCTTCTTATAAACTTCATGTGGATACAGTTGTATATATGCCCAGGCTAGCTTCCTTAATTGTATAGTTGAATTATGATGGCTTCTCAATAATCTCAAATGAGATAGCCCAGATGTGATATAACTTCTGTAATTAGCCTAATCTGTGGGTGTTGCAAAAAACTTCATTGCCTACTTAAAAATCGTCCAAATTGTGGCGTTTTTGCATATTCTTCTCATGTTGGGCTTTTTTTTCATGGCAAAGCTGTTGTTGGAAGCTTGTGCTTGAAATTTGATTAGGGTATCAGAAAGTTTCTCAACATATTGAGAACAATTAATTTTTGCCAGGATCCTCTAGGACCAAATATTAGTGATGTTAGGGCAGGATATCTTCCTTATAAAAACTGAAAAGGAGATATCCTGGTAGCAAAATGGTAGATGTTGTAGGAAAACATGGATGAACTCAAGTTGGTGCTCCATACAGATGATTTGTTTGACTTTAATTTTTTGTATGATAATCACCATATCACATTTTCTCAATCAACTGTACTATTGGTTTTGGGATGATAGGGAGCGACAATCACGCCTATTACGCCCATTAAGTGGTTTTTCTTGTTAAGAGCATGGGTAGTGAAATTAGTTCTTTATCTGTAAGGATGATCTTCAGACACCCATGCTTGCGGAGGATGTTTTTGAAGATTAACTTGGATGTAGTTGCTGCTCCTGCTTCCCAAATAACCTTAGCTTTGAATTGTTTAGTCAAGTGGTTAATAGCCATGATAATGTACTTAACCTTTGAATTGCTTGTGAGAAGAGGCCTAACAACATAAATAGGTAAAGTATGCTAAGCAAACTTGGTCCTAAAAAGCTGATAATATGCTTTTTGGAACAGTTTTTAACTTGACACTCTGACAGCATTCTGCATTTCCTGGATGTCAAAATGCATTAATTAACAACAATAGATTTGCTTCAGATGCTTCACCGTCTTCTTAAATCCATAATGCTCTACAGCCTTATGGGAAGCCATTATGATGTCCATTTAGGTCAATGGCAATGGGAATATAAACTTTTCACCTTCATAATTCTTATAAAGTGTCCCAGTTTTAGATTATTGTATCTTGTCACATGTCTAATAATTAAATTTGGACTGATTCAGGCTTATCTTGGCACTCTCCACTGTTCATTTTTCTAAACAACTATTTAGCGGCCAAATTAAGTGTAGCAATAAAAGCCAGTCAGGATGGAAAGTTAACGTTAGGATGAATTATCCCTGCATGATTCTTAATCATGTAATTATAGGCTTTAAGCTTCAATGGTATCAGGTAATTGGTTCTTGGGCTCCTTTAAGTTGTTTAACCACATTATGGATGCATTATTGGTAAAAATTGTGAAGAAAGTTCCATGAAGATAGACTTAAAATTGCTTGCAAGCATATATGACCACCAATCATTCCCATTTGTTAAAATGTGGACCTCTGGATGGTTGCTCACTTCTGCTCCTTGATTTCAACTTCACAGACCCCTTGACCACTTGCGTTGATTGTTTTATAACATATAAACTGGGTTAATAATAGTATGAAGACTATTATTACAGTCAATTGCCCAAAATCCACGCGGATTGAAATGTCCAACGCTAGACAAGTGCTTCTTCATCTTGAGGTACTTTGATAATGGTAAGGAACACTTTCCCTATTCTCTTCTCGTAGAGCCAAGCAGAGACTTGATAACAACAATCTAAGAATATTTGATCCTTGCACTCTTATCCCAAGAGTAAGTTATACAACCAATGTAAAACAACTAAGTTATTATCAAGTTTGAATCTAGTTTTATTAGGGAATATTTGGGTGTTTTATAGTAAAAAATTGACACACAACTTTTCAGCTGTCAACTGGGGATTATTTACTCTCCCATACTGGGTTGACCCTCAAGTTTTAGGCATTGAATCATGTTGGGTATCTTTGACTTGATTTTTTTAGGTAGCATGATCCTCAGCTGTTTGATGACCAATTTATTGGCTTTAGAAATCTAAAAACAATTGTATTGGCTTATGACAATCCTATCATTTACCACCGGCGTTAGAACTCTTAGGTAGTTTCTGGTGACTCCCCATTCATTCACTCTGAACAATTCCCAATAATTTAATTATTGGGTGTTGTTCACTCATCACATAAATACTCATTATTGACGGGGATGATTCCCAATGAGAATATCTTTAATTAGCGACCACTTCTGAGATCTTAAATCATTTACTGCAAATATTTGACTATCAGGTGTTTTTTCCTCATTAAATTTATGTCATTATCATTGTGGATGATTCCCAATGATAATCTCTCTAGTCAGCGACCGTTTTAAAGATATATAATTGTAACTAATTGTCAACTTCATTAATTGGTCAATAAGTTAGATAATGTGTTCAAATGAAATTCCAGCATTCCATCACTGTATATTTTCTCTCATGAATTTTGTATCTGAATAGTGAATGAAACAGGATGTTCCTTGACGTCCTCCTCAACTTGAAATAATATGGCTTTAACTTCCATTGTGATGCATCAGTTAAGAGTATAAATTCTTAATCAAAGTCTGGATATTGTAGGAGGGGGTCATCAATACTTCCAATTGAAGCTGATTGAATGCTTTATTGATAAGCCATATTCTAGTCAAATGTGACCTTGTCTTTTGGAGATAGAAGAATTGTTCTCCAAGCTGTGCAAAATTGGCAATAATTTGGTGATAGTAACTTATCATACTTAGTAAAACTTGAAATATTGCACTTTAACTCAGGCCATTCCGTTTTGGTTATGGAATCTAGCTTATTTTGGTAGTAGCTGAATTCCTACTTTTCCAGTTACAAAGCTTAGAAATTCCAGCTGATTTTTTAAGAATTGGCACTTTCTGGGCTTGATTTTTAAGTATGCAGAGGCTAGTCTTTTAGAAATTTTCTCTAAGCGTTTCTGGTGGTTGTCAAAGCTATGACTGTTAACATTAATGTCGTCAAGGCACACTATTACAAATGACAACTTTAAATTTCCCAGGAATTCTGTTCATGGCTCATTGGAAGGTAGATGGTGCATTGCATAGCCCTTGGAGCATTCTTTTTTGGCTGAAATAGGCCCTCTTAGGTTATTATTGCACATTTTTCATGCTCCTCTCCAGGCATGTCAATTTGCCAATACCCATAAATGAGGTCCATCGCTGAGAATAAATTTGCACCCACTAGGCTGTACAAGGCTTTGTCAATCTATGGAAGAAGATACAAGTCCGCTTTCATGATGTTTAAGTTTTGGTAATTAATGACAACTAAATTGATTCCATCCTTCTTTTTTCTCAAGATTGGAGCAGCCCAAAGACTTTTTGATGACACTAGCACGCAACAATGAGGAGTTATTTTAATCTCCTCTAAAACAGTTTTTTCTGATGTTTTCAAGCATTTAATTGGGTATAATCAAATTGATTTGTGATCTTTAGTATAATGGTGTGGATGGCATCCTTAGCACATCCTAGGTCAAAACTATCTTCTGTAAAAACTTCCCATTATTTTAAAAGAGCTCATGCGCTTGACGAATCTCTAATTCAGTCAAGTTACTCAAATCAGCTATTGGAATAATTTTGTTAATTCTGATTAGCCCTTGTCAGGAAGCCCTATTTCAAAAAAGTTAAACTTGTGAGATGAGTTAATTTTTATGGTAGGTAACAGATTGAAAAGCAATTATCTGATTTCTTTTATTTGTAATGGACCGATTTTTAGGTTCACACAAAAGATGTGTAGCTTCCCACAGCTCTTAATAATAGTACCAGATGTGATGTTTGGCTCAAATAGTGATCTTGATTATGGTTAATACTTCGCCATAAAGTCCTACTGGAATTCTCACTGTCAGTCCATTAGAAATGACTACTTGATCGCCCAATGATATAGTTATGTGCTGATATGACTGAAGAGGAAGACATTTGACTCATTGATCTGTGTGGGAAATGATTTTATCTTCAATCATTATTTGGAGTACTCAATTGGGATTACTACATCTTTATACGCATGTTCTATGAATATGCTGGGATTCTTTTAGCTCAAATACTCCATATTTGTTATAGTACAACAGGATAGTCTTATAAATAATGGTAAAATTATCCTTATGATTCATAACAACTCCAAATCTCAGGAAATCAGTCCTGATTAGGATACAAAGTTCATATTCAGCTTAATTATGTCAGCTGCTGTTATATGATAGATCCAAATTATAGAGGTAAGGTACTGTATGCACCCAAGAAATTAGTTTTATTCTCTTGCCATGCCATATTCCTGACAATGGGCGTCACTGGGCGCAATATTTCAACTTTATAACCAGTTTTGTACTAATGATATTGATAGGAGCTCCACTATCAATGAAGGCCAAACTTGGACCTTGTTCACTGCTATATCTACATACATACATACATACATACATACATACATACATACATACATACATACATACATACATACATACATACATACATACATGGAGTAGGTTCCAGAGGTATTTATTGAGTGGATACTGTGATAGTTGCCCGATTTCAAATGTGGTTTCAGACTTGGGCTTATACCTGAAAGTTATCTGCCAAGTCTTAATTGGAATGGCCACTTATACCTCATGGAGAGAAACCAAGTCAGTTGAATTCTAGGTTGAAGGTTGTTAAAATTTTGGAGATGTACACAATTAGGATTGTAGTTCACTAAATCTTTCTTGTTCAACTGCACAGGTTATTGTATGTGCGCTGCATGAATTGTTGATAATTAACTTGTATAGGGTAGTAATAGTAAGATAACTATTACACTAGTAAATATTTATAGCCACGATGATTATTAGGTCCAACTCTAAACTGGTGCTTGTCTTGATCTTTGAATGTTCTGTAATTGTAGAGAAATTCTCCCTCTTACTTATAGTAGACTTTAACCTAGTACTAGGTTCAGAGGTTCTTTTCTTCTCTTCACGCAGCGGCTGTGGAGATAGCAATAAAATAGACAAAGGATCTCATATCCCCCAAATCTATTCTTAAGAGTAAAATATGACATCTAAATTATCAAAGTATTTGAACTTCTCTTATCTGTATCTATCTATATAATGCTAGTAACTTTATAAGGGAATTCGGCCCAACTCTTCTTTTTTTAATAACTCCATACTTTATCTAAAAACGAAAGAAAGTAAGAGGAAAGGGCGGAACATACAGGTTCAGCTGAGAATAAAAAGACTTGGAAGGGGGCCGCTAGCCAATTAGCATCTCTGACCATTGCTGGTTGGCAATCATCATTGATAACCACAGTTCTAATGCTGACGGGCTTACAGGCCATGGGAATGTTAACCAATTCTTTGCTTCATCATGTATGATGAGTGATCCAGCGGGGAAAGCCAGGCGTGCGGCTTTATAACACCAGGGGACTAGGCGCAAAAATTTGGTAATCAGCTCCAACACCTAGCCTTTGTAACGGGGGCGCTCATTGTCAAAACTTTTGGCAACAAGGGCCTAATGTACAACTCATATGTAATAATAGTAGAGGAAGGCATGCAGTTGGATCAGGGATTTTTCATGATCAACGCTAAACACAATTCCTGTGAGGGATACATCTCAACCGTTGATATAATGCCTGTCAGGAGGAACCCCATTGTGGACCAGTACTTTTGGAAAATGGGGCACTCATAAAATAGTGGTTGCCATTATCTGCTTATGGTTGGCAAAGATGGGGAAGTCCTTATGTAGGTAGTTCAGTCCGCTATGCTTACCAGATTTAAATTCACGGTGTATGATCCACCAGGTGACTGACCTTTGCTCTAATGTAACTATTTGAGAATTAAAAACTTAAATTGACTCAAGTGAGTAGTTATTATTGTGGCCCTCAGCCGCTCAGTTATTGAGGATTTGGGGTTGAACAGGTTGATTGCACCCAGGTTTGAAGAGCAACATAAATATCCAATTAGGGCTGACTTGAAGAGGATTTTGATTGCCTTACTTGCAAATTTGTGGATGATTTAAATTACGATTCTTTAAGCTAGTTGCATAATTCATGTAGTAATTATGGGAATTGACATCTCTACAAAGCTGTTCAGCATCACGAGCTGAAGCTTCAAACAAACAACCACCTAGCCTCACATCCCAATTTCACAACTGCCAGTAGTAAGAGCTGGCTGTTCGGGCAAAGATTCTGGGATGGGTCACCATTCACACGTGCAAAAGAGAAGGTGACTGGCTCCTTAAAGCCCTGGGTTTACGCCCAGTTGACGCTCCACAAAAGGGTAGAGAAGCGCATGTGCATTTGCACCAAATGGAGGAAGGACTTCCCATATCCTCCAGGCGTGGGACCTGAAATCAAGCAGGACCATTCCCCTTTGCGCTTTGGTTTGAACAGGGTGTCAAGGGTGATCATCGCTTCTTTGCCTTAAACCAGAGGAAGGTGCAAAGCAAAGCCTTGATTTTCTTCTCCAGGTTTAGGCTCATGGGCATCAAGTGGACTATGTAGCAGAATTTGGAGAAGATGAAAACGTTGATGGCCAGCATTTTATCCTCAATATTGAGGCGTGCATGTTTCCAGCAGGCCATACAGGCCAACAGACTTGACAATACCTCCTGTTTGGTTTCAAGTACCACTGTACCCTCATTGTTAAAAAATTCTGAGGTAGTGGATCATTTGCATATCTTAATTGGCGCTATGTCAGAAGATGGGCTGATATTGGGGACTCTGATCCTCATTAAAGCAGTTTTTCCTGGTTAATCTTTGCGTTTGCCACTTATTAAATAGGCTCATAAGCATACTCGGCGCCATGAAGGTCA
The DNA here is from genome assembly GCA_022478985.1 of Massospora cicadina. Lineage (NCBI taxonomy): Eukaryota > Fungi > Entomophthoromycota > Entomophthoromycetes > Entomophthorales > Entomophthoraceae > Massospora > Massospora cicadina. The sequence continues at coordinate 402,440 of JAKSZP010005259.1, read as the reverse complement.
GTCAGAGTGCTGATCCCAACTGCGGTGTCATTGGCAAAGGCTTGCATTTTCAGAGGCCACTGTTTGAGGTGAACTAGGCCCCAGAGTTTCGCGTCTTCTGCTGCCAAAATGATATTGGCTGAAAAGTTAAATAGGATCATTGACATTGGACCGCCTTGGTGGAGACCCTGGCCAATTGGAATATTGTTTGTAAGGCTGTTGGCAAGAATCACCTTGGTTGTCATCCCCATATATAGTGTCAATACACAGAAGCAGAAAACGTTGGGGATACCCACTGCCTTCAACACCGCATGTAAAAAGGCCACACTACCTGATCATAAGCCTTCTCCATACAAAAAACAAAATAGCCCTGTTGATATCCTCACGTGCCCTAGAGCACGTTCTGGATGGTCCTGATACTTAGCCCAGTTGGTGGGTCCCCTGATGAACCCATGCTGGGCCTAATGGAGAGTATGCGGGTAGTTTCCATTAGCTACTTGATAAATGTTTGTTCTAGGAGCTTGTAATTGGCGTTGAAGAAATTGGGCGCTAGTTAAAAGTTGCCTTTGGAGCCACTTCTTATACAGAAGTACAATTTGGGTCTTCTGGCCCAAGGGATCTGGCGTCCAGTTCACAGGCATGAGTTAAAAAGGTTAACGAGCTCCTTCACTATGCAGCTGAGGAAATCACTGTAGATTTCCGTTCACATATTGTCAGGACCTGGGGATTTCCTCTTTGGCGACTCCTTTAATGCGCGCTTACCCTCCTTAACTGTGCCTTTGGCAGCTAACATTTGGGCGTCATTTGGCAACCAGGTTCCAAGTTCTGGCTTGGTCAGGTCAATTAGAGCTTTGGTTGCAGCATCACTTGTCTCACGGTATCAGAATAATTCTTCATAGAAACTTTCAATCTCAATCTTAATTTTCTCTGTATCAGAGGATACTTCAACTAACTGGGTTTCCACCTGGAGAATCTTGGCTTTGGCTAGGATTTCCTTGAGGGAAGCAAGGCCCTCCTTGGTCATTGTCCCCACTAGGCTTTGATATCACCAGGTAGCATTTACCTGGCGCTCCAAGTCCTGTTTGGTCTTTAAAGCCCAATAGTGCTTGTGAGTCATTTGGTACTTAGTCCACCAGTCTTACTTGTCCAACCTGGAGATCTTCAGGCGCTCCATGTCATCCTTCAGGTGCTTTGTGTAAACAGCTCATTTATAGGGTTTCGCTTTTTCAAACTACTTGCTGACATTGTATTGCACTGGCTCCTTCCAATGATCTGTGAATGATTTGGTAAAAAGTACCCAAGTCAACACCAAAAGGGCGGGCAAGGTCCATGAGACCATTCTTCTAGTGTGTGTGCTACAGGCGCCGTGGATGAACACCCCTTGGAGGACAGTTGCGAGTAAGCTTACCCCAAGAAAAATGCCCTGACTCCAAGACAAGGTGTATAGGGAGACAATAGCCTTCCCAAACTCTCTCTCAAAGTCCACCTCCTTTTTGTATAGGTCAAACATGGCCGCTGTTAAACTAAATATACCAATATAAACCTCAGAAGACAATAATAAAAATAAATAAGGACTAAGAATGGCTTTATTTGATATATATTAGGCAAGTTGATAAAAAACGAAAACTATAGAATCTCCCTTTATCAAGTACCTTACCTTATAACTCTCTGCTGCAAGCATAGATCACGCTTGATCATCATGCCTGACACTATGTCTCTTGTGATATCCCATAAGCAAACCCCCATCATTCTAGTCCGGATTTATTTCCATAGTGGATGATCCACCACACCCAAGACTAAATCCAATTCTGATTTAAATCCTGCTTTAACATAGAGACCACCCACTTCAAAACCATTTGGTTCTACCCCAGGCCTGATGAAAGTTCTGACCGCCTTTCTTCCCCAGTCTCAGTTCCAACCTGGTTCTAGCCAAGACTAATGCTCTCTCACCCCCTCCTTCTTCCACACCAGCTTGTCCTGTCTTATCAAAGATCATGTAAATGTGATGTTGAGGGAAAACCATAATCTCCACCTCACCCCCTTAACAAGAAGAACTCTTAAATCTTCCCAGGATATGGGCGCAATCTCTGGACGTCTGCCAGATAGACTCCTTAACTGGATGACCCATTCATTTGGCAAAAATAACAAATGACCCTCTCTACTTCATGTCCAATCCTCCTCCACCTCATACTCCTCAGCCTCCCTTTCAGCTGGAAACAAAGTAGAGGCCCTCTAAGGAGGCTGCCCTAAGAACGGTTTGAGCTGTGACACATGCAACACTGATGAGCCTATGACCCTCTGGCAACTTCAACTCAAAATGCCACCTTATTCACCGCACTCAATATTGAGTATGGGCCCAACGCCACCATCACCAACTTACAGCTCCTCACAGGTATGGCATAGTTCCAAGCGTCTACCAAGACCCAATCGCCCCTCTTGAAAATGGACCCTCTGACCGATGCCTATCTGCTTTCCTCTTCAGAGTTGCAACCGCTGCCACCAGAGATCTTCTCAGGACCCTCAAGATATCCCAAGTATTACATGACAGCTCATCTGCTGCTGTATTTTGACCCTGCTCCTAAAGCCCCATACCCTCTGGGTGCTGACCATGATTTGTTAAAAATGGGGTCATCCCCATGGATGCATGCTTGTGGTTGCTATAAGAACTGCGCCAACTTCACCCAACTCAACCAATCATCCTGCCACCCCAAGATGTAGTACCTCAAATATTGTTCTAATATTTGATTTACCCTCTCAGTTTAGCCATCCGATTGGAGAAGGTAAGCTGATGAATGGGAGCCCTTTATCTTCAAGTTTCCTAACTGATGCAATCAGAACCTAGATTTGAACTGTGGACCCCAGTCTGACACAATCTCCTCTGGTACTCCATGTTGAAAACCTCATTCATACAGATCTGACCCGCTACCTTTTCAGAGATGGTTTACTGACAAGGGAAAAACTCTGCATACTTTTTCAGGCGATCCACCACAACCATCAGGGCGTCCATCCCCTGGGACTTGGGCAACCTTGTGAAAAAACCACACTCACAGAAACCCACGGCCTAGACAAAATCTGAAGCGGCTTCAATTTCCCTCCTGGTGCCATATGGCGGGACTTTGACCTCTCACACACCACATATCCTCCGCATACTGCCATACTGCCACACTCACTCCCCTCCATAAATACTGGTGATGAACCAAGTCCAGCATATTCTCCCCACCTGGATGTGCCGAAATGAATGATCGTGGTTAGCTGCCAACACCTCCTACTACAGACTCATCACCGCAACTCAGATCCTTCCATCATGCTGTAAAACTCCTCAGAATGAAAGCCTTGCATGTCCCTTACTAGCCTCCTTTTCTCTCGTCCCATCCAAAATCTGCCTGCCTAGCTCACTCCTTTGCTGTGTAGTCCAAATCTTCCCTGATCATTCTTCTCTTCAACCCTGAATCATCGCAAACAGACTCAATGGCAACATTTTAGCAGTATTATACCTCCTCAACTCCTCCTCAGAAAATACCATTTCTGGATCATGACTCAGCAAATCTGGCAAGATAATCTGTTTTCCTAGCTTATACTTGATCCGCAAGTCATACTGAACCAAATACAAGTTCCATCGGGACTGTCTGTAATTCATCAGATGTGGGGACTTACAATACTCTAAGGATTGATGATCAGTCCAGATCACAACCGGATTCCTGGAGTACAACAGGTGTCGTTGCCACTCCCCTAATGCCGCCATTATTGCCAAAAGTTCCTTGTCATAGACTGGGTAATTTGTCTTAGTGGGCACCATCAATTAGCTGAAGTAACAGACAGGGTGATCAACCCCATCTTTACCCTCCTTCAATAGCACCGCTCCAAACGCAAAGTCTGACGCATCTGTCTCCATTACAAACGGCCTGTTGGGTTCAGGATGGGCCAGAACTGGGGCTATCAGCAGACTCATCTTCACCCGCTGGAAAACCCATTCCTCAGCCTCCCCCCAAATGAAGGGTACATCCCAAGTCAACCTTGTCAATGGCACAGCCCACTTGGTTAAATTCTGGGAGAACCTCCTTACAAAGTTCACTACTCCCAAAAATTCTGCACCTTGATCTGATTTCTGGGGGCCTTCCACTCCTTCACCGCTCGCAGCTTATCATGACCTATCACTAACCCCCTGGAAAACCACATTTCCCAGGAAGGACACTGAGTCCTTATTAAACTCACACTTGGATGACTTTAACTTCAAGCCCACCAAGCTTACCACCTCCAGCACACTCCCTACATCCTTCACGTGACCTTGCATTTATCTGAAAAATACTAGTATATCATCTATATATGCAATGCAACACCTACCCGCCAAAACCCCCAGCGCACAGTCAATAATACGTTGGAAGACTGCGGGGGTATTATGCAGCCCAAATAGCATAGCCTGATACTCAAAATTCCTTAAGTGGCACTTAAATGTGGTATAATTCTGGTGCTCCGGCAACACAGGAATCTGATTGAACGCGTCAACCAGATCCAATTTTGTGAACACTACACACCCCAAAATCACGGGTAGAAAGTCTTCCATGAGTGGCATCAGGCTAAGGGTCAGGCTCTGCCAACTCATTGAGACACTGGAAGACCACACAAGGACATAGCTCCCCACTCGCCTTTGGCACCAGCAGCCTTGGTGAAACCACAGACGATTTGGACGACACAAACAAACCCAAATCTAGCATCTTTTGACATATTAATCAAGAGCCCCCTGAGCCTGATTATTCATTGGATGAACTGGACATCCCCTTAACAATTTAGAGCTCTCTTTGAACCAAAAACTAACTGCAAAGTCCCCTGTAGGCGGGAAGGGTGCCTCACCCTTAGGTTCAAACACGGATGCAAAATCCTGGTACTCCTCTGGCAAACCCTCCAATGGTGCGACTGAAGATATTCCCCCATACGCTTCACTGGTGTCCCCTGGGACTGGAACTCCTACTCCCACACATCTGAGTTCCCAGGCGACAACAGCACTTTCCCCTTCATCATATCAAATTGCGGATGGAACTGGTGCTACAACCTCATACCCAGCACCACTGGGTGAGGCAGATGTACCACAGCATAAAATTCTTCTTCATGCTAATTTGGACCTCATCTCAACAGGATCCTGGCCTGCACCTTCCAGACTGAAGTCCTCTTGGTGGCATCCGCCAACAACACAAATCCATCTTCCTGAAACGGCAATCCACATTTTCTTGATCACTCCTCATCCACATAATTCTTATCAGCCCCCATGTCCACCAGGGCCAGAACCTTTCCACACTCCTTCTTCCCAGGACCTTCCCGCACTTCTACTGGTAAAATTAAATATTAATATAGCGAAGAAAGCGGTTTATTCTGGTACATTGGCTTCACCGTCTTCTTATAATAATATTAAGACCATTCTTCTTCTTTTTCTGGGCCTCAGGAACCTGAATGGGGGCCTCATCTATTGCCACCTCTGGAAATTCTCCAACCTCCCTAGGCTCCCCATGACCTTTCCTTTCTCCTCCACGTACTTGAACTCTTTGGAGCTGCGCACTGGCTCCAAACCTGCTCGTCTCATTGCCTCAAGCCCATGAAAGCCACATGGGAAAACCATTAACTCCTGAAGAGCCTGGGCCAAGGCCACCTGCCGCTCCACCTACAAGGCCAAGGCCACCTCTTCCTCCAACGTCACCGCAGGCCACACTGCCGCCATTGACAACAACAAATCAGCCTGCAAGTTTTGATGGAACATGCGAGGAAGCTGGGACTCTGGGGCTTTGGCTGATTTGGCCAGTGCCTGGAACATCTGACCACATTCCTCCACAGACTTCCTCCCCTGACTGCAGTGCAGCAACGCTGAAAAAGCTGAGTCTTGCGCCTCATCTGGACACGCCTCTCAGTCAATCATGTCTAAACACTCTTCTGCTTAGCCTGGCAACCCCACCTGCTCCTCCAAAAGTTCCCATACCCATTTTAAAAAGCTTCACTGGCAAGGTCACCAAACCTGGCTCAACTGTAAGGCGAATGAATTCTCACCCCTTGACGCCTTTGTCACTTTTGGAACTGAATCCGGCCAAACGTCTTATGTAGCAGCTACAACTCCAATAAACTCAGCATTGATGGAATCCTTTATTAGTCTTCACCAGTCCTATCACTTTCCCACCACTCTGGGACACATACTTTAGCACCCAGTATACCTCACAAATAAAAAACACTGCTGAAAATATTACCACTAAAAGCATTGTGGTATGGTGATACCACACAGGATACACTACTGCTCCTATCTCCTCTTTTGATTGCCAATAAAACGACAGGAAAGTAAATGAGTTCTATTTAATGTAACGCACTGGTTCCTTCCAATGAGCCACGAATGAATTGGGAAGCAGGACCTAAGTCAATGACCAAAGGGAGGACAAAGTCCCTGAGACCATTCTTTTATTGTGTGTGCTACCTGCGCCATGGATGAACACCCCTTGGAGGACAGTTGCGAGTAAGCTTACCCGAAGCAACATGCCCTGACTCCAAGACAAGGTGTATAGGGAGGCAATAGCCTTCCCAAACTCTCTCTCAAATTCCACCTCCTTTTTGTATAGGTCAAACATGGCCGCTGTTAAACTAAATATACCAATTTAAACCTCAGAAGACAATAATAAAAATAAATAAGGATTAAGAATGGCTTTATTTGATATATATTAGGCAAGTTGATAGAAAACGAAAACTATAGAATCTCCCTTTATCAAGTACCTTACCTTATAACTCTCTGCTGCAAGCATAGATCACGCTTGATCATCATGCCTGACACTATGTCTCTTGAAATATCCCATAAGCAAACCCCCATCATTCTAGTCCGGATTTATTTCCATAGTGGATGATCCACCACACCCAAGACTAGATCCAATTCTGATTTAAATCCTGCTTTAACATAGAGACCACCCACTTCAAAACCATTTGGTTCTACCCCAGGCCTGATGAAAGCTCTGACCGTCATTCTTCCCCAGTCTCAGTTCCAACCTGGTTCTAGCCAAGACTAATGCTCTCTCACCCCCTCCTTCTTCCACACCAGCTTATCCTGTCTTATCAAAGATCGGGGTAATGTGATGTTGAGGGAAAACCTCAACAATCACAGTCATTTTTTTCTCCTTTGTTTGGACCCATCGTTCCAGGGGATTAATTCCTGGTTGATGATCCAAGTAAGTGACCAGCCATTACAGGATGGTTTCATTTGCTTGGCGCCACTCCCCATTCCTTTAGCGTGGCTGGTGGAATCTGCCACTTGCGGGTTCTCAGGGTTTTCTCAGGTAGATCATCACTAGAGTGATCATATAGTCACCCTTGGTGTTTATGCTGACTTGGAGTTAGACATAAGTGGCTTAAGTCAGATGACATGAGCACTTAGTTCAGGCGCAAAGCTGTCTGTGGGGCCATGATAGAATCATACGACCACCTTGTCAAGTTAGTGGAGTCGTCATTTTCCTTGTCAATCATAAGGCACATCCCTGAATGCCCAGGTACTCTAGCATATCATTGGCCTTATTTTATGGTGCTCGCTCATCAGGAACGTATCTAGACTCACATTCGTCCAACAGTTCAGGTCTCCTACTTTGAATGTCATCTATTTGGTTGACACCTCCAATAAATACTTATAAAATTTCTGGTTCTTAGGGGGCTTCAGCGAGGCATACACCACTACCAATTGGAGGCTCTTTCTGGTTTCTCTATCAGTGGTTATGGCCACTAAGTTCTGTCCAGTGTGAGACATCTCCACGAATAACAGGTTGAGCTTCTTGTACAACGCAATGATGGCCACGTGATCCGTCCAAAGGGCTTTAAACTCTATCTGGTTGGACCACTGGTGGCTTGTTGCGTCACTGTTTGAGTTTGGTGCCACCTCTTTTTAACTTCCTGCTAGTGTCTCCAAAATTAAAACTATAATTAAATAGTTGTTTGATTTAAAATGATGAAGTTTCCTCCTCATCGTTTGAATGCTCGCCATCCCCTGAGCTTTTGTGGTCGCTATAATATTTTCCATTTTCCTGACCCACAGGTATGATGATGGTTGGTGGGTTCTTCCAGGTTGTGGATTTAAATGCAGATGGAGGTTGGGGCTTTGGCGGCTATGATCACTGAGGGAGTGCTCGGGACGGGTGGTGCTTTGTGGGGGTGGTTGGAGAGCACAGGAATTTTAAGCCAGGAATTTGTGCACCGTAAATTTCATATCCATCTCCATTTCCTGGTTGATTGATAGCGGCGACAGTTTAAACACCAACCTTGAAAAGTTTTGGACACTCCAACTTCAACAGATGTTGCGTCAACACTTTTCTAACTTCTTACCAAACCCTTATTTGGTTATCTCAATGGGGCTGGGCTCATTTGCAGGGGGCGTTTGGATGACTCTGTAGCCTTGGCCTTCCCAGAGGGTGATAAGCTTCAGCACAGGATTTGTTCATTAACGTTTTGTGTGCTGATCTTTTATGTGATTTTTTTATCAGGATAACTTGCCAAATTTGTAGGAGCCAGCATCTGTTGGCTCTCCTTCAACAATTTTTGGGGCTGGCTTTCTGTCAGTGCACCTCTCGCAGACTGTCCACTCCGCTTGTGATGGACGAGGAGCAACTGGGTCCATTCCCATCCTGTCATCCAATACATACGCCTCAGGGTTGGGGTTATGAAGGGTTCATCATCCACTTTGAGCTGCTTGGACACCTCCCTTGCCCATGCTTCTTTATATACAACGTCCAGCTCCTGCTGCTGGTATTCCATGTCTGACCTCAGTCTGATTCTGCTGGGTCCATTCCTTGGCTTTGGGATGGAGGAAGGTTTTTGTCCTGACCTTAGTGACACCGCCAACTGGATTATAGTCAAACTTATGGGGGTTTTCCCCTTCTTGTGGTGACATTGGGCCATCATGTGACTTGTCTGATAGCAGAACTGACGCACCAGTTTGGCGTCTTCCTGTCCAAGTAATCGACCTGGCTGAGACCTTTCAGGCGGATGAATCAGGGGGGTGATTTCATGTGACCCCATCCATGGAGCCAGATCATAGAGCGCTTTTACGGTTTAGGGGTGGAGCACTTAGCAATATAGTTTCTGCCAGCCTGCCAAAATTCCCAAACATCCCCATAGTATGATAGGCCAGTTCTTATTGACTCATGTACCTATTCTCTTTCCAGATCCATGGTAAGATTTTAAAAAGTAACCCACCTGGAAGTTTGGTTTGCATAATGGGTCATTTCTGTGCACATGTATACACTTTTTTATTTAATTCTGACCTTGAGGAGTTTCTTTTGGCCAAGCTCACCCAGGGTTACAATTTCATGTAGCCACGTTCAGGCAACCCAGTTTTGGTTGAAGTCCTCAACTGTAAAGATCTCGTCAAGTTCATGGTAAATTGACATGATTAAGTTTGACCACTCCTCCTCCTCCACTAGCTGCAAATGGATTTGAATGGCATCTTTAAGGTACGACTTAGGTGCCTGGCAGTCTGTGAAGCATCCGCTGATCAATTGGCAGATATAGTCAAAGTGTCTACTGGCCCCATTCCAAGACTTATTGTCGCTTAAGGCTTCCTCAATGTGATGACTTGGTTTTTGGGGTGTGTTTTGGTGTATTGATGGGATTTTAACAATCATAATCCAACTTAGCAGTTCATCATGGCTAAACCACCGGTTCAAAAAAAGCTTCAACCTGGCAGATGTTAATACCATGGCAGGTTATGTTCCTGGCCATTGACTCTCCAAAACCCAAATTTACCAGCCAAGGGCATCAGTTGGTGAAAACCTCATATGGTACCAGTGGAGGGCGGCTTCTGGACCACATGTTAGATACAGGTACTATTGGAAAGCCTCCAGTGTGATTGAGTTACTCAGGCGCCAGTCCCTCACTGTGACGCTGTTCCAGACCCTGTTAGTGAAGATCCTTGCCATGGCATCAGGAACGTCTGCTTCGCTCTACTGAAAAGCCTCTGTGGTGTAAAGCCTTCAGCAACGTAGGGGGTAGCAACGGGTGTCTCTGGAAATGACTATTTTCAGTCATGAAGGGTTTTGATGCGAATGCCTACTTTGAGCCATTCATACTGAAGTTGGGATTCATGACCCCCTATATCGCCGCTGCTTCTTTTGGAGAAACTCCACATAATCATCCATAGATATACGGATTTGGGGTGAACCCTACAGCGTCCCAGTTGTCCGCCTCAGCAAGTGTGGTGAAGTCTCTCCATATTTTCCATTTTGAAATGGGGAACGTGTGGCCACAAAGAGTTTCATGGATTGGTTTTGTTACCCCCAGCTCAGCCCACTCTCAAACCGCTTGATACTGGTGCCTGCGCAGAACCAGTATTTTGTTTCCAACAGGGTATACCCATTGGCGCACCAGTTGATAACCTCATCTGGAAACCAATCCTGGAAGGGCCCCACTCTACAGCATTTTCCTTTATCCAACCCGACTTTATTAGGTCAGATGCAGTCATTGGCGGAATGCAATTATATGACCAGTGCAAGGTTTTGGTAGCCTTAAACCCAGCTGCAATTCATGGTAGAGCTTCCTAAGGGGATAACGTATTATTGTACCATTACATTGCTATTTCGACTGGAAGGACATGGCAAGCCCATTTGAGGGCGGTTGAAACGTTTGAGGAGTGCTTCAGATATGCGGTAAGTTCCTTTTGTAAGAGGACCAGACTCCTAACAGCTTAGGCGAATTTTGCTGGTACGCCCGCCTTAGTGTACTCCATCATGTTGTGGTGATCAATAGCGGCTTCCGTCCAGGCTTTTGCATTGATGAGCTTCAGATCCTTGCAAACAGAATCCTCAATGGTGGGGTGATCATGAGTAAGTTTCTTCCATTTGAGCGCATCTTTGGTATGAACACATGCAGTTTTGAAAAATACTGCCGTTTTTCCCGTTATTTGGGTATTGAGTCAGTGTTTGGTGGCCCCAGCGGAGAACTTATAGTCTCTTCAAATAGCAGAAATGGGGGTGAAATGGCTTTTGTAATCCACTGAATTGCTGTGGAGTATGGGAACTGAAGTGTCTCCCACTGTTTAATCTCACTGGAGGACACCCCACAATGCGCAAGCATATTTTTGAATGGGATGAACCTTTAGGGGGCTCTGGATGACGTCTTGACCGCAGTGGCAGTGGTTTATCTCTCCAATAAGAGTTTTAATTTTATTTGATAATTAGCCTGGTGTTCTGATCTTTTGGATTCGGTGCCTGACACTACTGCTACCCCTTCAAGGTTAAAGCCCAATGATTTAGTTGGGTGAGAAGTACAAGTTTGGGTGAGGATTGTTCCTGCAGCTGACTAAAATTTGTCAGGTATGTTGCTTAACAATTTCGGTGGGTGAGTGGGTTGTTTGATGGTGGGAGTGGCCCCAACCTAACTGAAGACTTATTAGTATTTAACCTGACAAATTAGTTGATTGTAGTGTGTGGAATGTGTCATATTCAGATTCCAATTTTAATTTGACAGTAACATTAATGGGGTCTTTAGCTTACATTTTTTAATGTAATTGGGCGCGCTGCCAGGCTTGGATCCTCCAGGTAATTTCGCTGAGAATGAATGCCCTGATTTTACTGTGTTCTAGTGCTCTTTTTGGTAAGTCCCATGGGCTTAGTAAGGGCAGCAGATTGGGACTCAATTGTAAGGGAATCTTCGCGACTCAGATGTGCTGCTTGCTGTTTTGCTGGGGTATGTACCCTCTTTGGCGTTGTTATACAGATATTGATAGTGATGCATGCTGAGGAGGGTGCTGATGCACCATGATGCAATTACTTATAATTGCCAGCAGCATCATGGGCATCAGCGGTGGGAAATGGTCCTTCAGAGTCACTCTCTGTACTGGAGTGCTTTAAAATGGTTCATTAATTAAATTGTGCGCTGCTTAGGCGCAGAAGTAATTGCTGAATCAGTTGAGATGAGCAGGCACCATAGCTGATATCCCTGTGGGCAGTCAGCGGAAAGGCGTTTGATTAATTTATTCATCATCGCGGAAGTACTTTATTGATTGTTATAAAACTGTTGAATGTAAGCAGGCCGTCTGTTTCTTAGTGCTTAGCACTGATGGGCGGAGAGTACTACTTGCTCTTGGGGTGGTAGCCATGGGGTACTGCTCTATAGGTGCAGTAACACACTAGCAGGCGTAGTGTTCTCTCCTGTCTTGGTCTGGTCACTTTTTGAATTAAAAAAGCATGTTAAGCGAGAGAAAATGATTCTGGTGCAAATTCTTCTGTTGGCTCCTGAATTGGAAATGGAAGCTATTGCTAATGAATTAACCCTCCAGGGTCACTCTAAACAATGATCCTCCTCTCAGTTTAGTCAAATTCCGCCGCTGACCATCAATGTGACATCTTAGGGCTAGAATGAAGGACGTGTCCCAACGCCTTCGCACAACCCCAGCGTGTCAACATTACTAGGTTAACAACCTGCTTAGGGTATGGGATTTTTACCCATAAGCAGCAGGCTGCAATCCCTAAAAGGTTAACTCGCAAGTTGCTTATCACAAGTGGCATCACTCGCCTAGCAACTCATAAACCCCTAGTCAATCAGCAAAAAACACAATTGACTCCTACAAGATAATTAGATTATCATTATTAAAATTGATAACCTAATCACTTATTTATTGTTGGAAACATCCCAGCGAAACATAAGCTATCCAGAAGATCAAGCCCCAGTGAATTACTAAATAATTTTTAAAATATTTCTCTTAGCAATAGCTATCATATGTAATTGATAATTCCCACAATCACTAGTAGTGTTTATCCCCTAGTGGGCAATCAGGTTTATTATAAATTGATTAAGCTGGGTAATGTGGGCATATCAAAATCCCTACACACTACCCTCATTTGACCAGATTATCCAGTCATAAAATTTTTTAGGAGCATACGCCGCTTTGATCCTGACTGATTCCACAAGCATGGTTTAAATTGGGGTTCTCTTAGTCCATTCCTTTTTCCTTTCTCAATATGACTCTGGATAATCCTTTTTATTACCCTGTTTCCTTTCCATGTCCTCATTGCAGCTACCTCTGCAGAGTGCAGTTCCCATGGCCTCATGACATGATATCCTAGTTCAGTTGTTATTGCCAATAAAAGGCTTGGAAAGATTGTATTTCCCATATTAGAGTTATGCAACACATCATTGTTTAAAGGATATTCTTGGGTGGCTTCCATGATTCCTTGGTACCTGTATTCCCCCAGGCTGGGCTTCATTTCCTAGGGCTTTTTTCTGGAGGGTTAAGTTTTAACCTGTCCTGATCCTGCCAATATGATTACTTATTATAGCGCATCAGGACTACTCACGGTGGACCCAGTTTCAACCCAAGTTGGTCCTTCCAATACTATAAGGGGACATCACCAGATACTTTTGATGCAAACAAAATAAAAAATTGATTCTTATTATCTATTTCTGCATTTTTATCTTTAATATATTTTTTTCTCTGTGATTTTATATCTTATATCATTTTTTTGTATTTTATTTATTTATTTATTTTTTTATATGTTTTCTTTGCAATGGGACTTAACCTATAAGTATGTTCAGAGATCCAGCTTTTCTTTTCCCCTTAGTTTAATTCTGAGATCTATCTTTAACTTAACCAACTATCATGGTTCAAAGGTCTATTTTTAAGACTTAAGCAATATCATGGTTCAGCGGACCCTCTTGGGACTTGACCAACAAACTAGGACTTAACCTATTTTAAATAGGTTCAGTGGTCCTTTGGAAACATTGCAATTTATTATTCTCCTAGATACGTTACTTTAGATATTCCATATGGACTCAATTTACTATACAGCAATCCTTGATGTTCTTGATTATATAGGTTTTATCTGCTTACTTGGCGATCACCTCAAATGGACCCAACCACAAAGCATCCAGCTTATTTTTTCTTCCAAAACCATGGGTGTCACAATAGGTTACCCTATCTCCCACATAGTACTCCTGTATTTCTGGTCAATTCTTGTCATCTGTCATCCTTGCTTAATTATTCTCTTCATAGTGGTATCAAATGCTTGTGATTGCAGTTCAATCATGATTCTTGTTAGTCAGTTCAGGTATTGATCTGCACTCATCCCTAAAGCAGGTTCTTTGGCAGAATACACAATTGGCAGTAATGCTGCCCTTCATCCGTATTTTAGTTTGAACATAATTTTCCCTGTCAGCATATAATGACTGATATTGTAGGCAAAGGTAAAGAACTTTGATAAATTCCTCAAGTGGAAGTTTTCTCTGTGACCAATTTTCTCAGCATTGCATCTAGCATTCTGTTGACTCATTCTACCATTCCATTTGTTTCTGGACAATATGTAACAGACACCACTCCTTGGATCCCCATCAGTTTATTCAGCCTTAGGATCAAAAAAGTTGTGAAATTTATTTCATTGTCACTCAATAAAACTTACAGGCCAGTATGCCAGTATACCACTTGGTCCAGGATGAATCTCGCTGTGCTTGTAGCATCTACTTTGCTCAAGGCGTTAATTTCTATCCATCTAGTCGTATGTTCAATCACCACTATGATGTACTTTGCTCCCCCAGTACTGACATTCAGGCGTCCCATAAAATCTAATGACAGGATATGCTACATTAACCCAGGACGTACTAGCTAGTAATTTTGTTATATTCTTATGTGGCTTGTGGAGTTGGCATTCTACACAACAGGCCAGATAGTCAGCAAAAGCATAGTTGACAATTCACAGTAATAATACTGGCAAATATGGTCCATGGTTTTTCTTAGTCCACCTTGGCTGACGACTTTGTGTGCAACTCAAATGATTTCCACTTATTCAAAAAGTTTTGGAAATAAAATTGTTTCCATCTATCATTTTGTATGATTGTCCATTCTTAATCCCGGTGCTATACATTACTTTTTTAACTCACCATATATTTTCTCAGAAGCATCCCTAATATTGCTTTAATCATTCTTTGGAATAAATCATCCACTTGATGATAGACAACTTGAATAGCAGGCAGCCTTGAAAATCCTTCATCACTTTGATGTGCTGCTCCTGCTTGGTGGTTATCTTAAAATCGTAGGCTTGTAGTTTTAAAGCCCATTGGGTCAGCCGCCTCTCTGGTTCTTTCAGGTTATGGAGCCAGCATAGAGACATGTAATCAGTTACACTTTGAAATATGTCCTGTGGATATACACTCAGAATTTTTTATGCATAATTTACAACGAGGCATTCACAGTCAGTTAAGATATAGTTCCTTTCTGCTGGCATAAGTGCTCTTCTCACATAGGCCCCTGGATGCTCTTCCCCATCATTGTCCATTTTGACTTAAAATGGCGCTGATCGCCATTAATGAGGCATCTGTCTGAATAATGATTTATTGATAGAAATTTAGATATTTCAGCACAGGCTAGTATCAAATATTGGCATAACTCATCAAACAATTCTTGGGCCTCATCATTCCACATGAATCCTTTTTTGATCCTTTAATAGGTGGAATAATGGTTCAGCAATTTTGGCAAAATCTTTAATAAATTGGTGATAGTAGATGACTATCCCAAGAAATACTTGTATATCCCTAGTACGCTTTGGGATCAACATCCATTCAATAGCTGTAATCTTCTGCAGCTGGGGTTGCAGTCCGATGGATTCAATCACAAACCCCAAATACTTAAGCTCTTTTTTAATGACATTATTTGGCTTAAACTTCAAGTTTCCGTCTCCAAGCGTTAGAACACTTCTTCTAAGTGCTCCAGTAGATATGTGAAGGTCCTGCTGAAAACGCTTATATCATCCAGGGATATCAAAAAGCAAGCTACTTCAAATCACTGATAATAGAATCCATTGCTCTCTGGAATGTCACCTACTCGTTGCACAATCCCTGAGGCATTCTAGTTCAGCTGATATAACCCTTTAGAGATAATTATCGCACGTTTTTCTTGATCTTCCTTTTGTCAAATCAATTTTCTGATATTCTAATGTTAAGTCCATTACTGAAAAGAACTTGGGATCTTCTAGGAAATTGACCACGTCATCAATCCTTGGCAGCTGATAGGGGTCTTTTTAATGGTTTTATTTAGTCAGTGATAATCAATAAAACTCTATTTGATCCATCCTTCTTCACAATCAGAATGGACTCGCCAATGTTTTGATGAAATAAATATGAGCCCATGCTTTACTGATTTGGTGGTTTCATCACTAAACACAGCATCAGCAGCCCTAGACTGGCGGACAAGTCTCATCCTTATTGGCGGATATTCCCCAGGGTTGACCTTATGGATCACAATTTTTGCGCATCCAAGGACACGGTCATCCTGGGCAGTAATCACATGATAATTCTCAAATGATCAGAGAACATCTTCTTGCAGTCACTATGATAAATCAGCCAGTTGGTCTCGATCAACCAAAACGGTGACACTTTTGGCAGCATCCACCAGTAATCACATCTCAGTTAATATTCCCAAGTCATGGAATTTACTGATTTCTGCCATCATTATTAATTGCAGAAATGCAATGACTTGAATTTCTCTATCTTCATTAGTTTTCTATTTGATTGGCCAAAGCACACTTATTTTCCATGACATGACATAATAATCCCCAGAGCTACCCATGACTTGATCCTTGATATATTCAAGGGCTGATGCCTTCTCCATATAATTGCTCCAGTAACTTCGAGCATTGACCCAGTATTAACTATTATCTGCATTCCTGGTGAAATGGTGTGTGAAGTTTTCGTCCTCAAGAGTATCCCTTGATTTTACAAGTTCTCCTTTGACATTTCCCTTTTTTGTCCAACTACTTATACTTTATGGAAATAATGCCAAAATTTTAAATCAAATTTACAAAATTGTTCTTTTTAGTGGAGTTCTCCTTTCCATTTTTATATACTAAGGATAGGTGTTAAATTATTAATGATATGAAAGCTAAAATGACTTAACTAGGAAATCAAGGATATATACTTGCTTATAAATTAATCTTCTGCTCCAAATCAGGAAGCAGATTCTCTGATAATCCTTTCTTAAGAATCAAGTAACTCTGGTATACTCACCGTTCTTAAGTCTATTGGTTACAACAATTATGAGACCTCTGTCTTCATAATAGAATAAGAAATTACTCCTCATAATCAGAACTGCTTATCCAGCAGGTATAGTTGAGTACTTCTCTTTGGGAAGTATAAACACACACAGCTATCTAATGTAGCGCTAGACAGCAGATAAGAACAACAGACAGATGACAGATGGATAACAATTATGACTAAACTATAACATGGTAGTTTTTAATGATCAATAGATGATTGATGCTTTTATTAATTTCCAAGAGTCAATATTATATACCTCTCAGGCATCTCCTGATTTTGCTCATCTAATAGATAAGTTCTTTCAAATATTCTAATCCTCTGCTGGTCATGTCAATAATCAATAAATATCCTTAAGTCAATTTTACCCATGAATTGACTAAAAAAAATTTTCAGCAAGATTGATATTAATCTTACTCTCATAATCAGGATGATTTTAGATGCAAAATTCGTCCCAAAATCATCCTAATTAGAGCTATATCATAACTTGACGAATAAAAATAATTGGGGATAAAAAGATAAACAAATATTAATTATGATATACCCCATTTCAGGAAGTCAGCAGGCCTTTCAAAGCATAAGGTACGCTCTATTTGGTCTATCCATGTTCAAATGATAAATAAATCATTTTCATTGGATAAACCCAAAATTCTGACTTAGTGCATTACTATTAGTGCACTAATTTAGGAGATGCAATTTATTTATGCCATAAGACCACTTTGCACCCAAGTGGCCTTTCAATCAGGTATAAATTATTAGCTCATAGCTATTATAGCACGCATAATTGGATGAATAGCTAATTTAATTATGGCGGTTTTGAGGTGATTTAATCTATTCAACTATCCTGATAAAATTGGGAAGAATCAAGGATCCATTAATGAAGTATTAAATTAGTATTGATGGTTGCCTTAAAGGGTTTATTATTCAAGTCAACCATCAAAATCTAACATCTCCCCCACTTGACTGGAATATAAAACCTGAGTTTCCCTTTTCTCTCCAATGTCTGCTAATGGCTCACCCTCAGCCTATTGCCATTATGTGGAAAATATTAATCCCAAAGAGCATACCAGCTTTCATATTTGCCTTGTAAAGTGAGGTTTCAAGTAGCCTTAAGCGCTATATGAGAATCTAAAATAAGCCATCTGATCTCCATGCTAACCATCATTACTTCTACTAGGCCTGAAAACATTATTAAAGAGGAGGTTAGTTTGCTGAAGAAATCATGCTTAGATCTTCTTGGTCAGTCTCCATACACGCTCCTCAAAAGATATTCATCTAGAACCTTTCAGTCATATTTTTTATCCTTAAGCTCTTAATTTTTGCTACTGGAACTTTTTTTCATGAGGATTTTTTGTCATAGTTTTTGTTTGATTCAACACTTCCTAATGACCCATGGATATTCTGCAGTTCGTTGGGCTTCAGATAACGCTTGTTAGGCCCAAGCAGTGCTTGATCTTGAGTTCAATTTAAATCGCTGTTTTGTTCCAGTTCCTGAAGCACTTAGCACTGTTCCCTCCATTAAGGGCTAAGATTTTTTAAGTGACTGATTTTTTCTGGAGAGGTTTTTTCAACCTGGGCGCAAGACTTAGAAAATTGGCCCAATTCACATGCTTTTCTGGAGAAGAACATGCACAACAAGTATGTCGCCCAATTTTATTCTGCTGTTAAACATGCATATCAAGGACTACATAACAATGATTCTGATGATTATCTGCTTAAGATGGAAGTTTGGGCCACCTTATGAAAATACCCCCTGACTAAATACCTTTGGGTTAGCTTTTACATATCCCTTTACTCATAGAATGATGGAAGAGTGAAATTCATTGCATTTGTCTGCAACTTCCTGACATATATAACTATTAGAAAGCCTTTCTTATGGAATGTCTTATTTTAGGCATATGTTTTCCACCTGAATCTGGCCTTGACCAGATTAATTGGAGTGTCTTTGTTCCTCCTCTTCCTCTCTTGCACTGGGAAACCGGTGCCATTAATACTCGTCATATTTGGCTATATGCTGTAACTATGTTGTTCCTGGTTTCACAACAAATAGATTGGGTCAATTTGGCGCGCACAGGGAATAGTTGAGGCCCAATTCACCTCCCCTCCTCAAAGCTGAGGAATAAAGCACACAATTAGATATCTTCTTATAATTGATTTATATTTCTCAAAAATATTTAATATTTATATTTCTTCTTCTTTCATTTGCATAATAATTTTTTTTCTTTTTTG
This sequence comes from Massospora cicadina, assembly GCA_022478985.1. Classification (NCBI taxonomy): domain Eukaryota; kingdom Fungi; phylum Entomophthoromycota; class Entomophthoromycetes; order Entomophthorales; family Entomophthoraceae; genus Massospora; species Massospora cicadina. Next base: position 383,216 of record JAKSZP010005259.1, on the reverse strand, counting down.
ATAGTTTTTTTAATTATATAATCATATTTTTCCCTTCTAAATCGTCTAGTTTCCTATACTTTCTTAAGAATTTTGCATAGACTCAATTAAAACATGCCCTGAATTCTTTCCTTGATTGTGTAAATAAAGTTTGAAGTTTTCTCAATTACATCAAATGGGCCAACCCAAATTATCTAACTTATGGATTCAGCCTAAACCATGAGTTTCACAAAATTATATTTCATCACCCACAACAAATTTAAAAAGATTGCACCAATTTTTCTTATATTTTTCATGTTGGGCCTTCTGGAGTTCAAACTTACTATCAAAAGACTGGGCTTGCAGTTTGATTAAAGATATCAGAAAGCTGATTGACATACTGAGGATATCCTAAAACTTGGGGTTCTTTGAGCACAGAATACAATAACAGCGGCAAGTCTGGGTGCTTCCCATATAGAAGTTGGAAAGGAGATACTTTTGTGGCTTAATGGTAAGAAATTTTTAAGAAAATATGGCCGAACTGAGGAATGTACTCCATTCTGAGAGCTTCTGAGAAATTAACTTCCTATGGGTATTGACAAGCGCTCCATTAACTCGTTCCTTTGCATCATTTGTTTCTGATAGGTAGGGATTTGACAGCACACCTCATACCCCCGTTAAATCATTAATCTTATGGAAAATAACTGTATTGAAATTTGTGCCATTGACATCAATATGAATTGGGAACGGCTGTGCCAATGAACAACTTGCTCCAAGATGAATTTGGCGGTGGTTGAGGCTCCTAAGCCCGGATAGCCCTGGATTTGACCCATTTAGCTAGGTAGTCAATCGCCAAAATAATGTATTTAACTCACAATTCTAATTTGGGGTCCAACCACATCTATAGGTGTGGTGTGCTTTGAGTTTTTGGTTGAACAAGCTGGTATGAAGTAGCTTTTTGGAAGGGTTTTCTCCTTGGCACTCTTCAAAACAACTCAAGGTCTCATGGATGTCAAAATACATTGACTCCCATTAATAATTTTGGCTGAGTTGCTCCTTTGTTTTCTTGAAATCTCCATGCCCAGTGATATTATGGACACCCAAAATTAGATCTGTTAATGCCAAAGGATACATAAAATATATTTTTTCCTATCAATAACCTTGAATAGTACTACTCTTTCAGTGTGGTTGTCCTTAATTAATTTAGAGATAACCTTTTGCACCTATCCAGGTTCATCAGAAAAAACTTCACTGAACATTTTCTAGAATAAGGCATCTTCAGGCTGACATAGAGTGGACATGATAGACAAACAGGCAAGCAAACGGCATTCTGGTGCTTAGCACCAGCCCAATGCTAGATGGTATAGTCATAATCCTTAAGCTTAAGTGCCCATAGAGCCATACGTCTTTCCGGATCTTTCAAGCTATTGAGTCATCTGAGTGATACTTGATCAGTCCCCATATTAAAAGACGTCTCATTCAGATAAACTCAGAACTGCTTATAGTCATATAAAAACTTTTTTAAACATTCCCTTTTATCATAATATAATTCCTATTATGGACGTTTAAGGTCAACTAGTATAGGCTACTGGGTGCTCTTCGTTACCTTCTACAACTTGGGACAGAATGGCTCCTACTTCAGTCAATGAAGAATCTACTTGGACAATAGATTATTTGTCAAAATCAGGATGTTGCAATGCTGGTGCAACTAATAGTGCCTAACAAAGCTGGTCAAACGCCTCCTGGAAGGATTAATTCCACTTAAAAGGTACCTTATCCTTAAGTAAACAAAACAAGGTTCCCCAATTTGAGTAAAATTGGCAATAAATTGGTGATAATACATAATCATAGACAGAAAAACTTGAATATCTTGTCTGGATTTTTGCCTCTTTATCTTAAGTATTGCTTCTGATTTAGCCAGTTGTGGCCGAAGACCTTTCTTGTCAATAATGAATCCAAGATACTTCAGTTGATCCTTAAAGAACTAACACTTTCAGGTCTTAATCTTTAAGTTCGCTGCTCTTAACCCCTTGAGACCTCTTCCAGATGCTCCAGATGGTCGTCAAAAGAGCGGCTCAAAACGTTTATATCATTTAATTACACTAGTACACATGGTAACTTGAGATCTCCTAGTATGGTGTCCACTTCCCTCTGAAATGTTGCTGGAGCGTTACAGAGTCCATGGGGCATCTTCATTTTTTGAATTATCCCCTCTTGGGTGATAATGGCGCACTAGTCCCACTCATCTTTGGGAATTTCAATCTGCCAATAACTGCTGATCATATATATAGATGAGAAGAACTTTGCACTCCCAAGCCTATCTAGGGCATTATTGATGCGTGGGAGAGGATAGGAGTCCTTTTTTAATGTTGTTGAGCTTCTTGATAGTCAATAATGGCCTAGTTACTCCCATCTTTACTTTTTTACAATAAAAATTGGGGAAGCCCATTGACTTTTCAATGGTATCAACATCCCACGATCAAGAAGTTTCTTAGTTTCTTTTGACATGACCTCCTCAGAAGCTTTCAAACGCTTAATCATCCTTAATAAGATAAGTACATGATCCCCAGTATCTATCATGTGGGTTACTCCTCATGTGCACCCCAATATAAAATCATCTTTGCAAATATTTCACAGTATTTCTTAGATAAAATTCAACTTAGTCTTTCTCTTGCTCATTTTGGTTCCCCTAAATTGGTCGCAGGTACAATGTTATGAACATAACGTAAATAATCCTTGGGAAGCCCTAGCTCATCCAAGGTTTCAAACTTATAGATAGATTTGATCTCCGTAATAGAGATTAAATGAAGATAGCAACTACCTGGTGCCTTTTTAAAAAGATGGCCGATTCTGCATATTCACGCAGAGGATATTGATTTCTTGATGTCCTGGAATAATTAGCTTAGGCACTACAATAGGCTCAAGTCGAGTTTGGGACCAAGTTTAGTAAATTTGCCATATATACCTTCCAGGATTTAAATTGTCAACCCAGTTAGGACTATTGCCTACATCCCCGGCCCAAAGTTATCTCTCTATTTGTTTAAAGGGGTATTCCCTAGACTCATGGATCTGTGTTGGCAAGGACTTGACACTGCGCTTTGACTTAGTGTATTTGATAGGGATTATACCATCCTGATAAGCCAAATTAATGAACAAATTAGGCTTCATTTGTACCGTTTTTGCATTTTTTGTAAAGTAAAGTGGGAATGTTTGGTTTAAAATGGTTAATATGCCATCCTTATGATTAGTAGCCACTTTAAATCTTCTCATAAAATTAGTACCAATAAAGATTTCATAGTTCTGGTTGGGCAAAACTATAGCCAGGGCGTATACCTCTATAAATATAAAACTTATAGGCAAGGCACCATATGCCCAGAATCTCAGGTGGTATGTGTTCCTGCAATTCCAACCTATTGATCATTTGCAACATCCAGAGCTATTCACAACCTCTTCACTAACTTAATGCTGACGCTATTTATAAAAGCATTACTATCAATAATGACCTAAACACGGATCTTATTAACAGCAATATCAGCTTAAACACACTCAGAGTATGGTTGGGAAGTGTTTGTTTTGGTGAATGAAATCGAAGTTGCATGGCTCCAAGTGTGATTTGAGGCAGGAGCAGATTCTAGAGAAGTTTTCGCCAGAGTCTGCATGGGAATTGCAACCTGTACATCCTTTGGAAAGGGCAGGTCACATGAGCGAGTAGTGTCAGGATCAAGGCCGTGGTCCATAACTTACTTAGCATATGGTTTAGCTACTTCAATTTGGGCTTCTTCATAAGTTTCTCTTGGTTTTCTACCATTCCTTTATCTGGTTTTTAACAGATGTACATCATCAGCCATGATATGATACAAAGAATCTTCATCAAACTGATTTGATGCAAAACGTTTGTCAGGATTGGGAGGAATGTTTTTATTATGATCATTGGAAGTAGAGCATTCTGCCTCTACTCCGCCTGTCCTTTTCCCGATTCTGCACCTTTTTTGATTTAAAGAGCTAAATTGTCTCTAGATTTTGCATCCATTTGTGTATACCACTTGTTTGCATAGTTTTCTTTTCTGCCACAATGATGACAAGTGATGGCATTTGACTGAAAACGATCTGATTTCTGGTCCTGAGGTTTTCCATTTCTCCCTGGGCATGATTGAAATTATTGGTCTTTTATGGGTAATGTACCCACTGCTGGTTATTTGTCTTATTAGATGCCTCAAATCTACTTGCGCAACAGCGTAATTACTCCATAATCCTGTTTGTTTCCAAATCACATTTAAAAGCAGAAATCATGACTCATTGCAAGTCACAATAGGAATTTACCTCATGTTCCATAGCAATTTTTGCATTAAATTTGGTCATAATATTTGATCCAAGGATCACTTGGGCTTTATGAAAAAGTTGATATGCAAAGTTTTTTATGGTCTCATTCGGTCTGAACTCAATATTTAAAAGCTCTATTAATCGGGTTGACAGCTTTTTGGGCTCTCCAAATTCCTTAATAACAGCCTTTTGGCTTCATCATATGATCAGTCTTCATCTAAGTAATGCGTTAAAAGGTCTACACTGTGAGAATCCAAGTGATTGATAAGATTTGTTGCTTTTGCATGATTTTATGCACCTCTTATGGTTTTCTAAAAAGCTTTAAGAAGGAATAGATATCGCCTTCTTTATTGAATTTTGGCAGATTCTGAGGTTTAAAATTATCTCTGTTTAAATACCTAATGGGAGAGGATGTTATTCTTCTCAAATTCGACCTAATTGTGGAGCTTTTGGAAAGAATAGGATTTTGTGAATGGCTCAAAGTAGGCATAGAAGTCAATATGGTTGGAATGGTTTGTGATTTGACATGTCCATTCCATAAACTTCCTCCACCTCAATGTAATCCTCAAAATCTGCTCAATTCTGTTTTCATTGGGACTGACGCCACTTCTGAAGTACAGCTTTGCATGTTTTAAAGCCATATTCTCATCCTCCCCTCCCCAAAAAATTGGTCATACACTTGAAACTATTGATAGAGTCTCCATATCTTGTTAGATTGAGCCTGATCTGCTTCAAACATTTCTAGTTTGGCAAAATGTGCCCCCATTTTTTCAGACATTTACATCGTTCTGGTATTAGTGAGCAATAGCCCGTTCTCCATATTATTTTTCTCATTAAATAAGATGGTATTTGAAGTATGAAGTTTGGATATAGTTGACCCTATTTTGCCTAAATTGGCCTTAATTTCATAATTATCCAGAAGTTCTACTTGAACTGGAGTAATTGGGCTAAGACTTCAATATCCTTTTGTTTTCAGTGAGTTCAGAACCAATATGTTCTTCCAATTTGACATATTTCTCTTCCAAATCCTGCTAGTTTTTCCTTGACGCATGGCTCTGCTTTAGTAATTTCTCTATATAAGAGGCTACATAATGGTATTGTGTTTCAGGTCTTATGAAGTGGTTAGTAAATTCCCATTTCCACTGACTAGAAAATGAAACTGTTTAGCACTTCTGTTGCTATTTTGGGACATCTTCATTGAGCTGGGTTACTAGTTTGTCAATCCAGTCATGAGCTCCTGATGTGGCTCCAGTGTTAGCAACAATATCTTTGCGCACTTCTGCAAAGCATATATACAGCTTTTACAACAAGTAAGCTCAGGATGACCGTTCTTTCTCTTGGACACAATGAAGGTGTAAAATCTCACAATTTTGGAGAGCAAAAATTCATTGAGTATGTTTGATAGATGGTTGCACAAAGCTTATTATATATACTTTTGTGTGGTCCTGACTCTCCTGAATTTTTTGACCAAGGCATCCAAAGTTGCCTCTCTATATTTTTTGCTATATTTCATTTTTCAGGGCTTGGTCTTTCATATAGAAAAACAGGCCAAAGCTCGGGTCAATTGCTGAAGAGCCAACCTGATAACCTCAAAATTTGGTTTCCAACATTTACTTGATATTGTCCTGGTTAAACTCGGCAAGATTAGATGGTAAAGTTGGACCTCTTCCAGTTGATATTAATACTAAGGAGGGGAATTTCCCCTCCTCATTATCAGAAAAATTTGATGTAAAGTTTTAATGTACTGAACATCACAAGGTTCCATCTTGTTGCCACTTTATTTTTTACAAATTCTGAAAGCTTATCATTTATGTTCATAGTAGGTTGTTGTGGTTTGAGTGAGCACCAAAATTTTGAATTTTAGCTAATGCAAGCTAAAATAGCTTAACAAGAGAATTGAGAATACATATTCACTTTTTAAATGAATCTCCTGCTCAAAATTTGGGAAGATGATTCTCTGATAATCCTTGATAAGAACCAAGTAACTGGTATTTTTCATCGTTCTTAAGTCTACTGGCTACAACAAATATGAGATCTCTTTCTTAATAATAAAATAGGAAATTACTCCTTATAATCAGAACTACTTCTCCAGCAGGTATAGTTGATACTTCTCTTTGGGAAGTATAAACAAACACAACTATTTTATGTAGACGTTAGACAGCAGATAAGAACAACAGACATATGACAGATGGATAGCAATAATGACTAAACTATAACATAGATTTTTTTAATGATCAATAGATAATTGATGATTTATTAGTTTCAGGAGTCAGTATTATATACCTCTCAGGCATCTCCTGGCGAACACATCTATTAAATGACTTCTTTCATATTAACAATCCTCTGCTGGTCATGGCAATAATCATGAAATATCCCCAAGTCAATTTTACCCATGAATTTACTAAAAATTTTCAGATTGATTGATGTCAATCTTACCTTCATAATCAGGATGATTTTGTATGCATAATTCGTCCCAAAATTTTCCCAATTAGAGTTATATCATAATTTAACAAATAGCAATAATTGAGTATAGAATAAATAAAATAATTAAATATGCAATGAGACCAATATGCACCAAAGTGACCTCTTAATCAGGTATAAATTATTAGCTCATAGCTATTTCTAGCATGCATAATTGGGAAGAATGGCAATCTAATTATGGAAGTTTTGCAGTGATTTGATCTATCAGCTTATGCCTATAAATTGGGAAGGATTGAGGAATCCATCAATGGGGTAATCTATCAGCATTTAAGGTTGCCTTAAAAGGTTTACTATTCAAATCAATTATAATCTAACAGCAGGATTCTCCAAAATTGTTGGGTATTCTCCTTAAAATCACATTTTAAACCATAACTTCTCAAGAACTTTGTTTTATAAGATTGTTATAATTTTGATTAGCTAACACTATGTTGGGAGCTGATACCACAAGCAATCCAAATAAAAGTGGCAGCTCACTATAGGTTCCACAAAATATTGTAATATCTGGTCTGGAAGCTCCATATTCTTTCTAGTGCTCTAGATCTGGCAAAATCATTTGTTTCATTAATTTAGTCAATACTATGTTATTGGCGCTCCACTGTTGATTATTGCCCATACATTTACTCAGTTTGACTATCATATCCACATATGTACACTCAGAGTAATATAATAATGTGTTTACTGAGATAATAGCATTATTAACAAAATCAAGAGTATAAATTTATTGTGCAGATAAATCAGAGAAAAATTCCTTGATCACACTTATTGGGGAGAGATATACCCACCTCATCTAGTCACACTTTGATCAATTCCTTTGTGCTTTAAGCATATCTAATCTTGCCTGCTAGCTGATCAGCATATGGCTGAGCAACATCTTTCACAATTTCAGTGTCAATCCCTCTTTCTTTTGCTCAGTTGATGACATTCAAATCCAAATTAACAACCAGATAGAGCGGGGCAAGCGTATTTTAATCAACAAATAAATTTAAAATATCTATGTTGTCATTCAATATAGCAGGTGGAACAGGTCTAACCGCAGTGCATTGATTCCTTATCTATAACGTGGATCCTTATCCTGACTCTTGACTAATTTCTTTCTAGTTCACCTGAACTAGAGTAATCTGCATCTTAGGCTTCTTTCTTCAACATTGAGTAGCGGAATGTCCAGGCTAATTACATTGGTGGCAGTGGATCTAAGTCTTATCAGCTTGCTTTTGTCCTTTGGGCTTGTTTACCATCATTATCAATTCCTCTGCTCTTTATACGTTCAGCGAATTTCACTGTATTTTAATTTTTAACAGGAATGCCATAAATGTTTAATTAGGGGCTTTGAAGGTTGCTTTTAACATCTTTAGATGATTCACCATCTGTGATGTGGACATATGAGTCACTAAAACTGAAGCCATAATTTGATGAAAATCTCAGTAGGGCTGAAGCACCAATTGTATTGTAATTTGTACATTGAAATCTGATAGTACTTTTGTCCCATCCAGGATTTTTTTACCAGGTAGAATCAGTCAGTGAAAGCTGCCAGAGTCTCTTCCTTTTGAAATTGAATGCCAATAAATTCCTGTTTGCAATTGGACATCTGCGGAGGGCTTTCAAACTCTATCATAATGGCTTCTTTGGCTTCAGTATATGTCCAATTGACTCCGTTAAGATGTGGAAACAAAAGCTTTAATCAATCAGTATTCATGAAGTTCATTAAAAGTACTGCCTTTTGTTGGTCACTAATTATGAAAATCATCATTTCAAATATTCGGAAAAATGCGGTGGCATAGTTGCAGTGAAATGTAGGCAATTTTGGGGTACTCCAAAATTCATCTATGGCTCCAATGGCAGGGTATTCCTGTCCAAAGGCTCTTTTAACCATAGGATTAACTTTAAGAATCATCTCTGAAATTTTAGCGAATATCCCTAGGAATATTTCTGAGTGGATAACTCTTCCTGACTGGAGTTTTGTGCATATTGTTGTCAGCTTCATCCACCTCCATTTGAGCCAAATCACACTTTTGATTTTCTAATTTATCTATGCACTTTGACATAAATGCCATATCTTTGTTAATCCAGCATAAGCATTATCTATCAATTCTCGCTCTGTCTTCTGAAATGATACTTCTTTGGTTAAGTAGCCCTCCTTTCTCTTCAAGGTTTTGTTCTTTCCAAGTAATCGTTGTTGACTTTTCCAACTTGCTCAACCTCTTCCTCAGCTTTTGCCAACTGTTTCTCAAAGGTAGTGAAACTAGCCTGTGACACCAATTTTAGAACGTTCTTATTGATGGTCTCTATTCCATTTAACGTTTCCTGAGTTTTTCTTATAAGACATGGTTGATATGACCTTCTTATTAAATCTTAACTAAAACCTAATTAACCCTGTAGTGAGCACCAAATGTTAAAATCTTGAAGCTGTACTTTTTAGGATTGTAGCTGGCTTCAGATCCCTTAATTAACTGTACAGGTTTCTTGTATGTGCGTTTTATGAATTATTGATAATTAATTAAATAGGGTAGTAATAATATGAAGAATATTACTCTAGTTGAATTCACTATAGCCAAGATGATTATTAGGTCTAACGCTAAACTGGTGTTTGTACTAATCTTTAATGTCCTTATGTAATGGTAGGGAACTTCTCCATCTTCCTTCTGGTAGAACTTAACCTAGTACAAGGCTCAGAGCTTTTTCTCTTCTCTTCACGCAAAGTCTGTGGAGATAGCAATAAAATAGACAAAGGATCTATTATCCTTCAACTTTAGTATTAATAAGTAAAATATGACAGTTTAAGTTATCGAAGCAATTGATTTTTCTTATCTTTGTTTTTCTAGAAAACACAAGGGAATATTTAATGGAATTCAGTGCCTAACACTTCTGTTGGCGTCCCAATTTGGAAGCAGCAGCCGTTGCTGATTATTTCTCCAGGGTCTCTCTAATTGATGGTCTTCTTATCTGTTTAGTTGGATTCCACCACTGACCATCAAAGTGACCTTTTCTAATTTAAAATGAATAAAGTGTCCCAACGCCTTCGCTCAACCTCAGCGTGTCACTATTATCATGTTAACAACCTTCTTAGTTATTGGGACTTTTACCCATAAACAGCAGGTTGCAATCCCTAAAGTTTAACTTGCAAGGTGCTTATCACAGGAAGCATCAATCACCTAGAAAATCATGAGCCCTTAGTCAATTGGCAACAAATCCTGATTGAATCCTACAAGTTAATTATATTATCAGTATTATAGTCACAAATCTAATCACTTGTTGAATTTTGGGGGATCATACACAATTGAAACTTTTAGTGATCCTGTGGTCTAAATTTCTGGCTAATTACTAAATATTTTCTAGGAGTGTTTCTTTGAGCAATAGCTATCATATGTAATTAATACCTCCCACATCCACAAGCGGGGTCATTACCCTAGTGGAAAAGCAGAATTAATACACTCAAAAAATCTGGGTAATGTGGGAATATAAATTTCTGGTAAAGGTTTAATCCCTGTTTGATGATTTGCTTTGTGTAAGGTTTAGATACTTTTGCTCAGGCTTCTTTGGGAATTTTCAAAGGTTTTGTTGTCTTTGCTTTAGCCTGAGTAGTGACCATAAGGACATCAGCCACAATATGATAGATGTTTTCTTTTGCAACGTCACTGTCCATAAAGAGCTTTCTTAGGGTCGGGGGAATGGTTTAGTGAACATTGGTGGATTTAGAGCATTCCGCCTCTACTCCACATGCTCTTTTCCTGGCTCATCTTAATTGTTGATTTCTAGGACAACATGACCCCAGGCTTTTTATCTAACCATCTGTGGCACTGGATAGCAAAATGTCCTTTTCAACCACAGTTGTGGCATGTAATTGGCTCATCTTGTTGATTTTGCTCAGATTTTGGTTCAAGTTTGGAGATTTTTCCTTGGTAAAACATATTGTTACTTTTTAGCCCAAAAATTTAAGGAAATTTTTGATCCTTGGGCCGATTAGGCCATCAAAACTTATGGCACAGCGTCACAAGAAATCTATAAGCTCTTGGGTATCATGTCTTAATTGAATTCTGGTTCATGACATGGAGAAAATCAAGATTGGGCTTAACTTCATGCTCCATTGCAATTTTAGAGATAACCTAAGTCTTGCATTAGACCCAATCAAGGCTTGCGCCTCATGATAAAACCTGTTGGCAAAGTCTATTAGTCTCATTATGTTATAATTTGATATTTGGGGCTCGGTTTTTTGGGCTGATAATTTTCCAGGCCCTCCAAATACTTTTATCACTGCATTCTTGACATCCATATAGGACCGTTTGTAAGCAAAGTAATGCATAAAGAGGTTGAAGCTCTGGCATTTGAGTGAGTTGATTAGTGTAGATGATTTTGCATAGTTTGATGCTCCTTGCATAGACATTTCAAATAGTCTTAGTAAAGAGTGAATGTTCCCATCCCTATCACCATTGGCAAGTTTGGAGGTCTTAAGTCATCTCGTCCTGTTTCAGAAATGGGCGTTGCACTTCTTCTAGTATTAGAGCTTATTGGCAAATCGTCAGTATAAATTAGGCCTCTAACCAGTTAGGGAGTATCTGGGATCAGGATTAATTCCAGAACTTTGGGCATAGGACAGATGTTTAATTTTTTAGTATTTTCATCACCATCAATCCTCAATGATTTAATTTCATGATATTTCTCCAAACTACTAGAGTTTGAAGGTTAAGTTTGGGCTTTAATTTGTTTCACAAATTGTTTTTTGCCCAGATGAACAGATCTTTTTTAAGTTTCTCCTTCTCCATGGTTGATCCAAAAATGACAACTCTTATTTTTGTTAGATTTGACATCTTTTCTACCGTTGTCATAAACCTTTTCAGATAAACTTGATTTGACATTATGCATCTGATATCTTCAGTCAGACTGTCTACTCAGGAAGTTATTGTTGTTATTTGCATTCTGAGTTCCCAATTTTCTTGAGTAATTCTAGCTTTCAGGCCTACAATCTTGACACAACTGTCCAGATTTTTTAAACTCATCTTTGATCTGAGCATCCTCTTCATCATTATTTGGGATCTCTAGCAATGCAACAAGATTTTTGAAGTTCTTTTTATAAAGCTCAACTCAGGTTAACATACTTATCAAAGTGAACGTGTATTTATTTTTAGTCCAGGTGATCTTTTATTGGCCAAAGTAGCCTGGGTGGAGAGTTGTTATGTCTTAGATGATAGGACATTAAATGTATTTCCAGCTTTTTACAGCAGTTATTAACATTTTGTACCCATTTGTGCGACAGCCCATTGTGAGCAAGCACCTTTGCAGTTAACTTTGGGACTCGCACATTTAATTGCTCATCAAGAGTATATAATATTTGAAAAGCATCATTGGAATGTTCTTTATCAGACAAAATGCCTTTCAGACCTCGCTAAATCTGGAGCTTTTTTCCAGTAGGTTAGAATGAAAAGTTCATTCTTCCTCTTGGACATGGTAAACTTTTGTGAATTCCAAATTGTGTCTGGCAAAAATCAGTTGGGTATGCTTGATTGAGGGTTGAATAAAGCTACCCAGGAATTCATTAGTTTCTTGATTGTTTGTAAGACGTCTGGCAAGAGCTGCCATGGTCGCCTCGTAATACTTCGAGTACATCTCCATTTTGAGTGACTGATCCTTAGGATAGTAAACAGGCCAAAAGAGGTATTGATTTGTGATGTACCAATCCTAAATCCATGATATAGAGGTTCCATCATGTTCTTAACGCTTTAAGATGCAAACATAATCAGCCTGGCGGGCTACATGACCTCACCCCTCTGTGATAAGATCCAGGGAGTATGATGTATCCTTATTGGTGCTTTGGCAGGTGGTATTATAGTATTCAGTGATTTACTTATCACTATTTTCCATCTTGTTATCACTTTCTCTTCCGGCAGAAACTGCCTGGGTCTGGTTGTGTGGGTCCATCTAAAGAGTGTCTCTGGGTTTCAGTGAGCACCACTTGTCTAAATCTGAGGATCTCTGGCTTGTTTGCTAAAATCCTGCTTGTTTAATTGGGAAGAAGTTTGGCCAAAATATCCTTAATTTTTCGCCAGTGTCTTATGCTATATTGACCGTTTGGAAGATCACTAGGCTTGTCTAGCATTGATGACTCTTTTGATCGTCTTGTCTTAATTTTTCCTTTGAAATTGGGAACTTTCACTAATGCAGGAGTCATATCGCTGACCTCAGCTTGATTAACATGTAAGGCTGACTCGCTTCTCAGGGGGTTTGCTCCATGCAGAACAAGCACCAGACAACCTTCTCTTAGAGCACAATAATCCTCATAGAGCAAATTTCCTTGGATACTACCCTTTCTAGCATCGATCTCTCTAGTAACTGTTTGTGCCCATGGCAATTCTTTATTGACACTCTTAGACATATCTGTGATACGTTGGCCCTCATGACTAAGCGGAAGCTAATCCAAATCTCTCCCATGGCAGCTCAGCTTTTAGGTATCTATGATAGAGAGTAACCTGTTAAACAGAGAAGATCTCAGGCTTGATACTGTAACTTATTAATAGCTAATCCCAGACTGGATACTTGTGATTAGTTCAATTAAACCACTATAGTGAAAATAAAAGGATAAAACTGAGATTCTGTGGAAAGGTTTTTTATTAATATAAAAAGTAAATTATTTTATACTTTAAGAAAAAATAAGATATAAAAAATGAATGATAGTTGAACAATAGGTTAAGAATATAGGTTTCAATGTGGGGAATTTTCAAGATCCTCTTAGTTAGATGGCGTCTAACTGCTGCTTTAGTGGCTTCATCCATTTGAGCCAGTTCCTGTAGTCATGAGCTCCTTCTCATGGTAGTTATTACTGAACCTGGATGTCCAGGGGCCCTTTAATCCTTTCCCACTTATGAGTAGTGGGCCATTATAACTTTCTCAAATATTTTTTTATTACCAAATCTGGTAATATGCTGCTCAACTTTAGGTTTGAGAGATGGAGCACCTACAATGCACCTCACATCAGGTTCTAAGTGACTCTCAGATTTGGTTGACTACTGTATTTGGTAATAATCATTTTCAGGCCACAAATGCATTCAATAGGGTAATTTGATTGTGTCATCATTACATCATCGGCAGAATGTAAATTAAATTGGCCCCCTGAAAGGCATAAAAGGGGTCAATTTTCATATTGATTTCAGGTGATTTTGTCATCTTCATTAAGTAAATCCTCTTAATTGTTAGGTGAAATTTATTTCACATGATGCCACTCTGCTGCTGTGGAAAATTTCATTGTTAATTCAAATCTATAAAAGGAACTCTTCCATCCCCATCTGCAGTGGGTTGGACACTTGTACCTTCTACAGTTTGGAGATGAACTCTAGTCATTCCACTGGTTGAGTAATGATCTGCTAAACCATTTGAATCCTTATCTGCGACATCAGGAAAAGATATAAGCTGGTGATTTTCATCCTAACAGTTTAACACTCTCAATAAGATAACTCTGATAGATAACCAGATATAAGAGAATTAAGACAGAATATTTTTTTTAAAAATATTTATTTGATGATCTTCTCATTTGTCCAGGCGCCAGTATTTATACCTTAGGGCATCCTAGACATAATTTGAATATGCAATTTACAACAGATATTATTTTCCACCTCAATTCAGCCCAAGAACTGATACAATAGTAACCTTTCACTAAGTCTATTGGTGGCAAAATACTCTCAAACTCAGGAAGGTTTCAGTTACCAAAGTTGCAAATTAAATGTTCAAAATTGTTTTAAAATCATTCTAAATTGAGTTTTATAATACAGCTGATGAAATAAAATTATTGGGAAAATTGCATCAATTTAGGTTTAATGACAACCCTAATTGGGACATCATCAGGCATCTTGATAGCGCTAGGTACTCCCTTTTGGACTTTTTATGTGTAAGCAATATCATGCCAATTTTTAGCATTGACATAAAATTTTTAATTGGGTGGAAAACTGATTGCAATAAATTGAGGGGCAATATTATAGTTTCATTAGCCCATGAGATTTTAAGAATTTTTAGGTATTGATCACAAGGCGTTTGCTTAACTATTATGTTGATTTTAGAAATATTTAATTGTGAAGGGTTGCCAAATCCATCTCATAATAATTGGTCAGAATTGGCGGTTTTTGAATGATTTATTTTTTATTTAACTACCAGTATCTGAAATATGGCCACCCTAATAAAGATACTCATTTTTTATATCTAATAGCTATGAAATTATTACTTGAGTTTTATTGTTTTCAGGTATATACACAAAAAATAAGTACATAGATATAGCAGGTACACAATAGAATTTTTACAATTATATGGTAATTATAAGTTGAAAATGAATCAATCTTTTCTAATGATATATTAACTTGAGAGCATAATATATGCCTTATATCTGCACATTGTTTATATTTTCTGTAACATTACATTTACTGCTGCGCTATTAAATCATTTCAAATTTGCCTTTAACTTTAAAACATAGTTTGATGGACCAATCAGATTGCAACTAATTCAATAAATGGATAGCAACGTTTTACCTTAGTTAATCAGCCAATGAGTTATTATACAGAGCCAATCATAATGTGTAGATTGTGTAAAATTTGACTCACAAAATAATTTATTCTGCAATCATTGGTCAAAGAGTATGGTCAAACTAGATTCTTAAATTAGTCTTTTGGATCAGATAAACAATTTTCCAACGTAGTCTACAATACTACAAATTATTTGGATCTTATGAACCCACAATTATAGATTTATAATTATGCTGTTAACCTATATTTCTTTGCCAATTAAAACATTGGAATTGTGTAAAACAGGGCTTCATCATTATAACGTTTATACTTTATTGTTTCTTATTAACCTAATATTCTTATTTTTATATAACAAGATAATTATCTAAATGTATGGAGGAAACAATGATTTGTTTGTGCCAGTAAGGGTCTGAACTTGTATGGTATATAATAATGTCAATATAAAATCAAGCCGTTATACATACTGTAAGTTGAAGTCCAAACTCCTTGGGTTGGACCTTGAGAAGTTCCCTTACAGGCGAAAACATGGATTAAAGGCGCCGGTGGAGCCTTTGGAACAACAAGGGAACTTTACCCTTGTTATTAATGAGTGGTGGGTCACTGTATTGACACACAAGGAGCCCTCTATTGTAGCCCCATTTCTACTTCCTTACTTGTGGAATGTTAAGGGGGTCTGTAAGAAGATAGCTCAGATCTGGGGTCACCATCAAAACCCAAGACTCATTCTACCCCACCCTGTCATCCTCATCCCCTTGCAATTAGAAATAAGCCTTAGAACTTGAGGAAACTTTACTAAGTCAGAGAAACTGGTTTGGGTCACCAGATATAAGTTTTTAGATCATGGGTTACTTATCCTAGTTAAGAGTTTGACCCTAAGAATTTTCAATATAAATTAATTGATTAAATTAGCTCCGCTGGAAGCAGGTTACGCTGAGACCACAATTAGAGCATATTCTATCAAGTTAGGCTTGATTAAAGAAACTCCCTCGTTGATCCAAGCTATCACTATCAAAGCTTTTTTATGATCTTGTATGAAATCATCTAGCAAACCCTCAAAACTCTGCTGCTCTTACCTACTTGACTAATTGAAACAATGAAAAGGGGGCCCATGATGCCCAGTTTCAAGCCCCCTCCCATCCCCTTCACCACACCAAGAATAAAAGACAATTACCATTCATAAGGCATGTTGTCAGTTCATGCTTTATCTAGCTTTCTAATGAAGATCCTGGGTTTCTCAATTTCTTTCTGTGGACTCCACCATTGTAGTCAACTTCAAGCATTTTCTCTTTGATCTGGCAAACATGATGCCATCAGCGTTCTGGCTCCAATGATTATTGAGTGGGCACACTGATGCATTGATCCAGCAGCTCGCCACATATTATCAGAAGTAGTAAGGAGCTATGCTCCCTATTGTTTCCCTAACATACCATGCCAGAAGGCCACCCCAATCTACCAGATTAATTTTACTGACCCGCCACTAGTTTAGTGCAAGTTGGCCAACCAGCTTCCTCCCAATTAAACGTTCATGGAGGCCAACGTGATATGCCTGATTCACCCCGCTGACCCAACACTGTTTTGGCGTGATCCAGACAACACAAAGCCTTACACCCATCAATTCTTAACATGCCAATCATAAGCAACAAACACTTGTCCCTGTACCCGGTAAAGGAGCTCTGTTGGATCACCTGGAGCATTAATTCAAAGGGAACACCACCCAAATTTATATAAACAAGTTGATCCACCATCTCAATGCTTTCTCTAACTCCGCGTGGTAGTTCAATTCACCCCAACAGCTACTGAGTGGTTGCCAAATTCACCTTGTATACAAATAAAGCAATTTATTTGATTTGTGATTATGACAATCACAATAATGGAACAGCACATCCTAGTGAGTAAGGTGATTATTGCATACATATAGAAAAACCAAAGGATTTTGGGACCAATTTCATAGGTCAACTACTGAAAACTCAGTATGAATGGTCATCCCCATACCTCTCCCACCCTTGAGGTTGCCCCAGCAAGACCCACGGTCGCCCCATTTCATCCTTTCAGCTTATTATGGAAGGCTATGGTATGTTATTTAACTTTAATACCCTCAAAGATATCACAGGGCGTCCCTCTTACAAGTTAGTAGGGCTTCTATGCCACGGGCACTCTGGGACTTTCACTGGGTTGTCATACAACCAGAATGGAAGCCCGTTCTTAATTTAATTAATATAATCAATGACACCATCTTTCAAACATTGTACATAAGACCAACCAATAGTGTATGACTACTAATATCCCTGTTGCCAAGTTGGCAAATTACAAATGACAAAAATAAAACTCATGGATTCATACAAACTTTGTATGAAATAATTAGTCAAAACCATTAGCAAAAAATTAAAAAATAATCACTGATTGTTAAGTAAAATCATTGAAGCTTATAAAACAAATAAACAAAAAATTTATAAACCATTAAAACCAATTAAACCAAAAAATTATACCCAAACCAGTACCAATACTATCATCATTGTATGATGTCACACAATGATTATGGTTCAGAAAGCATTACACAAGTTTTTTTATTTATACATAGAAAAAGGCACATACTATGTCAATTAATTTAAGCAATTATAATTGTCTAAAAATATAAACCCAAGCAACGCCTGGTGTATTAGCTCATTTTAAATTAAATCAAGAGACAGGTGATTTAAAAGTCTACTAGCCATTTTAATGCAAAGATATTTTTAGCATCTGGCTACACTTCTGAGTTGCAAGTTTAGTTCTTACCTTTGCTTGATAGGTTGGTTTTTCAGGTCATAGATTTCGTCTGATGGATAATAAGCCACCTTTTCTATAATTGATGTCAGGCCTGAGGTAACATAACATAGGTGATTCAACGAGAGGAGAAAAATTCATCATACCAAAAGGTTCATAAACTGAATTCAAGGTAATTATTAATTTATTTTTTCTAATTTTCAGGATCCAACTTTGCCATATTGTGTCATTTGAAACATTTGTGACTCAAAAGAGCACTTACCTTAAGGAGCTTGGTGGTGATTTCTTATGTCACAGCTATTAATCTGGACAGGTCCCTGTACCATTTTTTATCCAATAAAGTTATCAAACTCAGGGCTATACCTTTTGTAAAGCTTAATAACCTAAGGAATACAGTAGTGAACAATAAGTAACAGAAGTTCCTCCCTGTTTAACCCACCCCACCTTCTAGGCTTGCTACACAGTGCATTCAAAAAGTTCTGGGACTAACGTTTTAAATACACAACTTTACAAATAAATCGACTTTCTTTTATCATATTTTAACATACAACCTTTCCCTCTCTATACATACTTATATTGCTAAAACAATTGTTAAAAGGTATGCACATAGTTCCTATTTTGTATAACCATGTTTAAACCAGCTGTCACATTCTTCTGAATTTTCTCTACTTTATCAAAAGGATGAACCTTCAGTGCCACCTTCAGATTAGAGAACAGAAAGAAGTTAGACAGAGCCAAATCTGGTGAATAGGGTGAAAAATTATAATCTGAAGGTGGCACTGAAGGTTCATCCTTTTGATAAAGGAGAGACAATTCAGAAGAATGTGACAGCTGGTTTAAACATGGTTATACAAAATAAGAACTATGTGCATACCTTTTAACAATTGTTTTAGCAATATAAATATGTATAGAGAGGGAAAGGTTGTATGTTAGATTATGATAAAAGAAAGTTTATTTATTTGTAAAGTTGTGTCTTTAAAAAGTTAGTCCCAGAACTTTTTGAATGCACTGTGTATAAAGGCAATGATTCAAGTAGTGTCTGCTACCCTCTTTCTTACCAAAAGTTATCTCCCAATCCCGCCCTACCTAGCTGATTGTATGTTGAGAGGATAAGGATCTTATGTAAAGAAATCCCTTAAATACACAGCCAAAATGGCATATTTTAGTTCAGGTAAAGTTTTCCCATACCACCACACAATTTTCCCAAATAATTGCAATTTTCATGTCCTTTTTATTTTTAATTTGTGTAGTAAAATTTTAGTTTTCAATATAAATTTTAATTTTACATCTGACAATTATAATTCCCCTTTCTTTTATAATTCAACAGTATTCCATTTTAGATTTTTCTGGTGCCAATCAAATGCTGTGTCACTGCATGTGAAGCACGTCTTAATTTTTAAATTTGAATATTTTCTTGTCATATTTTTTATAGAACAATTTGCTTTCCAAAGGGGAGGATACTGAGTGGTAGAGTAGGGACCTCTACTGCTGCCTCCCCGAGTTTGATTCTGGTACTGGAACTTTGGGTAGGGGACAATTATGAATGTGTTGGCATTGCGCACCAATGCCCTAAACTGAGATAGCAAATAGCAAAGGCGGTCCATGGAGTTCCTGGCCTATCATACGCCGTGCATGGAGGTTTTCTATATTTTATCCTCCTTTCCCATTAATTCAATTTCCCTTAGTTGGTGCGGTATCATCCCCAGGTTGGCCCACCTCAAATAAAATATTTTGCTTTCCAAATCTTGAGTTAACATTTTTACTAGTGCACTTTGAGTATCATGTCACGCATTGCAACCAAAATGCTCTTGCTAAAATGGGTGGCATAATAATGGATAGATGGGTGTAGAGTAACCATCTTTACTGTTGCTTGGAGACTAAGATAGTTCCTTGGGAACCTTGAAGTGCTTGCCAAAGAGAAATTGGGCTCCCCTGCACCTCACACCACCTCACTACCAAATCCTCAAGCTCAACACCACTAATATCACTTAATCACCAGAGTATTGTGTTCTGAGAATTCACCAGCTTCATTCTGATTTTATAGATTAAATGAAGTATATGCTTACAAAAAAACTCCACTTCCAAACCAGCAGCTTAACCAGGAGCATCATTAGTTTATGAAGTTATTATAACTGGGGTTTTCCCAGATGAAAAAAGATCATGAAGACAAGTTCACACTAGCAAGTAGATAAAAAAATGACCAACAATGGTCTTCAAGTGTGTCAACTGATGCCACTAAATCTGAGGCATAATTGGCAATTGAACCCCATTTTTTAAATTTTCAAAAAACCCAAATTCATAAACTCAAAATCATTAAAGGGTCAAGGATATTGCAGCCTGTTTCAATGAATTTAATCTTATTAAGCTATCTCTTCTCCCCATAGGTAAAATAACCAATAGCTTGCATCTTGTAAGTTGTTGGGTTATATTATCAATTTAGAAAATTTGATAACTAATTTTCTCAAAAATCATCTAGTTTTAATTTTAACGTCTTTAAACATCCCACATATTTACCAAAACCTGATAATGCTTATGGGAGGTTTGCACCTTTGTGTTGGTATTTTCAGTAGCTCAATCCACTAGTTCTTTTAAGTTGATTCTTGATGTACAGAAGGTGCATGCAACTCAAAGAGTATTAAACTGTCTCAAAAACCCTACCACGCCAAACTCACATTCAACCAGCCTAAACTTTTACCCTTCCCTCTTCGTATCAGAAATTAAATGCCTTGAAGTTTTTCCATTCCACAGTAGCTGCTCAAGAATCCACACTGGAAGCCAAATCTTTTCCTGGCATTCCATTCCATGATATTAACAAAGCGTTGCTTTAATTTCTATAATGTTATACCTCTTGGCTGCAGAAATAAAGGCTTATCCAATTTGGGGGGTCTAATCTGATGGCTACAAGTGAGCTGTAAAAACATTTTGGATTTCTCTCCACCTACGTTAACTATATCCCCCAACGATTGGTAGGAAGTCAGCATAATTAAGTGAACCCCATCTTAGTTTACTATATAGGTTTTATAGGAAGTAATCTACAGCTGTTTAATTTGAATAAACTTAGTTGTCAGTCAAACCTAAGTTTTACTACCATGGAGTTGCTGATCCCTTTCAGCATTTGGCTGATGTAATAGCTTCAGACCCTTACAGTAAACAAGATCATGTGTTTACTTACCCACTGCATACCACATTGGAATTTCTGAAAGCCTCCAAGGTGTCATCCACATCTACCTATGTCAAGTCTGCCATGCCACCAGCTGTTGTGATTCCACACCCCTTCTCTTTCCCCCTTCAGCTGTCCTTGTGGCACCCATTTCTATTGTGTCCGCTGCACCTGCCTCCTTTGTGCCCAGTGAAATTGCCATCCGTTAAGCCTAATGCCTCTGTTTTTGTTGGGACTGTAGCTCCACTCCACCTTCCCTCCCTACACTTATCCACCACTGCACCTCATTTGTCATACATTTTTCACCCACCTTCCAATGTTCCACAGTGCCCTCAGCCCCCTCTGCCACCTACCAATGTTTCCATTTTACAGGGGTGATATTACAATCCAACCTTGCTAAAATGTGGCATTTGAAAAATTGTGCAACTCAAAAGTGCACTTGCCTTAGGGGAGCTCAGCAAATCTTTACTTGGATTTTGCAATGTCAGACTGCTTGTATGTGGAACATTAGCTTATCATAGTGCAAAGATCTAATCTTTATGGCTGCAAGTGAAGTTTGGCACCCTTTCAGAGTGTTCTCACCTATGAGCACAATATTCCCTTGACATTAATAGTAAACCTCTTAAAGCAAGTGAACCCCCATCTTGGTTTTCAATATAGTTTTTGGGCCACCTTACATGGCACAATTTTACTCTAATCTTAATAACTGGTTAAACCTTAGGTCCTTGATATCTTAGCTTTGTCAACCCCTTTCAGCGTTTTGGCTGATGAAATCTTTAGCCCATCACACTAATTGGCTTTGTCCATTTTCAAGCTGGACTTAACGCAATTAATGTACAATTTAAATTACCCAGGTATTACCCTCCCCTAAACCCTTACATAGATAGGGCAGCTGCAATTTTGAACGTGCAAAAGGTAGGGTGATAAACCATCTCTTGTAACAATCCCACCAATAAGAGTTGCCTAAATTAAATTCCTTAAGGTTAGATATTGTGCACTATATTTTTATAAGTTACAGATAGATAGCCATTAAATTAATGGGGAAGGTTCAGTTTGCTTCCACCTTAGACTAATATTTTTTTACTCTGAGAAGAGACAAATCTTCTGAAATACTCTTTAGTTATAGGTTTAAGTCAACCGCTTGTAGATAAAAAAGGTACAGTGAGAGCTGTCAGGTCTACCTTACACCAATTACATTTAAGAAATAAAGTAGTTTGAGGACTTATATCTTCAGATGACCTGCAAAGACTCTTGCATAGCTTAGTATTGCTTGATTTCATTTTACTTAAGCTTACTGTTAACCTTATGGTTATAAGCAACTTAGACTCTTAGACTTATCAGGCATATGTTATGATAAACTTAAAGGTAAATTTTAACTAACCCTCTATCTGATGAGTATCATTTTAAGCCTTTTCTTTGGTCATGATACCAGTACCACCGCAACCATTTTGTTTCACCAAGGCTAGGCTAAGGATCAAAGGATATAGGACAGTACCATTTAATTCAAGCATCATGGGTGCGCTCTAGAGCGTAAGAATTTATCTATTTAATAGGTTTAGATCCATCACCTAAATTGGCAGTGTATCACCCCTGGTAAAAGATAATGGTTCACTTACATGATACTATTATAGTGACTACATATCTATGAGATATTGGGAAGCCAATGGCTTACAAGGTGTCAAAACTTGGTTGAAAGTTATTCCACTACTTTACAATAAACGTAAGCTTAATAGTCTACCCCCTTTTATTGTCAGGTGGTTTATGTAGGGCATCCATTTTGCAGCTCAATGATGATGTGTCCAAGAAGCTTAACATTCAATACTTAAAGAATTCCAAGACTCACAACAAACATTTTGTTTATTTTTGGGAGTGCCAAGTCGCACTTAGTTCCAATTGTTTAGCATATCCATCCTATTTAAGATTGGTGAAAGGAATTATGAAGCCAAGTACCAAAATGAGATATAGTTAAAACGGTATAACTTGATTTTTAGTATAGAATATAAGTTATATACTAAGCAAGGGTACCCCAGTAGTAGAGTATGTACTCATTGACCACTACCACCTGAGTGCAATCCTGATAGATAATTTTGGGTAGGGGATGATTATGACTAGGTTGGCATTGTGCATCAATACTCTGGACTGAGATAGCAAATAGTAAGGTGGTTCATGGAGTTCCTGGCCTATCATAATGCTGTGCATAATGATTTTCTAGGTTTACTCCTCCTCCACATTCATTTGATTTTTCCTTAATTGGTGTGGTATCATCCCCAGGTTGGCCCACCTCAAATAAAATTTATAATTTATAGTCTATAATGAAGGTTCTTTATATTACATACAACAATATAAACCCCTAATAAGGAAAACTAATCATAATTAATAGAGGGGGAAATCTGGATGGGAGGACTTTTGTCAGGTGATGATCCAGATTTTAAAATACTTTTATAGCATATTTTTGATAAGGAGGAAAGGTATGTTGAATGAGCTATTATTGGATGAGACTTGGTATCACTTATGTCAATCATTGGGCAGATTCTTAATTCTTACCTTTTTGCAGATGCATCTTAATTTACTACCTTGTGTGTCACTTAGTATAATGGTAGCTTGACATTTTGATGATCCTTTATTTCAATTAAGCTATATTTCATCTTGGGGTATTTTAGGCTTGTATTGGTCTAAGGAATTTTCCTTGTATCAAATTGAGAATTACCAACTATTTGATTTTCCATATGATCAAATGATGGGATTTACTTAACCCCCTTCAAGTGTCTAGTCATCAATTCTTTCATGGGAGTCAATCAATTAATATTCTTCTTAGCATATCCTATATCCAGATATCTGACTGTATATAATTAGTCAAAGGTTAGCAAAGATAGAGCAAAAGGTTAAGATTTTCTGGGACCATCTAGTAATAAAAAAAGGTTAAGATTTTCTGCAAATGGTTGACTATATATTAAGCTAGACCATCCATTTGATTAACCCTTTCAATGATTTGATGAATATATGTATCCAAAAAATGAGGGAGATGTAAATCTAAAAATGTATATATGTATCCAAGAAATAAGTGTTATATTTTATTCCAAAATTTACTGAATGATTATGTTACAGACAAGGACCAAAAAATATAAAAAGTGTAAACATTAGCTAAGAAATTTTTTTTTCAAATTTAAGTGTTGAGAACCTTTTATGAAAAACAGTGAAAGGGTTAACTTGCGGCATCTCATCAGTATGAGAAATCTATAGTTTGGGATGCCCAAATTTTTAAGATGATAGTCTTACCTATATTAACTACCCAAATCCACCTTTGAGTTCACTCATTCCTATCTAAGCAATGTAACTAGGCGCAGAGAGGTTCTGATTGTATGGGAATATCGCATGCAAGTTTTTTGATAACCAAAGCTAGCCATGGCCACATAAAATCTGATGAGGTTACTGCCATGTAAGGTTGAGATGACACAACTTGGAAAGCAATTTGGGAAGGTTCCCAATTTAGCTTGGCCATCAACCCCCACTTTTGCAGACCATTAAGTGGCGCAGATCGATGGCCTCCCAATCTTGCAGAACTCCAAATTTTTTAAATCCAACTATGTGATGGTTTGATAATGAACTTCCAATCCTACAATACTCTGCTTGTCAAATTAAAATTTCAGACATTTGACCTTCAGGATTCAAAATAAGAATGTTTTGGGACAAAATTGGCCAAAAAGTAGAAATATAAGACATTTAAAAATCCTTAATAATAATAAGATTGATTAAAATACTAAAAATAATTTTATTGGCCAAAAGACCCTGGCCAATTTCAGTGAAACCCCAAAAGTTGGGGTAACACAATTTCAAATACTTCACAGGCAATTGACATGAGATCAAGCAGTTGGATTAATCTAACCACGCAGTGGACCCTGGGGAGTCCATTAATGGTACTCCCCAGCCATGATTAGGTCCATTCAAGCACCTATGTGGGGACCACCCCCTTTAATAGGCTTGGTGGGGTCCCCAAGGTGCAATAATTTTATCAATCTGGCTTTAGCTGAACTTTTATCAAATTGTTACCCCATGGGTATGTTGTGGCCAAAAATAATTCCCCATCCATTATTTAGCCAAAGTGAAGAGAGTTTTCTGAGCTTTGATAGGCTAAAATCAATAATTTCTAATTTGGACCAGTCTAAGATATTTTAAATGTATCACTGAATTTCGCTCAACCCTTGATACAGTTTAAATACTGGGGGTCTGTTATCTAGAGGGTTCTTTTTTTCTTATCCCCGGTGGTGCCTAATAAAACTTTAAAAAACCCATAAAATTATAGTTTTTGAAGTTTTATTATCTTTGTTATTTTCAATGGTTTTAATCCCCAATTGTTGGATTTAAGGTAATTAAGCACAAGCGAGCATCTCCCCTGCTAAAAATCCAGCAAGTGGTGCTCACTGCAGGGGATCCTGTATGCCACCAAAGCCTGTTAAAATAACAAAATGACAACTATTTTTGAACCAAGGCTAGCTGCTTTAGAAAACTAACTATCCATTGCTTTGGCTCACCCCAAAAGGCTTGAGCAGCACTCTCCACAAGGCCTTATGGGCCCCCCTAATATTCTTAACCCTCCGTTTAGAGACAAGTTCACACCTGGTGAGGGCAGTATCGCCCCTTCCTTTATGTTTATGAATCTGCAATGGAAGGAGCGACTGACCTTTAAAAAACCAAGTTTATCCTTCCCTGCTTGAGTTGGATGGCTCAGGAGATCATGGTTCCTCAAATGGCCACACCACCTGGAAAGAGGGTAAGCAAGCGTTGATTGACGATTTTGGTTCAAAGCAAAGTTTACAACGGAAATACAGGCCTTTATGTGCCTTAGCCTGCATGAGGAAAAATAAATCCCCCCATTTGTTGAGCGATTCTAAAGCAAAGCTCAACCTGTGTTGCTAGCCAAGCTGCTTCCTCTAGATGATGTTATTGCTGCTATCGTGGCTAGCTTGGCATCTTATCCCTCTTTATCAATGAATATCTCAGCAGTCAAGCTCACCTTCCAAACTGTACGGGATACCAAAGAGGCACTGCTAGCAGTGGCTGACTTTTATGAACCTGACCTTATGCAAAGAACTCCAAAGTGAGAATCATCTCTGACCCCTTCAGCTCCTTCTATGGCTGTATCCCACTGGAACCCAGCTGCTGCAGAGTCGCTTGACAAAATACTCCTCCACCATGTGAGGATAACCAGAAAATATTGGCAGTTATGGGGCAGCGCTCCCTTCCAGCTTCGGGTTTAGAAGCTCAGCCAGTGAAGTCAGTTATAAGTTTGCCTGGTTCCCCTCTTGCCAAGCGGTGTACTAAGATAGATAAAGTAGCACATCCATGTAAGCCGCTGCCTAAATCCCTCTCAGCCTCAACTCAGGCTGCCTCTAGTTCAAAACCTGTATTAATGGGGCAGCCCAAGTCGGTTACTTCTAAGGCAAAAGTCAAAGCCTTTATACTTCCAACACCTCCCCAAAAGTTGGTAAAGCTACAATGCTCCCTTCAAAAGTCAAAAGGGTAGATGAGAGTGACAAATTCCTCCCTTTAAGGATACTAAGCCAGTTTCTCATCCCCCTCTTAGTAACTCGTTGAGGTGCATTGATAACCCCTCTGATGACAAGTCTGAAAGAGGTGAAGACATGGGCTACTATGTCTTGGGAGCTCCAATGGAATTGCAGATTCCAAATAGGTTGAGGCCTGAAAGAGTTGATATAGCTATGATACCATGATGAATCTATCTCTAACAGTTGTTGAGGTTTTCAGAGGTAATTGATACCACTAGTGATGCGGACCAACTTATTAGGACAGTGATCCGATCCACCCAGCAGTTTCATACCCTCCAATATATCAAAGACAAATACCCTGCGATGGCTCAATACCTTGCCTCCACTCTCCGTTTGAAGGAGGTTCTCGCCCTCCCTCCTACTTTTGGTATACAATAATCAAGGTAGAGGTTGTCATCAATAAGGTGCGCGCTCTAGCCATCCTTGATATGGGTGCTCCAGTGAATGTGGTCTCTTCAAATCTCATCAATAAAATTAAGTTGGCACCTGACCTAGACTATTCACAAGAGTTTGGAACTGCAGGGCCTAACAATACTTGAGCTATTGGAGCCTACTCTTCTTTACCCATAAGGATTGGGAAGCTCCTACTGACTTCCCCACTGTGGCATTAACCAATGACGCATATGAACTACTCATTGGCACTCAATTCATTTTTGAGTATGATGGAATCATAATATGAAACAGAGTTTTTTTCTCCCTTTTAAATTATGAAGCTCCCCTAGTCTTTACAACTGATGGGCCTAATAAGAAGGAATATACATGTGTACTTGAGTACCCTTCATCCGCCCTCACTCTTACTTATCCCACATCGGGCAGAAACACATAAAAGCTGCCTGACTCTGTGGATGCTTCAGTGGGAATTTCATTGTATGCGTCAGAGGAGGTAGTAGTTAAAGCGGGTGAACAAAATATGATAGACACTAAAATTACTATGCAAATCCCCTGCAACTGCCTTCCACACTTAACAAGCACTAATGGAATAAGCCCTTTGGAACCTTGTGTATTGCCAGATATCTTAGACCCTGCTTATCATCGACCTATTAATCTCCTACTGGGGAATCTCACTAACAAGGACATGGTTATAAAGAAGCATTAGGAGATTTGAAAAGCCCTGTTGATTCCAATTGAGGACATTCACCAAGTCTATTATATTGTGTCTATGCTAGTTATGGGGTACTAAAAGACAAAATGATATGCGTTTTGCCCAACGTTCGGATTTATGATTATCTAACTCCTGCTGAGCTTAATCAAGTTCATTCCTTACTGGAGTCATATAGTGCCATTTTCTCCAAATCCAATACTAACTATGGGCATATGAAGTTCTGGTGCCACACCATTGATGGTGGTGATGCCAAGCCTATTTGATCCAAGCCTTATCAGAAATCAAAAGTTGAGGAGCTCCATATGAGGATGGAGCTTAAACAGTTACTGGATGCGGGGCTACTAGTGCCTTCTCAAAGTCCTTGGTCATCTCCACTATGGCTCATAAAAAAGAAGAATGATGGGCATCAGATAGTTATGGACTACCACAAGCTAAATAACCTCATTAAGAAGAAAAGTTACCCAATCCCTCAAATTGATGCCGCTCTAGCCCAACTCTCTGGGTCCAAATTCTTTTCCGCCATGGACTTGGCTAGCGGATACTGGCAGATGGACCTTTCCCCACAAGGCCAGGAAAAATGTGCGCTTATCTGTAGCAAGGGTCTCTTCCAACCTACCATAGTACTGCAAGGGTTATGCAATGCGCCCACAACTTTTCAGCGAGCCAATTACCACATCTTTCAGGACCTGAAGCTTAGTTGCATAATTGTCTATCTTGATGATATCACCGTCTTCTCCCAAACATTTGATGAGCACCTTTATCACTTAAAGAAAGTTTTCCAACACTTGCGGGCCTCTCATATTGAGCTAAAGCCCTCCAAATGTACATTCTTCCAAAAAAAAGTTTCCAAAAGAAGTTGGATTCCCTGGGCCATGCCATCTCCCCAGATGAAATCCAGCCTCTCCTTGATAAGGTTGAGGTGATATCCAAGATGCATGCTCCCAAAACTCTCTATAATATTCCGGTGTTCTTGGGCATGATGGGATGTTACCATCAATTCATCCCCAAATTCGCTCAGCTCAGTGAGCCCCTTGTACGGATTTTAACTAAAAATACCCCTTTCCATTGGGGAGCAGAACAGCAGGCTGCTTTTGAAATGCTAAAAAAGCTGCTGCAGCGACAGCCAACCCTACGCCACCCTGACTATAGTAAGCCCTTCATGCTGTTTAGTGATGCCTCTGACTATGCAGTTGGAGCTATTTTGGCTCAACTGGATGAGCGTGGGGTTGATCACCCCATTTCATAATTCAGCAAGATGCTCTCTAAGGCAGAACACAACTATAGCGTCACTGAGAAGGAATGCCTGACCATCTTGCTTGGTGTAAATATTACCACCCTTTCTATATAGAACCTCATTTAAAGTGGTTACTGACCACGCCTCTTTAAAGTGGTTACAAAATATGAAAGATCCCACTGGGCGGTTAGCACGCTTGGCTTTGAATCTCCATCACTATGATATGACCATTGTGCACTGAGCTGGTATGAGTCACATGAATATTGATGGGTTGACTCAGCTGCCCATCCTTCACTTAGATAATAGTAAAGCAGAGCGGTTACATGATCTCCTAATGACCCCTGATGCTTGGGAGGATGAGGACGAACCAGTCCAGAAGATGCTAGCTCAACATTCCTGTAACACTAAGGTGGATAATGGGAATCTATACAATAAAGTAGGGGTGAACTGGTTACCCTGCCTCTGACCCTCAGAGTGAGTACCTGTCATCATGGAGTCTCATGCCCCCTTAGGGCATAATGGAGTACAGAAAACTTGAGTGAGTAAAAGAATGCTACTATTGGGAGGGGATCATGGAGACCTTTATTGAAGTCTTGGATGCCTGTTTGACATTTAAAAAGCAATCTAGCTTCAAACCCAGGTATCAATATCAACCTAACACCCCTCAACACCCTTTCCAAACAATAAGTCTTGATGTGGTTAGCCCTCTACCCCAACTATGGGTGAAAAGCGATATATTTTGGTAGGGATTGATCACTTTACCAAATGGGTTGAGGCTGTGGCTACCCCAGCTCATATGGCCGAAGCCACGGCCACTTTCCTCCATCAGTATATCTTCACTTGACATGGTTGCCCAAAGTTCCGCTCTGTGATAATGGTAAGAGTTTCACCTCCCAATTGGTGAAGATTCTTGCGACCTCCATGGGCATGCAACAGCTTTTTTCCTTTTTCTACAACACTTTGACCAATGGTACTGTGGAAAGAGCAAATGGGACCCTGGTCTCTATATTATAGAAAATGGCCACTTCAGACCCCCTTCACTGGGATCAGTACTTACCAAGTACCCTTATGGCCTACTATATAAGTTACCACTGGATCCTTAAGATGTCTCCTTTCCATGTGTTGTATGGATGGGAACCTGGGGTGCCAGCATCATTAGCCAAAGTTATTTTCAATGATAGGACTGGCCCTGAGCAAGCTATGAAGTTGGCCCAGCATATTTTTCAGTTACAATCAGAGGCTATGACTAACTTGGCCAAAACTGTCACAAAGATGGGTCAAGCCACTAATGAGCTCTGGCCCCCTCTTCCTTCCTTCCAAGTATCTGACTTGGTGCTCTACTACCATAATTGTATCACCCCTAGAAGGGAGAAACTTGAGTCTATTTGGGAAGGTACTTATGTAGTCACTTACAAGTGAGGAGAGGAGTACTGTATCAAATCCCTTGCTACAGGAGTTACTATCAACTAAGTTCATAGCTGATTCTACAGCCCTATTTACCCCCCAACATTTTTAAGGGAGGTGATGGTGGATATTTGCCCCCAGGCTTCAAAATAAGAATGTTTTGGGCAAAATTGGCGGGAAAGGGGAAATTTTGGACCTTACAAATTTTCAATAATAAGATTGATTTAAATACCAATAATAATTTTATCAGCCAAAAGACCCCGACCAATTCTCAGTGGAACCTCACAAATTGGGTAAGCACAATTTCATATGCTTCACAGGCAATTGACATGAGATCAAGTAGTCAAATTACTTTGACCACGTGGCAGATCCTGGGGTGTCCATCAGATGGTACTCCCCAGCCATGACTAGGTCCATTCAAGCACCTATGTGGGGACCACCCCTTTAATAGGCTTGGTGGGGTCCCCCAAGGTATAATAATTTTATCAGACAGGGATTGGCTGAAACTTATCAAATTGTTACCCCATGGGTATGTCTTGACCAAAAATAATCCCCATCCATTGTTCAGCCAAAGTGAGGTGAGTTTTCTGAGCTTTGATAGGCTAAAATCCTATATTTCCTAATTTGGACCAGTCTAAGCTATTCTGAAAGTATCATTGAATTTCCCCCAACCCTCGATACAGTTTAAATACTGAGGGTCTGATATTGAGAGGGTTCATTTTTCTTATCCCCGGTGGTGCCTAATAAAACTTTAAAAAACCCATAAAATTATAGTTTTTGGAGTTTAATTGTCTTTATTTTCAGTGGTTTCAATCCCCAATTGTTGGTTTTTAGGTAAATAAGCACCAGCGGGCATCTCCCCCACCAAAAATCTAACATAAGGCCACCGCCTACCCTTGTAACCACCATATACGGCATAATTTACCAACCTAGCGATGAGCTTAAACCAGCTCCTAAACTTATTTTTTATCGGACTAGATTAACCTCCCCTTTAGCTGTACTTTCTAAACAGGTTAACAGCCGTAGGACCATCAACGTTGAGGTTAATTAAAATCTCGCTTGAAGTGACTATTCAAAAGTATACGAGGTTGATGGTAATATAGCAGTGCTTTGGATTTTGGAGGGAACCAGGGTTTAATCACTCAATTTAAATTAGGAGCCGGTTGAGAATTTTAATTGGGGTGGTAACTTTGGTTACCACTACTGAAACAATTGGTAAACGGGTTGAAGGGATACACATTTGGTTGGGTGCAAAAGTTTTAAAGTCAGTGCACTTACGATTACGTGGGATGGATTAAAAAATTTGTCGGGTTTAAAACCTCACCAGCTGTAATAGGTGAAAGGGCGTATATAGAAATTTTAAACCCATTCATCGTTAGAGATAATATGGCTGAGTAGCAAGGTTGAGCCGCCCATACTCGCTCTTAGGTTACAAGCTTCGTCAAAAGTGGGGGCTGCATACCCCGCTGGTTGCTATCGTGAAAACCATGGATTTTAATGTTTGTTATGGAGCATCTCAATCCGTTATAAAAAGTCGGGGGATGGCCTCGCAGTTGAAAGTTTATATTGGGAGCCGGTTAAATGCAAAAGCCACCCTCTTAACTCCGTATTGACCCAAAAGGCAATAGCCTACGATGCAGGTGCATGCTACCGAGGGGCGTATTATTTTAACCTTCAAACGGGTAAATTGCCAAGCCAAAGTTGTAAATCCGACGGGCGCATCTAAAACAGGCCCACGGATCAACCGAGGGTTGGCGAGGGCTAAACGGCACGCCCAACGCTAAGTCCGGGACCCCAGGAGGAAACTGGTTTGTAGCGCCTCGTGAGCTGTCCAGCGCGCGGTGGGATCCCACGTCAGAAGGTCCTTTAGGAGGGAAAAGCCGGCGGGTGACATGGCGCCCTGAAGCTTCGAAGCCATCTGGCTGGGCCTAATATCAACCGCATTATAAATTGCAAAGAGATTTCTCAAATTGGACACGGTGTAAGGATCAAAGGCTATAAATTTTACCGGTCCTTAGGAATCATGGACAGAGCGGGCGGAAGGATGCCACAGAGGTGCAGGTGGTGCAGCTCAGCCGGCGAAGGCGACCCCAGCAAATCACAAATTAGATGCAGCTGGCCAAGCTCGGTCTCGGCCTGCAGCGCCGGGCGCAGCAGGCACAGCTCGGCCAGAATACACCCCGCCGACCTGCAAATCAACACGTTTATCCACCGGGCCTACCACATGTCCACAGGCGAGCCGTACTCGGGGCAGGAGAGCAGGAGCTCCGGGGAACGGTACCAAAGCGTCACCACGCCTGGGGTCAGAGACCCCTCCCCCGCGGGGGCTTGGGGCCGCGCCAGACCGAAATCGGCTACACTTTAGCACGCCAGCAACCGCCTACCGATCTTCAACCCGCCGCCTTCCGTCAGCAGGATGTTGGCGGGCTTCAAATCTCTACATTAAATAAGTGAGGGTTAGTTGGCAGCTCAACCTATGGATGATGAAGGCCCGGTGAAGAAAATCTAGCCCCCGCAGCAGCTGCGCGAAGAGATCTCGAACTAGATGCCTATAAGCCGCGCCCCCAACAAGGCTTACTTTGAGAGGCTGGGAGGTGGGCCTTCGCATTACGTATGTACCGGTCGAGATCCTATCGAAAGCGTCAAACCGGGAGCAGATTGCGGCTTAAACCAACGAGTGGGAGATTACCTGCTGACAAACCTCCATCACGAGATACGCCTTATGGATGGAGGAGCCGGCGAGAACACCACGGAGGCCGATGATGTTGGGGTGGCGGAGGCTCGAAAGGAGCTTGGTCTCGCGGAGCACGCAGATATCGATATCCCGGTCCCGTGGCTCCTTTAAGGCCTTTACCGCCCTTAGCTTACCAGTGCCCACCTCGCTCGCAAGGCTTCGAAGCCAAATGTCGTAAGCTTAAATCCCAAACCAGCGAACTTTAAAGCTTAAATGATGGGTAACTCCACCCTACGAACTAAAGCTTGAAACCGACAAGGATAAACCCAACCATAAAAAAAACTCCGAAGCGCCAAACCAAGTCGATTATCAATTAGGGGCCAATAAAATAGCTAACCTCCACGGCATAGTTCAGGCCGCGCCGAAAGCTGCGGGCCCCCGTTTAAAAAACTTTTAAGCCAAAAAGCCAACCAAACTTATCAACCAACATGGGCGCAACCGATAAAGATCAGGGGTAACAGGTGACCCTCCAAACTTTTAAGCGAAAAGTGGTACCCGACCAGTAAAGGGGAAAAAGCGCAAATGGGATGGTCAAAGTTATACCGATGCAGCATCAAAAAGCTGGCTCAAAAAAGGCTGGAACGGACAAAGCTCCAAGTGTGCTTATATAAGGGTACAGAACAGAAGTTTGGCAACCAAGTATGGTAAATAAAAATAGAAAACCCCACCTCACAAGCCCATAAGTCCCCTCCCCAAGGTTGAAAGCCGGTCAAAGTTGGTAACGGGCTCGAGCTGGCCGAGATAGTTGGGGTTCACGTGGCAGATCTCCCCGGTGAACGAAACTATTGGGATCAGGGGTTGGTTTTGAGTTTCCGACATCCAAATGGAAATTTTAAACCGAACGTTTTAACCTTAAACCTTGCACTGGTAAATTATCCAAAGTTGAAGGTTTAAATTACACAACCCCTCATAGGAATTTGATTTTTATAGTTTCAGTTTCCAACCCAGTTTTAAACCCCCAGATTTCGGATCCCAAATCCGACCCTCCGATTGGCGGTTATGTAGAAGGGGAAATCGTAGGATTAGCTTGGCACCAACGGGTGGTATTAAATTCTATTTTAACAACTTACTCACCGAAGTGATATCCTCGAAAAGTTCTAAGGTTGATACGAACCCAATTATAACCACTCGATTTTTATTAACCCGACAGTTATGCATATTATCGTGAAGCTATTAATTCAATAAGAATTACCCGCGTAGCAGCATAAATATTCAGGATTCTCTAGTTTACCAACCTTGCAGCTGTCATCAATCATCCTGGGTGGTTTAATCAAATAACCACCCCATCTAAAAATTTATTAATCGGAATAAAATAACCCAAAGTATACTTGAACTCTATAACCCGTTATCCTATTCTGAACTAGAAGTTTTTATACCCATTTAGAGGGGGTTTTCATAGCCTCAAAGATTCTAGGATAGTTGGAACTCAAAATCAAAATTAATATACCTCAAATGGTGAATCTACTGATTTGCCAAAAATTAGCAAATCGCTGTCAATCAAACTACCGATGGGGATGAGATGGCTTCCAGCCCAGGTGTGTGAAGACCCGGTGGAGTGCCCAAGGATGCCAGTGGCTCAGCAGTCCAAATGACAATGAAAAGGTGGGGCTTTGGCATTTAAGTGAGGGTAGTAAAAATTCATCAATGTACTGAAGGCCACCAAGGTAAACCAAAGGGTTGTGATGGAGGCAACCATGGATCTTTTAGGGGTGACCCCAGGGATGAGGAGGCAGTGGTAATGATGACTCTCTGGAATTCTGAAGTTTCTGGCCTTCAGGAGATATACTTTAATACCTGGGATGTAGGTTGAGGCCTCAGTGTCCTGCTGGGATCTGCTGAGAGGTGGAGTTCCAGTTAAATCTACCAATTGGGCAGGATGGTTTGAACCAGGGTGTATCAGGTTCAGGTGGGGACCCAGAAAGGGCCCACAGATGTTGACAAGGTTTGGGTTCCTGCATGGGGTCAGTGGTGATGACAGAGTGAGGCTGTAAGTCATGCGTAGCAGTGGGGCTGAACTCCCCCTGAGGGAGGTGTTCCAGGTCACCTGGGCAGATGAGTTCCTCAATGGAACAACTAAATGGGTATACCTGATCTGCTGGTGATGGGGTGGAGTTGACCTGTCATTGTAGCATAGTATGGGTAAGCCACACCAAGCCAATGGTAGTTCAGTGGGGTAGGTTTGGAACAAACAGATACAAATTTGGTACAGTGGATGGTTACCCAACATCTGAGGCATATCTTTGAATAAGGTCAGCAATGACCTGTCGAGTGGCTGGGCTAGTCAAAAGAAGAGTCTAATTGATGATCGTTGGGGCAACAGTGCAGATGGTGGCATGCTTTGCCATATTGATAGGAGAAATTTTTTGGATAATTTAGTGGACAGTATCTGCAACAGACTGAGTACTGCATGAGAATTATATTCAAAAAATTGTACTATAAAAGGAGAATGAACTAACAGACCCTAGGGGCGTTAATGACTTGAGTGAGGTGGAATATGGGAATAGCTTAGCTAGATCAGGCACAAGGGTACCAGTGATAAACTCTGAATGGCTGTAGAGGTGGTGGGCTGAGGGGTTATCAGTCTAACAAATTATTAAAAACTTTGATGCCCACCTCTCAGGCTTTGAAGCCATTCCAATTGATAGTTCCAACCTGGCACCAGTTCTTTTAAAAGATCATCCACGCTCCCAGTTCTTCCAGAAAATTATTCTGGAGGGTCAGGCTACTCAAATAGAATGAGGGGTTGGTTGACCAACTAGCACTATGGATCCTTAACCCAATAATTTTTGACTGGTGGTACAAACGGACTTAGCTGACACAATATAGGGCAACTATGCCTTGAAACTGTTTTCACCCTTTTCAGGGGGTTTTTAATAGTGGGACAAGGGGTGTGGTGAGTCTCTAGGTCCTGCTGATAGTCCCTGAATTGCCTAACCTCTCTAAAAACCCCTTCTATCATCTCCATCAGGGTAGGGGAAGGTTGGAAGGGCAGAGAGGAGAATTTTTAGGGCAAGGCAGTAAACCATCTCTTGTCCATCACATGAGCCAGGTTGCTCAGCTGATACAGTGGTTTTGCTTGGGCCTTGGGACCCCTATCACTCCTGAAGGGGTGCTGATCCCAGTCCAGGCAAAGTGGCTGTGACTTATGACTTACACTACTCTTACTTTTTGAACTAAAAAGTTTCCTCCTTCAGGAGCGTGGACCAAGACGTGGTTCTTATGTTACTTGGGGAGCTTGATGGCTAGGATAGCGGCAATCTTCTGAGGGGGATGGGGGATGCTGAGTGGGATGCATTGAAAGCGTTCCCCAACTCCTTGCAATTTGTGCAGTCAAGTGCACTGTTCCAACTTTCCTCATAAGAAGGGTAGCTCTTCCAGGCAAAGAGTTATTGAATGGACTGTTATAACTTCTGAAAGCTAGGATCACCTCAAGCTCCACCTCCTGGGAGTCATCAATGAGAATGGGTTTGGGATACGTTGGGCTTTCCCATTTGAAGAGGGACAGAAAAAAGGT
The DNA here is from genome assembly GCA_022478985.1 of Massospora cicadina. NCBI lineage: Eukaryota > Fungi > Entomophthoromycota > Entomophthoromycetes > Entomophthorales > Entomophthoraceae > Massospora > Massospora cicadina. The sequence goes on along the minus strand of JAKSZP010005259.1, from coordinate 346,490 downwards.
GTGAAAAACGCTATGTTGCTTCCAATGCGCTCTGAGTTTTATATGGAAGGTCCCCTGCCTAGGTCCTTTTCAACTTCAAAGGGGCCCAAGCATTTGGCCGCTAGCTTTCAGGAGGAGACTTTCAGGTGGAGGTTCTACATGTCCAACATGTTGAGCAAAGTGACCTTGATCTTATGGCTGGGGAGGCACTTCCATTTGGCAAACTCCTTGAAGCCTTCAATTATCTTTGCCAAGTGTTCACATACAGGGCTTTGCATTTCAAGGATGACAGTTATATGGTCCTCTGCTACTGGAACTTCCAAGGACAGCTGGGGACTAATTAGGAAAGAGAAGTTGTACCTGAATTTGGCCTCAAAGTGGGAAAAGTATGTAGAGGAATGTGTGGCATTATTATAAGCAAACTTACCAGGGGCAGATCCTCAGTCCAGGTGTTCTGGAAGGCTGACGCATAGCATATACACTGCTCCAATACATGAGTCACCCTCTCAGTCTTCCCATTGGACTGAGGGTGTTAGGCGGTGGACCTTCCAGGTTTGATGCAGAGGAGGCTAAATGTTTATCTTAAAACTGGGCAATGGACTGGGGCCCCTATCACTCATGATCTCTTTTTGGGAAGCAAACATGACGAACACATGGTAACAAAAAGGGGTGTAGTCTCCACTACAATTATGGATGAGAGGCAAGGAATGAAGATTAATCTTGGTAAATTAGTTGACAACTTATATTATAGCACTAAAGCTATTGGAGGAGGGAAGTTTCATATTGGAGTCAAACAAAGCTGAGGTCAAAGGGCCCTTAGTTTGCTGCAGGGGATGCATCAGCTCATTTTTGATTAAGTGGTCTGATTTTGCATGAGTGCAGGTGTAGCGCAAATACCTCTTCAAGCTACATCACAGGGTATAGCTGGCTGGTCAAATATTAACTTATAAGTTAGTAAAAAAAGCTAATTAGACTTGACAATAAAAGTGATCCTTGTCTATAATAGGCAAATTGTATGTATAGCCAAATCACTTTATTAAAGTTTTACCAAGATCTCATGATAAAATCATTGGTTATTGTACAATATAATTGTGGGAGGGAGTTGACTTGTCAGAAAAGGGGTTGGATGGGAAGTCACAGGGATGACTACAAAGCCTGCTGTTTTAAGGCAAAGTCCAATAATGGAGTTGGGATCATATTATGCCTTTGGATTAAGAGTTAGGAATAAAGCCTATCAATTATCCAACACTTCCCCCTTAAATTAATTACAGCTCAATCTTTGATGGGGAAGTTGTTAGGTTTGTAATAGAGCTGTAGAAAATTGGCATGAATGTTGGGATTCCTGCCTAAATCTGAGATTTGAATGAGTCAGATGACGGGAACCAAAACTGATTTGCTGAAATAGTCAAATCCATTATTGAAGATAATCCCTGACAAAATTCAAAGCCTTTCAATATTGAGGATAAACCCTGACTTGGCAATTGAATATTACTTACCCAAAAACCTCTAGTATCAGGGTCCAAACCCAAACTATATGGCGATTGAATCCCATTTGAAAGATGTGAACACCATGCTGTATAATCCCCAATTAATAAATGAATGTAGATCTTAGCTTGGAACGCTGGAGATTTACCGAGAAAAACTCCCTGATCTCCTATATAATGATTTTTCTAAACAAATAAAGACTACTCTCTTTTTGCCATTTAATTTATTTGGCCTACCTCTATTTAGGGACAAAATGATAGTTAGGATTTACCACTTAAGGAACTTTATCCTGAGTGAAGACTTTTCCAGCCAATGAAAGTAAAAAGTTTATAATCAGCACCCAGGAACTTTGGGTCTCCTGGCTTAAAAAATAAAAGGACAAGTGTATAAGCCCCTTAGTCCTGACAAAACTGGGTAAATCTGCCAGGTATACACTGAGTTCATGATGCAACTATTATAATGAGCAATAATGATTTGTCATCAGATCCCTCTATGGATCAGGGTTACCTTAAATTCTTAGCAAATTTACCCAATGTGATATATGAGATGGAGCAAAGAATTCTCGCCCTTGAGCAACACCAACTCAAACTTTGATGTGACTACCAATCTTATGAGCGAAATTTGGCAGTTAACCCCACTTGTCACCACATAACTGGCCCTATGTGCCACCCATGATTAATTAGACTCAATAATTAAAGATATCAACGCCTTAAAAAGTCAAGTGGACGCTTTTTATCCTTACAAATCTTCCAGCGATAGCAGTTCCTCTTTAGGTGAAAATGTCCCCTGGTGTCAGTTCACGTCATTCAGACATTAATTCCACCAGTGGCACATTCAAACAGTTGAACAAAGAGAAGTATGTCCCAGGAAAAGGGAGAATATTAAATTAAATTTTGTTATGAAAGTGATATGGAGGAAGCCACTGACACTCAACAACTCAAACACCTAAATAACTGTCTTAGAGCATAGCTAAAGTCATCTTAGTACCTCATCTAATGCCTTTTCAGACTTGTGATGAAGCTGTTGGGATTTTTGCCCACATTTCCAGTTGTCTAGATTACCATGTGTCACTAGGGGATAATTTACTATAGCGAGTGAATTGGATATCAGTTGACCCCAATTTTGAGATAACAATGTTTGGAGGATTTTAGGTAATTCGCCTGGTTTAGATCTGTTGGGGATCAATCCAGGTGAATGCTTAAGATCTTGTCGGGCAGAGTTGCCAAAAAATGGGAACATCTGATAGTTGATTGATGATTAACTATCAGGTGTACCAATTGGTATCAGTTAAGTTTTATTGCTGACCAATTGGGAGTTTAAGGAGCAAGTTGTGAGGCTTATGCCGCCTGCAACTAGTAAATTGATCAGTTGGTTTGTGACCTGCTATAATGGGTAACAAGTCTAATTACCTAATCAGGTCACTTGCAAATATGGTTGTTTCTCTAGGATCAAGTAGAAAACGTTAGGGACACATTTTCTGACTCTTTTCTTTCAGATCTTGAGGATGTCCGATGATGGAATCCTAACAGGATGGGGGTGACCATCGCTGATGAGTTGTTGAAAGGTAATTCAATGGCAATGGATGCCGTTTCATTGCTGAGGCGCCAATCAAGGGTTGGGTGACAAATATCAATTATAAATTCCCCTGATAATTCACTTTATAAAAACAGTAATTAGCCAAAATCATTATTATTTTTATTCTTCTTCAAGGAAATTATTGCTGTATGCTTTAATTGTAGACTCTTTAATGGGATAAAGAGTAAGAATTGAGGATACTGAGAAGAGAAGCTGAGCTGAGATGGAATTGCTACTGACTGTGTGTCACTAGAGGAAAAGCCATAAACTAAGGATCTGAGCATAGATCAAGTTAGGAGGATAAGGGAATAAATCCCTACTGAGGACATCTAGAGTATTTTGAGGAGGAATACCAGTCAAGCATTAAACAAACACTAGTGATCTATTCAACTATGGTTAATAGTCTTCATACTATTATCAATCATATATTGTATCATCAGATAACGCGAGGATTGCACAAACTGAACCTGTTCAAGTTATAATTTTTGAGGGGTTAATATTTGTGAATGAGCAACAAAGCCCCTAAGATTTTAAACAGATGCCAAGACTGCCTTGCTTCAGGAATGCTGGAGCAACCTAACTTTGTCCAACCAAAAACAAACTTTTATGGGCATTAGCCTTAACTGGGTAGAAACTGTCACTGAGTTTACACACCTTTTTACCTTGAGGCTCAAAAGTTGGTTGTGTAATATGTCTTATTTTAAATGACATTATCACTATAAGTCTTGAGGAACGTCCCTTATGTGTCAATCAGGCTCTCCTCCTGTTTCTGAGCATAAAAGTTCTGAAAAAGGGGGCTGTACCCCTCGTTACCCAGGGTTACCTCGCCCACATAGTAGACGAGCGCTGGGTAACAGCTCTCCCTCTTCAGATCCCTTCCCTCAGTGCCCTCGCTCAACTTGGCATGAGCTTGTCCATTGGATCAGGTAAATCTGCACCGAGATCAATGAACTGAAGTTGATTGGTCCAAAAATGATTGGAAACAAGCCCAATGATTGGAATTCACATAGTCATAAAGGGATGAAGATTGATTCATCAGCTGAAATTATTAATGGTTTTGATTCAGCCAACAGTGTGATTGTCAAGTTTACCTTCTTTCAAAATCATTGGGGAAGATCCCTAATGTGCATGTAGTAGCATTGGACACCATTGACAATAGTTAGAAGCTCCCTTCTGGAAAATCAGAAGTTGCAGCCAATGCAACGCTTTTGACTGAACAAACAGCCCAGCGACTGGGCATGGGCGGGTTGGGTATCCTGAATCTGTTCCCAACCAATTGGGACCACCCCTATGTGGGGTGGCCTTGGGGGATTCCCACTGCTCTTTGGGCCAGATTCCGTCACTCTAACCATCAGAAACTTAGTCAAGCCTCAGTTTGGGTGTTTGAGGTCGAACTGATAGTGACTCAGCCTGCTGCCAAATCCTTTGCTGTTAGTTCCTATTGAGCTTATCTGCCCCCATCCCCAAATAATTTGCCAGTTAGGTCAAACTTGAGGACCCAATCCCTGCTTGTTCCCACATCAATCGACCACATTTAATCAGTTGTATCATACTGAGAAACTGTTGGTTAATTTTCTTTATTTATTTTCCATTAAAAATCCTTTTCCCAACTTTAGTTTTTTATGTTGAGAGTTAAAATGCCCTTTCTGCTGGCACTCACACACTCCTCGGTGTTAATGGCCATATTTGTCTGGTATTTCAATATGTGCCCGTATGAGATTCTGGCTCATCAGCAGTTATTAGCAAAAATCCTCTCTAGCTTCATATTTGTCAAACCAGAAGCAGTGCCTTTGGCATTCTGGTTTGCCATTCAGATGCTCCAGCACCTGGGCTGGCAGGCCAGTCTAATTCTAAATTTCTGTTTTCCTGACATAATCAACCAACCAATATTCCTAAACATTTCTGCCTTTCTCATAGATATTAGCGTAACAATGGTTGCTTCTTTTCAGCTGAGCCAGATTGTGAAGAAAATTTTCCCTGTCCATAATAGCCTAGTTCCACTCAAAATGTCCAATCCACACCCCATAGTTGCCGCAGCTATTGTACCCATGTCAGTAGGTTCTGACAATATGACTTGCGACGAGCTTGCTCCCTCTATGAACCTAATGGTTTCCCCTGACTCCACTACCATCTTTTTGGTATCACTGGATTAATCTACCACTACCAACAAAGAGAACTTTTCTTACTTCTTACTACCCATGAAGATTAGTGTTGGGTCCAACCATGCCACCTTTGAGGCTTTGGTGGATACTGGAGCCACGGGCAATTTTATGAGTGTTGAACTAGCCCAACAATTGGAACTTGACCTGAATGTAGGTCCTTTGGTGATGGTTGCTTTGTCAGCCTCCCAAACCTCATACCTAGTTTGTCAGCCAGTTTCATTCTCATTACACCAGTTCAGCTTCTGTGATTGGTTCTCATCAATGCCAAACTTGATGTTCCTGGATATTTTAGATGTTGGATGGTGGCATTGGCAACACGTTAAGATTCATCTAGAGCCAAATATGATTTCATTTGCCAATGATCAAATGGAGGGAGTTTTCCTTTAGTTAATACTCTCAAGAAAATTCAAAGTCATAGCTCCATTACTTCCCTCATTTCTCCTTTGGGCCTTCTATCCAATTTTCCCAAAGAATTGATGCGCTATCAGAGTATTTTTGATTCTTAGAAGGTGGACCATCTTCACTCTCACACCAAATTTGGCTTGGGATTCTGTACAATAGTACAGTTGGTGAATATTAACTGCCCGTTGTATCCACACACAGCGGAGGAGGAGATTGCACTCAACACTTTGTTAGATGATATGCTTTAAAAAGGGTGGTTGTCTAAGGAGACATTGCCATTTGCATCTCCCATTGTCTTCGCCAAAAAGCTTATGGTTCCCGCCATCTATGGGTGAATTACGGACATTTAAATAAAGTTATGGTTCATGATCCCTACCACCTGCCCCTGGAGCAGATGATCAACCAAGAAATTGCCAAATATCATGTGTTCTCCAAATTGGATCTTGTCAATGCCTTCAACTAGATTCGGGTAATGGAAGGCCAAGGATGGCTAACAGCGATCTGGATGAAGTGAGGCATTTTCAATTCTGCGTAATGCCCTTTGGGCTGAAGAATGCGCCAGCTACGTTTTAACTAATGATTGACAGTGTACTGGGCGATCTCCAGTTCACTTGTGCGGTAGCATATATTGATGACATTCTGGTTCACTCCCTGACTCCCCAAACAACACACTATTGACTTGGAAGTGGTCATGGCTGCTTTGCACAAAGCGGGCTTGTTTGTCAAGCCTTAGATGCAAGTTCTATAAAGAGGAAGTTACCTTTCTTGAGAACCTCATCCTTAAAGATGGCTACATCACTCCTCCCAATAAGTTGGATGCTATCCGTGAATGGCCTACTCCAACAACCCAGAAACAATTTTGGAGTTTATAGAGAACCATTATTTTTTTTAAATATTTTCCTCAGCTCTTTCCCAGTTGGCTGCCCCACTTCACCCCTTCCCGGCAAAAATGTACCATTTCATTGGACGCCCAAATGCCAGCAGGCGTTCAAGTCAATCAAAGAAGTGTTTTTGTTTCCTCCCATCCTGAAACATGCGGATACTGACAAGCTATATATCATTGCGTGCAATGCCTCCTTGGTGGCAGTGAGAGCAGTGCTGCTCCAAGAGCACAAGGGCTTAGAACATCCAGTTGCCTACTTTTCCTGAAAATTTACTCTATGGAGCAATCCTGGGCCATCTACAATAAGGAGTTGGCAGCTGTAGCATGGGCATTGACTCATTGGCGGTACCTGTTATAGGGTGCCCAGCATGAGTTAACTGTTTGTACAGATCACCAAGCCTCTTGTATTTTTGTAAACCCCAAAAATTGGTGCATTGGCAAGCTCATACCTATCAGGACTTGTGCAGTTTCAATTTCAAATACAAATTTGTAAAAGGTGCACTTAATGTACTTCCCAATTTTCTCAGCTGCAACCCTGCCCACTGTCCCCTGGATTTGGAGGAAGTGGATCTCATTACCATGATTCCTGCTGCTAAATTTTATCAATTGTTCCCCCCATTATCTCTTCTTCCACCATTGCTCCTGACGCCCCACTTATTGCTCAGTTCTTAGCTGTTCAAATGACCCGCACCAAAGGGGTGGTTTTATTTGAGCAATTGTACCTCCAAAATCATAAACACTTTATGTACTCTTTGGTGGAGGGTCTCATTTATTTTCAGTCTCAAATCTGGGTTCCCCCTCTCTTCAGAGCTGAGGTATTTCATGTGCATCACGACCCCCCACAATTGGCCATCCAGGCAGTAAGAAATGCATAGACTTGATCAAGCAGACCTATAATTGGGTGGGTTTAACTAAGGGGTTCCATCCTGGATTGCCAAATGCATTACTTGTGCTCAGGCTAAGTCAGATCGCTCTGGTATAAATGGGTTTCTGCATTCCTTACAACAGGCTGAGGGACCATGGACATTGGTGTCCATGGATTTTATCATCAAACTCCCCTGCTCTAACAGGTTTACGGCGGTGATGGTGGTGGTTGATCATTTAAAAAAGTTTTCTCTTTTTATTCCCTGCACTTCCACAATTACGTCAGAGGAAACCACCCATCTCAGTGTGCGCCACATGTTTTCAATGTTTGGTCTTTTGCAGGAGATCATCAGAAACCATAGTCCACAGTTTACAGCGCAGTTCTGGAGTGAACTCTCATCCATTTTAAAAAATCTCCCAATGTCACTCCACAGCGTATTATCCCCAGCATTATGGGCAGACTAAGCAAGTTAACCAAGTCCTTGAACAGTACCTGCGATGCTATGCTGCAGCCGCACAGGACACCTGGGCTAACGACCTTCCCCTGGCTCAATTCACCTACAACAATGGGACTCACACTTCCACGGGGAATTCTCCTTATGAAGTTATTCTAGGATATAATCCTTCCTTTTTTGTCAGACCCTGCTTGCGCCCTGAGGTCCAAGATGCCGTGGATCATGCTGAACATATTAGGTTTACTCAATCCTTAGTGTGGGAACACCTCACTAAAGCTATTGAAGACTATAAGCAGTTTGCAGATTGTAAGCAACTCCCAGGTCATGACATAACGGTAGCTCCTATGTTATGCTTGACACGTGCCATTTAAGAATGAAAGTGCCCTCCCACAAGTTCACAAGTAAGCGTTTGGACCCCTATTTGGTGGAGGAAGACTTGGGAAATGGTGCATTCTGTTTCAAGCTTCTGGCTCATTGGAAACAGCACCCCATCTTCCACGTTTCCCAGCTGTCACCTTTTAAGGGTATTGTTCCCATGGATCCTAAACTGATGGTAATTGAAAATGTGGAGGAGGCCAAAGTGGAAAATATCCTAAGATCCCGCAAGTCCCATCAGTCTGTTCAGTATCTCATGACCTGAAAAAGGCTATCTGGCCTAAGAAAACGGTTGGGTTAAAGCTTGTGATTGCACTAACTGCATGGAACTGGTTGAGGCGTTTCACAAATCCTATCCCAATGCTCCCCGCCCCCCCCCCCCAAAAAAAAGTTGCAACTGTAATGGCAATCAAGTTACCCAAGGCGCACAAAAATGTGGCCCCATGCAGTTTCCCAGCGGTGGTGCCCTTCCTTGGAAAAAGGAAAGGTCTAATGTAAGTCCTGAAGAAAATCCCCTGTGTGTCAATTGGGCTCTCTTCCCATTTCTGAGTAAAAAGGTTCCAAAAAGGGGGGCTGTACCCCTCGTTACTCAGGGTGACCTCACCCACATGATAGATGAGTGCTGGGTAACAGCTCTCCCTCTTCAGATCCCTCCCCCGGTGCCATCGCTCATCTCAGCCAAACTTGTTCACTGGATCAGGGAAATATGCGCTGAGATCACCAAATTGAAGTTGATTGGTCTAAAATGATTGTAAACAAGCCTGACAATCAGAATCCGCATAGTCATAAAGGGATGAAGATTGATTCATCATATGGAATTGCTGACAGTTTTGATTCAGCCAACTGTGCGATCATCAAAATTGACCCCTTTTGAAATCATCTGGGATAATCCCCAATGTGCAGGTAGTAGCATCGGACACCATAGATAATAGTTCAAAGCTCCCTTCTGGCAAATCAGAAGTTGCAGTCAATGCAACGCTTTTGACTGAACAAACAGCCCAGCGACTGGGCATGGGCGGGTTGGGCATCCTGAACCTGTTCCCAACCAATTGGGACCACCCCTACATGGGGTGGCCTTGGGGGATTCCCGCTGCTCGTTGGGCCAGATTCCATCACTCTAACCATCAGAAACTTAGTCAAGCCTCAGTTTGGGTGTTTGAGGTCAAACTGATAGTGACTCAGCCTGCTGCCAAATCCTTTGCTGTTAGTTCCTATTGAGCTTATCTGCCCCCATCCCCAAATAATTTGCCAGTTAGGTCAAACTTGAGGACCCAATCCCTGCTTGTTCCCACATCAATCGACCACATTTAATCAGTTGTATCATACTGAGAAAATTGTTGGTTAATTTTCTTTCTTTATTTTCCATTAAAAATCCTTTTCCCAACTTTAGTTTTTTATGTTGAGAGTTAAGCTGCCCTTTCTGCTGGCACTCACACACCCCTCAGGGTTAATGGCCATATTCATCTGGTATTTCATTATGTGCCTGTATGAGATTCTGGCTCATCAGCAGTTATCAGCAAACATCCTCTCTAGTTTCATATTTGTAGTACCAGCAGCAGTGCCTTTGGCATTCTGGTTTGCCATTCAGGTGCTCTGGCACCTGAGCCAGCAGGCCAGTCTAATTCTAACTTTCTGTTTGCCTGAAAATCACTGCCTCCTTTTTGGCATTTAAAAATATGCATAATATTCTACTTTATCGTAAAGCGGTGAAGTCTAACTTGACGTGTTTCTTACATATTAATGAAGACATTTTGGAGATTTCTGATGCCCTACTCAAACCCACTGGCCCTCTTGTTTTAGTAATAATAAGCATTGACCCCAAGTATTAAAAGTCACCCCTCCCAATTCGCCTATCCCCAAAATATTCTGCACTTTTTCTTTCAAGAGAAACAACAATACTGTAGACTTTTGTCACATCTTCCAACGTAGGTCAGCAAAATATCAGTCAATGTAGGTAAGGAGGCTTCCAGGCTGACGATAATCAAGTGCCTTAGGACCCTTGTACTAGCTTTAGTTTTATGACCAGCAACTCAGGATGCTTTGTGTTAGTGGCGCCTGAAGAAGTTGATGCAACCCTTTCTATTCAAGGAAATAATAATATTCAGCTTTTCTATTTTTATATTGGTCATTTACCAAAATAAATCTTGGGTGTCAGTTCCTCTATGGAAAGCCAACAGCTGGAAGATAAAACCTTTAAAAGAATTTGACAGCCCTGAGCCTGACTGCGGCAAAATACTCCGCTTGCTTTGCTACAAATCCCCACAAAAGTTTTCTAGTTGTTTGTTGTATCATTAGCAAAATTGGTAAGATACACTGTAAGGGTTTTTGAACAGGGATAGCCCACTAAGCAATTGGAACGGACAATATGAAGATTTTCAGTTTCTTGGACACTTACACAATTAAATATAATAAAAGGGAGCAATTCCCTTAAAAACTTCTTTATTTTATTATGATAATCTCTGTGGATCCTCTCTAGTCCACTCACTCTCTCTTAACTAGTCAAAATCCTCACTTTCTCAATCTCCTCGTCTCACTGATACCCCAGCAACCTCAGTAAGTACCAATGCTTGTGCTTAGTTTATTCGTTCCACCATATTCTTATTGGTTCTGGAAGACTTCATCATTCATTAAACTCACAATTGCCTTAATTTAGGTGATATGCTCAATATTCATCATACGTTGACATCTCATTATTTATCATCCATTTATATTACCATATCATCTAATTTGGAGGCTATCCAATATCATCAATTCAACCCAATATTGCCTAATCGCAATGCGCTCAAATACTCATACTATATAATTATTCTCAGCGAATTTCAGCTAATCCACAATGACTATTTCACCTTATCATCCAGTCATATTAGAATTTTGACATTACCTCCCCTTGACTGGATGATAATGCTCCTATTTTTTATATGGCTGAAGGAACTTTTTGTGCACTTGGTTGATTATCTGACCACTTGTGGGATCCTTGATTGTATAGGCGTTGATGCCCATTTTCTCAATTACCTCAAACAGAAAAGTCCAGATTTTGACCAGCTTGTGTTTCCAACCAGACCCATGCTGGTCATAATAAAAAACCATATCTCCATCTTGGAACTGAGCGAGGCTGCTATGCCATACTTTATCAGCAGCCTGATCCTTAATCTTCTTGGCTAAACTGCAGGAGTATGATTCAGTTTGAAGTTTGATGAGTGTGTCCACTAAGTTAGTCAAATACCAGTGAGGATCCATTCCGCCGGTATCCTCTACATAGGAATAGAGCAGTACCAGGATAGCAGGGTGTCATTTATACAATAATTGAAAGGACTTTTACCCATGATGGGATGGTAGCTAATGTTATAAGCAAAAATGGCGGTGGAAAGGAGGGAAGACCAATCAGAAGGTCGATCTGTCACTAACTTCTGGAGTATGTTCATCAAAGTACCATTAACTCGCCCAATCATTCCATTAGATTCTGAATGATACAGGGTCGTCAAAACCCTTTGGATGACCATCAATTCATTAAGCTTAGTTAAGATGTGTGAGGTGAAGTTCATTCCATTATCAGTAAGGATGAACTGGGAACAACCGTGTCACTGAATTATACATTATATAACAAAATTTAGCCACCATGAGTGCACCAAAATTGCATATTTCCTGCACCTCAACCCATCTGGTCAAGTGGTCAATCACTACCAGGATGTATTTGGACCAGTTTGCCCTAGTTGGCAGGGGACCCATGACATCAATTGAAATGGTGTTCCAGGCGAAGTGTGGCTTCACTACCCAGTATGAAGTCTTTTGGCAAAATGGCTTTTCCACCTGGCACTGGTGGCAGCAATAAATTGTCTCAATCACATCAAAGTTCATGCTCTCCCAATAGTACCATGGTCACTGCAATTCCAGGGTCTTATGTACTCCACCATGTTCAACGGCTTGGTGTGCGCTCATAATGATAATTGGGCGGGTGGAAGGTCTTGGGATGTTCACAGTAGTGTCCTCTATCCGCTTATACAATTCCCCATTTTCTGAAACATATTGGCCCATATTCCATCTAGTATCTTGATAACTTGAGGCGGCTCATTGTCATACTTTCTGCTGAGCATTTTGTTGTACATTATGTCACTCACAAATCCACCATAACTGCAATTGTTGGCAATCTTGATAAGCAATCGGCGTTTTGGTGTTTTGCTCCAGGTCAGTGAGAGATTTTGAAGTTATAAACCTGCAGCTTAAGAGCCCGTCGGGCTAGCCACCTCTCAGAATCTCTTAGATTTTGCAACCAGCACAATGATGCATAATCCGTTATGACCTTAACTTTTACTCCATGCAAATATACTCAAAATTGTTTATACGCATATATCACCACTAAGCACTCCCACTTGGTTACAGTTTAATTACGTTCATGACAATTCAAGCTATGACTGCAGTACGCCACTGGGTGCTCCTCCACCTCATCGTCCTTCTGAGACAGGACCGCCCCAACACCAGAAAGGGACGCATCTGTCTGTATGATAAATTCTGTATCAAAATTAGGGTAGCGTAACATAGGTGCACTGATTAGTGCCGTTCAATGTGTATCAAAGGAGCGTTGACAGTGTTCCGTCCATTCAAATGTGGCATCCTTTTTTAATAGCTCAAACAGCAGACCTCTAATGCAACTGAAATTGGGCATAGATTGACGGTAATAACCCACTATCCCCAAAAACACCTGAATGTCCCACTTACTAATTGGCGTAGTCATCAACTGGATAGCCTTCACCCTGGCTAGTTGGGGTCTCAGCCCAATTGCATCCACCACAAATCCGAGATACTTCAGCTGATCCTTGAAGAAGTGACATTTCTGGGGCTTGATCTTAATATTGACCTCAGCCAACTGGCGGAATACCTCTTCCAAATGGGTGAGGTGCTCAGAGAACATATGGGAGAAGATGTTGATTTTCAAGGTACACAAGTACGCATGTCAGCTTCAGGTTGCCCAGGATGGTGTCCATTGCTCGTTGGAACATAGCTATGGCGTTACACAGCCCTTGCAGCATACAAGTCAGTTGGAAAAGCCCTTTTGATGTGATTATGGCACATCTCTCTTGTTCCGCCGTGGGCAACTTGATTTGCCAATAACCATATATCAAATCCATCACTGAGAAATAGCGAGCTCTGCCTAACTGATCCAGCGCATCATCAATCCATGGCAAAGGGTATGAGTCCTTTTTGGTGATGCTATTGAGCTTCCAGTAGCTGATTACTCTGCAGTTAGTACATCCTTCTTTTTTACAATAAAAACAGGAGAGTCCATGGACTCTTTGATGGTTCAACCATCCCTTGCTTTAGCAGCTTTTCAATTTCCTCAGTTACTACTTCTTCCACCGCCCTTGATCAGTGGATTGGCCATGCCCTGATGGGAGGATGATCTCCAGTGTCCAGCCGATAAATCACCCCCTGCATGCATACTAAATCATGGTCGTCAACAGCAAAAATCTCTGTGTTGAAATAAAACTATCGCCTGCTCTTTTTGTTCCTCTGATAGCTCTATTAAATTTCCACGCAATATCACCATTATTACGCTGAGTTGTGGTTAAAAAGTAACCCAAATACATCCAGCGAACCAAACTTGTGAGCCTAAATGACCTCCTCCTCTTGGATCAGATATAAAAACGCCACTATTTGGTGTCAGCAGATGTGTATTGGTTCATGCTGCAGATTCACTAACAGCACTTTGATCTCTCCATGACCCTGAAGTATAATGCCTGGAGCCACGCGGGGCTCAAACTGTGACTTCTGATAAGGGCCAAAGATCTACCCATAAAGCCCAGCTGGCACTTCCACCTCTAACTCAGTGTTTACTATTACTTGATGTCCAGAGGGAATGGATATAGTTCCAGCAGCTCTGAGTGGCAGCCCTTGATATCCATAAACTGCTGAGGAAGGACCCAGATTTTGCCCTTTAATTGACGGTAGTGCACAGGATCACTCCGTCACTATAAGCTAGATTAATATTCCCCTAATGCACCGGAACTTTTGTTTTACGCTAGAGGTGAAGTGAATTGGGATCCGCTGACCTAATATTTCAAAAGTCTCATCCATCATATCAATGGCAGCCCATAGTGTCACAAGAAGGTAGTTCTAATTAATAGATTGTAATTGCTATTTATCTACACTAATGCTGGGGCTACCACAACAATAGACTTAATACACAATGGAAGCGCACTGTACGCTCCCACTGAGACCGTGTATTCCGCTCCAGTGGTTCCATATGCCATCCGGTGTTCCAAATCTGGTTTTAATGTCAACTTGGCCACCAGCTTTGTAGAGCCTATGTTGACGGTGGCGCCTGTATTTATGATAGCATGGACTTGGGTTTTGGCTACAATCAGTTCATAGTCATACATTCAGTGTAAGTTGCGTTTTGACTGTTTATAACATGGACATTTAAAGAGTCTATATTTTCAAGGAAACACAAAATCCCCTCGCTGATTCTAGGTATATCTTTATAATAGTGTTGACTTGAAGAGCGACGTTTGCTGCTTGCAAGGAAGGTGCATCAGCGGAGGAAACTATTTTGTCAGGGGAAACTTGGTCAAACATTTGACAAGTGTACAGCTTGGGCTAAATCTGAGACCCCTCTTCCAACACAGCGCAGACTGTGCTCATGTAAATCCATTCACCCCTCCAACTGACTGCTGATATAATACTGCCTCATTATACAGGGGGACTTCCACTGAATATTCTGCGATGGGCTCAGGTGGGACGTTTGGATTTGTGATAGTGGAGGTAAGAGTCCCATCTCTACTACGCTCTGACTTTTCCCTGGCAGTACTGTTCCAGCTGTATATGAAGGACCTTATGGTTGGGGAATCACCATGCCAGATGCCCCTGTTGACCGCATTTGAAACAACTGACCCCATAGGGCCTACATCACTGATTAATGTAGTATGATTACGTCAAAAGTTATACTGTAAGTGATTAGCGTAATTAGGGCTAGGGCGGTAGAAGGGCTAATGATGATAGACAGGCTTGGAGCGAAAGTTGAGCTGCTGAGTGTAACTTAGCAGAATCTGCACTGAATGGCCAAATTTTTCCAAATAAGCAGGGCCAGCGCTGGTGGCTGTTTGTTTCCACTCCATATTGAGTGGGGAAATGTTACAGCTAAACAGCGCAAGAACTGAACAATTTTAAGAAGGGGCGCGTTGTCATCTAACATTGGAGTCATGACAGTGTGAAGCCCATGGTATGTCTTAATTGCGGAGGTCATGGCAATTAATACTTCAGATACATATAAAATCCCTGCCCCAATCAACATGTAAGCTTCTGCTAAAATTGATCAGCAAAAGCAGGGAGAGTCTCATTCCACTGGAACCTGATGGTCAAGAACTCGTCCTTCCACTGTGCCATCTTTGCAGTTCCTATGAACAATTGCAGCACCATATCCTTTACTTTTTGGTATGTAATGGAACTGCCTGAAAGGTAGCATATGACTTGATCAGCGCTCCCAACATCCAAAAAGGATATGATCAGTTTTTCCTCCACTGATCCAAGGCTCCTTTCATTGCAAACTCAAATCACTTAAAGAATCTGTGAATATTCCCATCATGATCAAAAAGTGGCAACTTATCACTAAAAGCCTCCTGGAGCAGCTCTTCCTGCCTTTTGAGCACAGCGTCCAATGCAAGTTTGAGCTCTGCATATTCAACAGGACAGCATATCGTGCAGATTACCCAATGAAAGCATCCTTGAGGTGACATGGCCAGCAACTGAAGAATTTATATTTGTTTGTAATTGATTAATGGGCCCCTTGTAGTGAGCACCACTTTTGAAAAATTGGCGAGTCATTAAGATATGCCATAAGGGTTTTTTCACAGGGTCAACCCACTGATCTATTGACTGGACAATATGAAGATCATCAGTTCCTTGAAACACACTTAAATAATTAAATATAATAAAAGAGATTAATCCCTTGAAAATACTTCTTTATTTTAATATGATAATTTCAGTAAATCCTCTCTAGTCCGCTCACTCTCTCTTAGCTACTTAAAATCCTCCCTTTCTCAATACTTTTGTCTCGATGATATCCCAGTGACCTCAGTCAGAACTGACGTTTGTGCTTACTCTATTTGTTCCACTATATTCTTATTAGTTCTGGCAGAGTTCATCTAAATTAAACTCATAATCACTAAAATTTGAGGCGATACACTTAATATTCATCAAATGTTGAAATCTCATTATTTGTCATCCATTGATATTACTTTATCGCCTAATTTGGAGGCAATCCAATATCCTTCATTTGACCCAATATTGCCTCATCGCAAGGCGCTTAAATACTCATACTCTATAATTAATGTCAGCAAATTCTAGATGATCCGCCATGAATAATTTTGCCTTGTCATCCAGTCATATCAGAATCTTGACACCATTAATTCTCAGTTCAGCTCTTTGTAGTTTGCTTAGAGGTAGCTTTTCATAAGATTAAGGTCTTGACAATAAAGGATACTGGCTCATTGCTTAACGCTTTATCCTCACAACTTAACATAGAAAATATGGTTCCAGACTTGATTCATAAAGCATAATATGAGACATCTAGTAATTGGATGACTAAGGCAATTGGGGCATATTCTGCCTTATCTCTTCAATTCAGAAAGCTTCTTTTTACTGCCCTACTACTCATTAGAAAAAAGTACAAGTCTCTTATTGGAGTCCAATTGACGCAGGAGTTCAACTGCATCATCAACCATAAAGAAAAGTACCTTTCACTATTAGGATATTGGATCACACTAATATTTGAGCTCATGGTCAGGAGTAAAGGAACTAAAAAATGAACCTGCCTCCTTAAATATCTGTTCTCCATTTGTAAATTTGCATATCGAGTCTTAGGATGAAAAACTAAGTTACTCATGAGGCTATGGACGCCAAAGATGGGGATCCCTTTGTATCCCCCATCTTATTACATTATTCTCTGGCTCACAAGTTATTAATAATACCGGGATCAAGTTTTTCACCCCTAATCAAGTTCTGGAGCAAACTGGACACCCAAACCCTTCTATCAAAGAAGCGTTGACCTGCATGGGAATTTGGATCTTGCCTACGGAAATCTATCCCTATCTTATTAGGTAATCTAATAAATAAACCCTCCAAGTACCTCAGTATGCCTTATTGCTTACATATAACTATGTCCCATTGAAATATTGCGACATGAGTTGTTTTGGCTCTTTACAAGAGTTAGGATTTGATCCCATACCAACCATAGCTCTGGTCAAAATTAGAATTAGAGACAATATCACCCCTAATGAATGCCACAACGTCAAAGATCTCCTCAAGGAGTATGGCAATATTTTTCTTGGGACCAAGTGACTATGTGAAAATGTATGACGTAATTCACCAAATTAAGACTGAGGCTCACCCTTCGTTCAAATCTTGGCCATCCCAAAAATATAGGTTAAGGAAGCTCAAGTGGCCTTAGAGTTACAGCAACTGCTTATAGAGGGGTTACTTATTCCTTCTAAAAGCCCGTAGGCTTCCCTGCTTTTATTAATTAGGAATAAGGATGGTGGAAACCATGTTGCTATAGATTATCACTGCCAAAATTTTATCACATTAAAAGATAGCTATCCACTGCTGCGTATAGATGATCCTTTACGCATGATGTCCAGTCTCCACTATTTTTGGTTATGGATCTTGCCAGCAAAAACTGGCAGGTTAATTTGTGACTAGATGATCGTGAAAAATGCACCCTCATCTCAAGTGAAGAGCTATTCAAGCCCACTTAAATTCTGCAATGGTTATGTAACGCCCCTGCTACCTTCCAACGCGCCAAGGACGGACCTTTAGGTGACTTGAAACGTTCCTGTGTGCTATTTATCTCAGCAATATGTTTTTTATTTTTAAATGAACCTTTATCAAGCATATAGATCATCTTGGCAAGTTTCCAATGGAAAAATCAAGCTTCAATAAAACCAAAGTTGTCAAGATGCTCTTTCTTTCAGAGAGAATTGGATTTTTTGGGCCATAAAGTAGGTAAAGCCCGAATAACCCAATGGATAATAAGGTTATGGCCATTTCTAAGATGTCCCCCCAGAAATCCCTATGAGACGTACAGGTTTTTTAGATGATGGGACTATTGCCAGTTTATTACCCATTTTTCTGACACCTCTGAGCATCTAGCATTTTATTGAAGAAGGGTATATCCTTCTAATGGAAAGAAGAGCAACAGCAGGCCTTTAACCTTTTATGCACAGCTCTCTTTCATTCACCAGTACTTATAAATCCAAACTATAAAAACCTTTATATTTTTTACTGATGCTAGCAATATATTTTTATTTATTCGAGGATGGCCAACCAGGGGACAGACACATCTGTTATGTAGGGAAAAGGAAAACGGAAAACAGAAAAGGGAAGAGAGCGCAAAACACAGGAACTCAAAAGATACAACTTGGCACACTTGGGTGTGGCTAGGAGCCACGGGTGGTGGATGACTATACCTTGAGTGGCATGGCAGCTCAGGGGCTAGTAGGGTGTACCGCCTATGAAGACTGTGAGGTTTTCAATGTAATAACGAAGGAACCAGATTGGAATCCAGTTGCCCATCCATTTTTTCAATTTGTGTTGGAGTGAGCCGAACAGCCAGGCTTGGAAGTGGTCATCCAAATGGCTGTGGGCCCTGATGATGGCTTGGTTGAAATTGTGGAGAATCCCGTTGAAAGCGTCTAGAGTAATTGTGTGAATGGACCATATTGCAATGCTCACAATTAGAGCCCTTAGTGTCTGGGGGATCGGCGAGGCCATGTTGAGTGCTAGGATATCGCGGGATAGTCATAATTTGGCTGTAGGTGATTGTTGAAACAAGTGCATCACGTTGGCCCAGATATGCGCAAATGGTGGGCACACTTCGAGGCGGGGTGCTAGTGTGTTGGGTCCGCCACAGATGGCGCATGTCTTGAACATTGAGAAAGTACAGTCAGTTGTTCTAAACGTATGGTGCATGTATCGCCACACTGTGTAGCACACTTGTGGGGATAAGAGGGGGCAGGTGATGAGGTCCCACAC
The DNA here is from genome assembly GCA_022478985.1 of Massospora cicadina. Lineage (NCBI taxonomy): Eukaryota > Fungi > Entomophthoromycota > Entomophthoromycetes > Entomophthorales > Entomophthoraceae > Massospora > Massospora cicadina. Next base: position 327,288 of record JAKSZP010005259.1, on the reverse strand, counting down.
CTGCTTTTGGGTGCGCAAGTCATATGGGACATCTTGGTGGTCTAAGCAGTCAATCCGGGAAAGAGGAAAGGGTGGTAGTGGGGCAGGCGCGTTAGACACTGTTTGTCCCCTGTGGAGTTGTACATAACCAGTTTGAGGGTGAAAGTCTTCAGATTGCTGTGCATAGGAGAAGCTCCAATCCCCTTGTCTTAGGTTGTACAGGATGCGTTTGAAATATTGGTTGGTGTTGTGCGGTCCAGAGGCGGTTGGATGTGTTGCAAAGTATTTCATCAGAGTTGCAGGGTTTGAGGGGGACCTCAGATTTAGTGCCTTTGCGAAGTTGGTTTGGGCTGCCTTAGCCCAGTGGGGGGATGGTGGGTTGGGTGACGTTGTGAGAGCTACCCATGAGCCTAGGATTTGCGTTGCTCTTTCTGTGAATTTGAGCAGCCCCATTCCGCCTTTCTTCCATGGGCTGTACATGGTCTCTAGCCTGACAGGTGCACGGTAACCAGACCATAGCCAGTTTTGCAGGAGCTTGTAGACTGCGTTGGTAAAGTTGGTGGAGAAGGGAACCACGTGGGCAGCAAACCATAACTTTGACAAGATCAGGTAGTTGGCTAGCACAACTCTTCCGGTTAAACTAGCTTTACTTCTCCACATACATGCCATTCTTTTTGTGATGTTGTCCAAGATGTTGGTTTCAATGGTGTCAAGTGTGTATCCACCAGCTTTGAGCCATATGCCCAGATGACAGACTGGGTTGGTGGCGGGGTGGTGTGCAAAGGGTAAACACAGTGGTTTTACTGTCTTGGATCGTTGTTGTGTGGTTGGATGTGTGGTTGGTTGGTTTGTGTAGTGGTGGGAGGGTGGGGCCCAGTTCGAACTGAATTTGCCCATAAAAATTACCTCTGTTTTCTGTTTGTTCCTCATACTGGTGAATAATGCGCTCAATCGCCCTGGCATCCCTATTGCCTGAGACTTCAACAACGCAGTCGTCAGCAAAGGCTAGCACTTTGGTTGGTTATTGTCCCTCCAACCTGATTCCAGTGAGCTTTGAGTTTGCAATGCGGAGGAGAGGGTCAAGGGTAAAATTGTATAGTAGGGGGCTAAGCGGGTCACCTTGTTTAAGGCCCCTTTGGGGGGTGATGGTGTCAGTTAGAAAACCTGGGCCTCTGATTGCAAACTTGGCTGAGCGCGTTAGGAGGAGCGCCCAGTTTATAAAACGGAGTGGTAGGTTGAAAGCCTTTAGACACTATTCTAGGTAACCCCAGTGCACGCGGTCATATGCTTTCTTTTGGTCCAGGAAAGCAAGGGCGCCTGTGGGGTTAGCTTGGCAGATGTTGGCAATTGTGTGGATGTTATCCCAAATTGAGCGATTTGGGATGAAGCCAAACTGATGGGGGGAGAGGGCTGTCTGAGCAATGCAACCCAGACGTTTGGCTAAGATTTTTGTTAGTATTTTGGTGTCGGTATTGGTGAGAGTGATTGGATGCCAGTTGTTTAGGTCTGCCTGGTCTCTTTTTTTTGAAGAGTGTGACCACATATGCGTCTTGGCCGCCAGGTAGTAGGGATGTGTTTTCCAGGCACTTATTCATAGTTACCAGTAGTATTGGTGCGATATATTCAAAATATTTTTGAAAAATTCATATGGTAGGCCATCAGGCCCAGGGCACTTGTTGCGCGGGGTTGATCTTATTACCTCCCATAGTTCATCTTTAGTGATGGGTGCTACAAGGTCTGGGTTGACCAGCTATAGTGTCAATATTAGCGGATGATAAAAAAATTTCAATTTCTCTAGGTGATGCAAAATCTGCTGTGTACAGGTCAGTGTAAAATTGGTGTAATTCAGCCGATATTTCTGATGGTGTGGATGCCAGTGTGTCATCCGCTTGGTGGACCTGTGTGCAAGTCACCGAAGTTGAAATTGGTTTAAAATGGCGGAAAAATTGGGCTGTGTGAGTTTCTCCAGATAAAATGTATTTTAATTTGTAGCATACTTCGGTGTAATTCTGGTGTTTTCTAAAGAGGGAGTTTACCTGTGTGGATAGCTGGAACCACAGGCGGCCCCATTGGGGGGTGTATCCCTCATGAGGTGTGTTGTTTTCTAAGTGTTGAAGCTGTCTGATAGCCTTGTTGATTGTCATGGACGTTGCGGCTGTTTTTCTGGAGTTCAGGTGGCAGGCTTTCTTGGTTGCACGAGCCTTGAATATTTCCCACTCAGCGATAGGATTCCCATTGGGTGGTTATATTTCTTGCTGTGTTGTTAGTACCATCTTGATCCAAAGTTTAAGCTCTGGAAAATGATGGTGCTTGGGTGAACTCTGTGCCAGGTTGGTGGCTTTTTTATTTTTCTGAGGATGATAACGCTATCGAGACCATCTGGTGGTCAGAGAAAGGGATAATTGTTGTTGTAAAGTCTGATACTCAGTGCTGTAAGTTTATAGGGGCGAGCATCAGGTCAATCCGGGTCATTGAAACCAGCTGATTATTGTTGTGGTGGGGCCTCGTCATGTTGGCCAGGGTGGGGGCTTTTTTGGGAATGGTGTCACATAGGCCCAGCATTACCTTTAGTATGTGTAGTTCTGTGTGGCCGTGGGGTATAGCCTTAGACTTGGGCCAGCAGTTGGTAATGGTTAAGCCAGCAGTTGATATCTCCTGTGAAAAACGTTACCTTGGGGAAAGGGATTGAGAGGATATCAGAGAAAAATTTTTGGCAGTTGTTTGGATCATTTAGGGCATACACACACGCCACAGCAAAATTTTCTCCATTCCACTCAAGGTCCATTAGAAGCAGCTGTCCCTCCAGGTGGAAGGATGTGCTTCAGATATTTACTGGAGGGTCACAATTTGTTTGAATTACCACCCCACAGTGGTATGTCCAAAAGGATTTGGCTGGAAGGAGCATGGTTGACCATGACTCCTCCTCCCCCGGTGGACAGTGGGGTTCTTGGATGGCCAAGATATCCATGGGGATATTGTGCAGGAAAGCCATTTTTTGGCCCAGGATGTGGGGGCCTTGGCTCCCGCAATGTTGAGCGTCCCTATGTTGATTGTGGTAGTCTGCACATCAGGAACGCTGGGGCGACCCACTGAGGTCACCCAGTTCCTTATTGCGGGTTGTACTGAGAGTATGGGGCTGATTAGCCAGATTGGTTCCAGTGTGTTGGTCAGCAGTCTTAGTGCTGGTTTTGTTCAGTTTCTTCTGGCTCAGATTACTCCATGGAGTTTGGGTCTGGCATGGGTTGGCTTTTGCCCTATCAGCAAAAAGTTTTTCGCCGCTTGCCTGTGGGTTTGATGGGCAGAAACTAGGGATTGGGTTGATTGGGTTTTGTGTATAAGTGTTGTCACATTCTGATTGGCTGAAATGGTCTTCCATATCATTGCTTATCACACATGATTGACTGGGAGGATCCACAGTGGTGCAAGGTGAATCTGCTCCAACTTGGTTGGAGGTGTTTGATTGGTTGTGTCCAAAAAATTCATCATTTTGGTTATGTTGGGTTATATGTGGGGGATCTGATTGGTTATTCCGCTGTGCTGCCATGGCATCCACCTGAATCTGTTCCGGAGAAATTGTGGTGTGGGTTTGGGTCTTGGCGGAACTCGCAGCCTGCTTGTGGGTGGTCTGTGTGCGACGGCAGTCCTTGTGCAAAATGGGCTCAACCAAAGTGATATCAGCTCTTTCGCCCCAATAGAAGGCGAAAGTGGAGTCCTTAATTTTGCTGAAAGTTGGGCTTGTTTCATCCATATTGTCCTCACAAATTTCCGGTGCTTTGATCCCGCACTTGATGAGGCATGCGTGGTCTTTGTGGCCTATGGCTGAGCAGAATTTGCAGATAGGTGGGGTGTGCTCTAGTGTGATGTGGAAGGGTCAAGATATGCTGCCATTGGGGAGGTTGATGGTCACCATGTGGGGAATGAGGGTGATATCCTCTACCACGTCCTGATTGGGTTCTATAATGGCTATTGCCTTCCCTATACACAGGTGGGACAGGAGGGGGAATTTCTCAAATTTAAACTGTTTGATTATGCTGTAACCTTCGAGGCCCCCACAGAGCTTGTCTGCGAGGATATCATGGTGCACAGTGCTCAGGAGTCAGTCAAATATGATGAATAGGTCATTTTCCTCATTCCATCATGTGCGCACCGTGCAGATGGTGTGGTCTTCATTGTAGATCTTTATGAAGAATATGATTTTTGCTGCTTCTGCCACTTCTTCCACGGACATGAACCTGACGTCCATTCATCCTCTATGTAAATTTTTATAATTTACTGAGACGGTGTTTGGGAAATTTGTGGAGAAGGCCTCCCCATTTTTTCCCATGATTTGAGGGAAGTATCACTGACCATAATTCTAAGACCACGCTCAAGTGAGGACAGGGGTTGGGAGTGTTCTATTTTGGTATATGCGCCCATTTTTGCAGAAATTGCAAAACTCCAGGTGTGGCGCTGTACTCACCCTTTTTGGTGGGAGGGTGTGTTAACATTCCACTGGGTCATTTTTCCCCAGCGGGTTGGGAGGGCTTCAGGCCTTTTGTGCTGGCCACTTTCACCCAACTGATATTGTTGCGGACAATTTTGCTCATATTCCTGGTTGATTGTCAATCTTGGAGAAATTGCATAGAATTGTGTTACTAAAAGTGATAGTAACAGAAAATAAAAGTGATGCTAGCAATATAGTTATCATAGCTATATTATCTCAGCACAATGAAAATTTAGTGGACCATCCTATCACTTATTATATTAAGACCGTAATTAGAGTCAAACATAACTATAGCATCACAGAACACAAATGTTTAGTGGCCCTACTAGCTATTAAGCATTTTCAATCCTACTTATACAGGAATCTTTTACTTTAATCACCAATCATGCTTTCTTGTGATGACTACAACAATTGAAGGATCCTGATGGGAGGTTAGCCTGATGGGCGTTAAAACTTCAAAATTACGATCTTTCCATTATTCATCGATCAGGGCCCATCCATTAAAATGCAGATTTATCATCCATGCTCCCCATATTAACTCTAACTGACCCTGAGGAGGGTCAACTCTACAACCCTTTAACCCAATCGCATTGTTAAATCCTGAGGATTGCTCTGCTTGATAAATTAATTTTTGAACGCCTTATTGGGTTGAAGTTCAGCCAAATGATCCTCAATTTTGCCTATGGCTTACAGTATTTAACCGTTTGGAAACTCATTAGGCATATTCAAATAGCCCTGACTCTTTTGGCCAATTTTGGGCTTAATTTTTCCTGAGTAATCAGGAACTTCAAACAAGGCAGGCAAGTTATAAGATCTGGATCCCAAGTTCCCAGCTTGCTGACACTCTCCAAAAAGACTTTAGATAAAAACCAGAAAGAAGATTAACTAAAATAAATTTTCATTAAGACTAAATTTTTTGATCATTATTCATTAGGCCAGGCACCGGTATTATACCTATAGGGCATCTCCTGGCCACATTCAAGTACGCAATCTCAATAGATTATTTTCCACCTCAGTTTGGCCTTGAACAGATATGACTGAGACCTATTGCTAGGTTTATTGGTGGCAAAATACTCTCATACTTGGGAGGATTTCAGGGTCAAAAATTGCAACAATGAGCGTGCAAAATGTTCCTAGGTTAATATCAAAAATGAGTTTTGTTATAATGCTGACAAAATACAAATTCTAGAGATTTTATGGCCGGTTTTAGCTAAATGATGTACCCTTAATTGGGCCATTGGCAGGTCTCTCTTGATAGCACTAGGTACTCACATTTGGGCAGCCCATGTGCAAGTGCTATTGTGCCAGTCATACATATCAACATATAAATTTATTTTAGGACCAGCTCAAAATATGTTTTCGTCAGAATGCTGATGAAAACAACTCCCTGATTGGGATGTCAACTGGCCCTCTTGATAGCACTAGGTACTCCCATTCAGGTGGTCCATGTGCAAGTACTATCATGCTGATTATGCATACTGACATACAAAATTCACCCTGAGGCGGGAAATTAATTACGTTTTTCATTTGTCTGATTGACCATGGGACTTTTAAACGGTAACTTTGGGTCAGTCCCAAACAATTTTGTATACTGATTTCTTAAAATTGGTCCAAATTAGTTTGGGATTAGTTGCTGATATTTGGGGCAGCAATAATCGGCCCAACTGTGCATATGTATTCATCCCAAGCTACTGATAGAATAATTATATTGAATTGACGTTGAGTTGATCAGCCCAGCCAAGTAATTGCAGAGAAGATTGGCCTAAATGTGCGGGGGTATCTGGCCTATGCTTCTTATAATATAATTAAATTCACATTGCGATAATTGACCTAAGCCATAATATTGCAATAGGTTTTAATTATATTATTAGCTCAAGAATTAGGAGGGAAAATCGGCCCAATATGTAGTTTGTTGAAGGGTTTATTTTCAAGTCAACCACAGAATCTGACAGTGACTGTAATGAACTGTCTTAGTACTAATTGCCAGAATCTGGTGCTACCTCACCTCAATGGGTACAACTAGTCATACGCTAAAGCTAAAGCAGCAATCATGTTGGAATTTTGAAGTCCTACTCAGATGATAAATTGCAAACAGGAATTAATGGGTATATAAGTCTGCAAAGATATAATCCTGGCTAGTTTCGAGAATTTTATTTACCAAGAATCCCAGATCTTGGCAGAGGCGGATGTTCTGACTGACTTTGATGTATGCATAGCCATGCAGACGGCACTTTGGACCTACTGAGAACTGCACCAGATTACGTTGGCAGCACTACTAACTCAAACAACGACCTCACAGATGGTGGACCATCTGAAGATGCTTGGAGCCACGTTTAAAGCTCCCAATCGCAATTTTAAAGTGATCCAAATGAAGGCTCAATATAAATCAAATTTGTCAAACCATCTAAAGAGTCTGAGAGTCAAATTGTGATGGGAAGTAAACATGAAGCTCAAAGATGAGAGGACAAATTGTCATTCCGCTGTTTCCAATGTGGGAAACCTAGCCATGTAATTTCCTAGTGTCAATAAAAAAGCTGAAGGATCAGATCAATCTTGTTCAGACCAAGGAAACTGGTTCAGGTTTGGGAAAAGAACTAGCAGTTTAGACCTGGGACGCTTTAGTACTGCATATAAACCTGTCTTGCCTGATATAATGAATGATGAAATTGATATCTCTGACCTATTTGTGGATGATGACGCGCCTGATCTGCTCCATCAGTTGGTCAAGATGGATTTTAACGCGATAAGTTGAACCAAAGCAAAGGGTATTTACCCCAAGATCATTAATAAAGTTGCTCAACTCTACACATGACAGTAGAGAAAATCAAATCCACCGAGAGCCCTGAAGACCTAGTCAAAACAAAGCTTGATGAGGTGAACGTTTGCATAACCTCTAAGCGCAAAAGGACTCATTCTCTGATTTATCCGCTCAAATAATTCACATAATTGATTTGGTGAATAAGGCCGCTATCCATTCAGTAAATACTTGATTGCTGTACTTAGAGTGTACCTATGTTGATATTCTAGTCAATAGGATAAGAATGAGAGCAATAATTGATAGTAGAGGACTGGTCAACATTGTTTCCACCAAATTAGTGAAATGCATGAAGATCTCGCCAGATTTGGAGCATCAAAAGGATATGGAATGTCCAGACCAGACATTACTATCTCATGTGGAGCCTACAGTGCGCTACCACTTTTGTTTGGATTGCTAGTGGTGTCAGCTTCCGCCATAGTGCTGTCCAATCCAAATCCTGATATACTTATTGGGACAGAGTTCATGAGGAAGTATGGGGTGAAATGTAACTTTGAAGGGAACACCCTGACAATATTGGGGCAGACGTTGCCTTTGGTGTACCAGCGGGAGGGAGAAATTCTGCTAACTAAGAGAAATAACTTTACCAAACTGACTCATAATGATGCAATTATACCCATTTGCTATAAATTAGTTGGATGAAAACGGAAAGCAATGCCAATGGAACTTATGGAGAACAGTGTAATACCTTTAATGACAAATGCAGTGAACACTATTCCAATGGGAGCCCAAATCATAGTTAACACTGGGTTAACAATGGAACTTCAAAAACTTTTATATGGGGAAATTGTTAGTCCATGGAGAAATTTGAAGATGGAACTGTGGGTGGCGCCGGATTATTATGCCTGGTCACAGGGAAATATGAGTACTCTTAGCCATTCTGGGAGAAAATCTAATGAAATTTGAACTGAATCAAATCATCACTTTATTACATCTGCTCCCAATGATGGAACTTAGTGCCTTTCATGATTTTAGATAATTTTCTGAAATGGGATTGCCAGTGAAAACTGTCAGAAGTGTCAATGTATTAGTGGATCATAAGCAGCTAGTTGATTTGACTTAGAAACAGCAAGAGGATGTGCTCCAATTATTCGAAAAATATCAGGAGATATTTGCTCAGAACAATCATGACTTGAGATGTGCAAAGAAATGTACTCCACAAAGTTGATAGTGGGGAATAACCACTGATAGGAATGAGACCTGTTTGAAGGTCAAGTGCGGCAGAAGCGGAGGTCAGCAGTGAAATCAGCAAGTTAGTGGAACATGGGTTACTCATTCTGTCATTGAGCCCATGGGCTAGTTCAATCCTCTTGGTGAAAAAGAAGGATGAATCAAATTTGGTGATGATCAACATTGATGATTAAACAAGATCACTAAGAAAGACTTATTCACTGCCCCAAATTGATGATGTGCTTGATTGCCTAGGGGAGGCAAAATACTTTTTGGTAATGGACCTGATTTTTGGGCTATTGGAAATTCTATTTTCCAAAAGTAAATCAGGAAAAATGTGTGTTAGTTGCCATACAAGGACTATATCAGCCAACCAGAATTCCCCAAGGTTTATTCAACGCACCGGCGAGTTTCCAGAATGCTATGGATTTAATACTCAGTGACATGAATTTATCCTTCATGCTATTATACTTAGACAATATCAACGTCTTTAGAAGGACCTTCACAGATTATTTGGAGCTTTGGAGGAAGTTTTTAAGCAGTTGTCTATGACGAATCTGAAAATTGAGCTGAGTAAATGCCATTTTCCAAAAAGAGCTTAACCTTTTAGAATTGTCATAACCTCTAATGGATTACAACTTCAAACCATGAAAATAGAAGCTATCAAATGGATGCTGATCCTGAAAAGTTTAATATACAACTCTTTTTGGGGATGGTCATATAATATTGCTGATTAGTCAAAGACTTTGCTGGAATTGCCAAGCCTTTATTCCACCTTCTCAAGAGTTAAAAAAGGGATTAGTGTGGAACAATGAGGCACAAAAGTCATTTATTAAGCTCCAAGTTATCTCATGTGAAGACTAGTGTTGAAATACCCAAATTTTAATCAGGTTTTATAATCCAAGCAGTTGAATCATTAGTGGCGATTTGACCCATTCTAAGTCAATTGGATGACAACAGGGATGAACATCCAGTAGCCTACGTGAGCAGAACCTTGTCACCAGCTGAAAGAAACTATACTATACTGTAACAGAGCAAGAGTGCCTGGCAGTAATCCATTTATACAAACAATTTTGATTCTACATACATGGGACGCACTTTAAAGTCATAACCACCCACTTGTCCCTACGCTGGCTTTATGATTTGAAGGAATCAGATGTCCAACTGGCACGCTGGGCTTTAAAGCTGCAAGCATATGACTTCAAAACATTCACAGGGCAGGAGCAGAGATCAGAATGCTGACGGACTGTCACAATTGCCAGTTGTTCATGTGATCTATACTCAAGCTGATGCGCTATTTGAGAGGATGATCAACGGAGATATTGGGGATGAACCCCAAGAAATCCAGAACATGCTACAAAAGGCAAATGAAAATACCAAAACTTAGAACAATCAATTATACAAAGTGATTGGAGGAAAACGGGTTTTATTTCTTAAACCATCAGAACAAGTGAAAATCATTTGAGCTGCTCATAAGGTCATCGGCCATGGTGGCCTAAAGAAGACAGTGATCATATATTCCAGCATTATCACTGTGAATCAACTAAATATGATGTTGCAGATTATCTAGACTGTTGTGTGTGGTGTCAAATTCACAAGCCACACAAGAACGTCATGGGGTACTGACTAGTACGCCCTGGTTTTGCATGGCACACGGTGTCCATAGATGGTATGGGACCGTTGAGTGTCAGCACTGGAGGTGTGAAGTACATACTTGTTGCAATTATCCCTCTAACCCGATGGGTCAAAACAAAAGCCCTAATTAGATTGGATGCATTGAGTACGGCAAAGTTTAGACTTGACCAAGTGATCTATTGGCATGGTTGTCCTCAAGTTATCCTCAGTGACAGTGAGACCAATTTTACATCTCATGTGATTCCCAGGCTAAACAAACTAATGGGAATATGAGGTGTTGTATCTGTCCCCTATCAAGAAATGGGATGGTGGAAAGAGTTAATGCAACTCTAGCCTCAACAATATGAAAGTTGGTTGCAAGGAAAACTTCCACTTGTGGAGCACATCTGAGTTTGGTCACATTCACTTTTAATATCAGTTACCACTTGGTGACAAGAAAATGCCATTAGAACTTTTATATGGGCAAAAGGCTACATTGCCTCCTATACTGTATCCTTCTGTGGAGCCATCTTTGGGGATGAGCGCAAAACAATATATATCTTAGCTGCCCAATGTCACTATTGAATTACAATCTTGGGCGTTTGAAATGATGATGAAAAGGAGAATCAAAGCAAAGAAAACAGATAACCTGAATCAACATGCATTGAAAGAATACCATGTGGGCGATAGGGTAGCCTATTGCATTACCCATGGGTTTAAAAGGAAAAATAAATTGGACGCCTATGTATGGGACCATTCAAAATCATCACTAAGTCGTCAAATGATGCCAATACAATAAAGTATACCAAAGATGATCACATAGTCAATATAGTCCATGTGAAATACTTATAGTATTGGATTTAAGGGAAAAACATAATAATAATAAAATATATGTAAAAGGATGAAAATATAAAAAAGATAAAAGATGCATAAAAAATATGAAAATTAATAAAATATTAAAAATAATCAATTTTTATTTTTTTCTGTGGAAATGCATCTGGCAATATTTCATCCTACCAAGTGTTCAGAAGGTAGAGGACAATGATTGGCATGAGTCCTGAGCATTGGCAGGAATAGGGTGGGCTGAAACTATATCCACTGGAATAGTCCCTATTTACAAGTTGTCAGAAGGCCAGCTCATGTTAAAACTGGGTCTGCCATGAGTAGTCCTGAGGCAACAGAGCAGGACTCAGCAAATCCAGTTGAGATCTTGAGAATGATGAGTAGTCATTGAAAACCGTCCTGGGGTTGGTACAGGTTAACTGAGGAAGTCACTGAAACCCGTCCTGGGGTTGGTACAGGTTGAATGGCAAGAAGCCATTGGGAACCTGTTATGGGGTTTGTACAGGTGGACCAGTTCATCTCTTAGCAAGGATGCCCAATATGAGACTGTCATGGAATGATGTTGTGGGAATTACGTTCAAGAAGAGGTGGCAGTGAGTAGCAATCAAGGACAAGAAGTCTCTAAGCTGAGCAGAGCATATGGGCTTTGAGTGTGAACAGAGCTGAACTCTGCTGAAGTCATCAAAATATGATAGCTGAACTTGATCATGGGCTGAAGCGGCTTCCATCCCTGAGGTTTCTATCTTCTGCTGAATAATATTGTCAAGAAGGGTGATATTTTGGAATTTCAGTTGACCACATTATTCAACCTATTGACCAATTAATTAATTTAATGATTAGTGAGACAAATTAATATTTTGGCAATGGTCATGGGTGAAAGCTATTCTCATAGGGGATCATCCTGATGGTATTAAGCAAGAATTTGATGCGGGAGCAACACCTGTCAGTTGAATTATGGGGAATCATTCAGAGCAAATGGATGGGGTGTTGTCAGAAGCAACCTAGGCGCTCTAACGCTTGTGGTAAATGATAGGATCATCAATGGCAACACAACCTGAATCAATTGGTTTCAAGTTTTTAACACCAATTAAATTGATTGCTGAACAACCAAAAATTACTTTATTTAGGAATATCAAGGCAAGAATATCCGCCAAGAAATGGTGCCTAAAACATGAGGGTCAATCCAATTTAGGGTAACAAGAAATTGCTTCCCATCGTACAGCTGAAAAGTTGTGCGCCTATTATAGTATAAAAACCCCCAAATATTTCTTAATAAAAGCAGATTTTACCTTGATAATAACTTGGTTTTTTATACATTGGTCATATAACTTAATCTTGGGATAAGAGTGCAAGGATCAGATATCCTTAGGTTGCTTTTTATCAAGTCTTCACTTGTCTCTGCATAAAGAAAATAGGGAAAGTGTTCCCTACCATGAACTAACATATCTTCAAGACAAAAGAAACACCTGTTTAGCATTGGACTCTTTATTCAACGTAGCTTTTGGGCAATCAGCTTTAATAATAGTCTTCATAATATTATCGCCCCAGTTTATCTATTTTAAATCAATCAAAGCAAGTGGCCAAGAATCTGTGCAGTTGAAATCAGGGCGCAGAAGCGAGATACCATCCTGCGGCCCAGATTTTAACACCTATTGACCTACTCCACTCCCTGGGGTTTACCTCGTTTTAATAATAAGCCCCAAACCCAAGTGTAAACGGTTACATCTCCCACTTCACCTACACCCAAATCATTCTGCATCTTCTGTAAAAAAACAAACCACACTATAAGCTCTTGTGTTTTTACAAAAGTTAGGAGGCAGAAGATCAGTTATTATAGAGCTGAGGCTCCATATTCTGATGGCAATCAAGTGCCTTAAGACCCTCATTCTAGCGCTAGTTCTATGCCCAGCACCTCAGGATGTTTTTGTTAGCTGCGCCTGCAGAAGTCGAAGTACCTCTTTCTATCATAGGAAATGAATATTTTTGGCTTTCTTTTTTACATTGGCCAATTACCCAAACAAGTTTGGAGGTCAGTTTCTCTAAGGAAACCCAAGAGTAAGCAGATAAACCTTTTAAATGCATCAAAAGCCCTGAGTTTGACCACAGCAAAACCTCCTCTTGCTTCACAACAAATACCTAATGAAAGTTAAATGGCAGTTAATTCTCAATTTGGTTCTTTAGTGGTTTGAGTAGATGTGGTCTTTCATAAGGGTAAAATCCTGGCTATAATTGATACTGGCTTGCTGGTTAACGTTATATACTCCCAATTTATCCAGAAAATAAAAATGGATCCATATTTGATTCATGAAGTTGAATATGGGATGGCAGGTAATCAGTCTACTAAGGCAATTGGAACGTATCCTACCTTACCTCTCCAATTTGGAAATTTTTAATTACTGCCCATGATTGCAATAGAAAACAATAATCACAAATTGCTTATTGGAGTCCAATTGATGCGGGAGCTCAACTCCATTATCAACCATAAAGAAAAATACCTTTCACTTTAGGTTATTGGATCCTGTTAATATTTGAACACCCAGTCAAAAGTAAAGGAGCCCAAAAACCGAACATGCCTCATTAAATATCCGTCCTACATTTGTAAAGTCAAATATCAAGTCTTGAGAGGAAAAAGTAAGTTACCCCCTGAGGCTATGGATGCTGAAAATGGGATCCCTCTATATGCCCCCCTCCTATTAAGATACCTTTCGGCTCACAATTTATTGTGGATATGGGGATCAAGATTCACATCCTCCCAATCAAGTTTTGGAGCTAAGTGGACACCCTTAACCCTTAAATCAAAGAACCGTTGACCTGCCCTGGGATTTTGAAACCTGCCTACGAAAAATCTATGCCTATCTTATTTGAGAACCTAATTATTTAAACCCTCTAAGTCCCCTGTTATGCCCTATTGCTTATGTAAAACTATGTCACATTGAAAATATCGCCAGCTTGAGTTGTTTTGGCTCTTTCAAGATTAAGAGTTTAATCCCCTACCCACAATAGCTCTGGTCAAAAAGAAAATTGGAGACAACCTCACCCCTAAGAGACGCCAGAATGTTGAAGACCTCCTTGAGGAGTATTGCAATATCTTTTCCTCAGGACCAGGTGACTATGAAAAATGTTGGAGGTAATTCACCAAATTGAGAAAGAGCCCACCCCCCATATAAATCTCAGCCATACAGAAAATCTAAATATTAAGGTAGCCAAAGTGACCCTAGAGTTACAGCAACTATTGGAAGCAGGGTATTTGTGCCCTCTAAAAAAAGCCTGTGGGCTTTCTCACTTTTATTAATCTGGAAGAAGGATGGTGGCCACTGTGTTGTCATGAATTATCACTGACTAAATTTTATTATATAAAAAGATAGCTATACATTTCCGTGTATTAATAATTCCTTATGTTTAATGTCAGGTTACCACTATCTTTTGGCTATGGATCTCACCAGTGGGTACTGGAAAAACAATTTGTCGCCTAAAGATCATGAAAAGTACACACTCATTTCAAGTGAAGGACTATTAGAGCCCACTCAAATGCCGCAGGGTTATTAATGCCCCTACCACCTTCTAATGCGCCATGAATGGACTTTTAGGCGATTTAAAATGCTCCTGTGTGCTAGTTTATCTTGATGATATTACCATTTTTTAAGACTTTTACCAAACATAGCTCATATCAGGCAATATTTCAGAGGTTACAGCAAGCTTTTCTAAAATTAAAGCTTTCAAAATGCTCCTTTTTTATAGCAAATTAGATTTTTTGGGCTATAAGGTAGGTAAAGCTGGAATATATCTGATGGATGATAAGGTTATGGCCATTTCTAAGATGTCCCCCTCTAAATTTTTACGTGTTGTACAGGTTTTCTATATATGGTTAAATATTATCACCAATTTATTCTCCACTTTGCCAATATCTATGAGCCCTTAGTATATTTATTGAAGAATGGTATACCCTTCCAATGGAAAGAAAAGCAACAGCAGGCTTTTGACCTATTACACGTAGCTCTCTCCCACTCCCCAGCACTTATAAATCCTAAGCATGATAAACCCTTTCTCCTTTTTACTGATGCTAGCAATATAGCCATAGGAGCTATATATTATTTCATCATGACAAAAACTTAGTGGATCATCCCATCGCCTATTATAGCAAAACCCTAACCAGATCCAAAAGCAACTATAGCATTACAGAATGCAAATGCTTGCCAGTATTACTGGCTATTATACATCTCTGACCTTATTTATATGAGAATCATTTTACCATAATCAATGACCATGCTTCCTTGTGATGGCTACAGCAAATGAAAGATCCTAACGGGAGGTTAGCCTAATGGGCGTTAAAACTTCAAAACTACGATTTTTCATCATTCATTGACCAGGACCCATACACCAAAACGCAAATTGCCTATCCAGGCTCCCCATATTAACTTTGACCAACACTGAGGAAGCTCGACTCTATGATCTTTTAGTTTAAACACATTTATGGAAAGGTGAATCCCTAACACTTTAAAAAGAATTATCAAAAATTTGGCAATTATTTAAGTTAAAAATGGCCAGCTGTACAAACTCATATCTTAAAAATGGTTGCCTTACCTACGACCTTCAGCTTAAACTGACATCATATTGGTGTGACATCTGCAAGTCAGCCATGGGAAACTCAGAAAATTTACCAGTGGCTCAAGACTCTGTGTCTGGGAAGAAATGCTTCGCAATCCAAGATGTATTAGAGCCCTGACTGGTATGTAGAAGTCAAGCTGGACCTAATCCCTGACCTCAACATCCAGTGGTTTAACCCTGTGAACCCTTCCATCCTATTAGTATTGATGTTGTGGGACCCCTCCCATGAGCCTCTAATGGTCATCTGTTCCTATTCCTATCCATGGATCATTTAATTACATGGATCAAAGCGGTATCTCTACCCTCTGCTTCAGCAAAAGCTACCGTCACGTTTTTATATAATTGGATTATCACCCAGCATGGGTCCCCTAACATAATTTTCTCCAATAACGGCAAAATTTCCAATCATCACTGGTGAATTATTTAGATGAACTGATAGTATCCACTCAGGTATTTTTCTAATCTGTACCATCCTGCAACCAATGGAATGGTAGATTGGGTGAATAGTACCCTTTCTTCAACTCTCTGGAATATGGCCATGACCAACCCTCTCCATTAGCCCCAATATTTGCCTAGTGCACTTTGCTTATAGAATAAGCTGTCATCTCATTATTAAGATGTTTTCCTTTCAAGCTTTGTATGGAAAAAATCAACAACTGCCCTCTAAAGTGCAAGCCAAATTAGATCAAGCTTCTCCTGAAGCCCCTGAAGTCACTATGTGAAGCATCGCCAATGATATCACCCAACTTCAGGCTCTGGCTTTCAGAAAACTTATCTACTGCCACAAATAGAGAAACTAATCGATTTAATGACAATCATGACCCTCCGCACACCTTCTAACTGGGTGAATCAGTTCTTTTTTACCTTCATTGGCTTGGAGGTTAAAAATAACAAATTGGAAACCAACTGGTCAGGGCCATATAAAGCTATTTATAAATGAGGTAATGAACACTCAATTGTGGAGGTCGCTCAGGACACCATGGTAAACTGCATACACAGTTGATTTCTCTGGTTGTTTTCCCATCTGCGCCAAGATCTAGAGGGGGCTTTGTAAAAATTCCTGCCCAAATCAGAGATTTGTGTATGTTGGATGAAGGGAATTGAACCTGATCTAATGAAATAGATGAAACTATTATTGGGAATAAACTCTGACTAAATTCAAGGCCTTTTAATATTAGGGATCAACCCTAACTTGTGTGATTGAATATTATTTACACAAAATCCCCTAATATCAGGGTTCAAACCCAATCTACATGGCGATTGAATACTATTTGACAGATGTGATCAACATGCCACAGAATCCCCAATTGGTAATGAGTATAGATCTTAGCTTGAAACGTTGGAAATTTACCAAGAAAAAACTCTCTGATTTCCCATATACTCATGTTAAGAAAATAAACTTTACTCTCTTTTTGACATTTTTTATATTACCCAAAACTCTATTCATTTTAGAGAAATAAAACTAATCAGTAAATAAAAGCTAAAACTAAAACCTATCACTCATAAACTTTGGGTCTCATGATCTCTTATATAAAGGATAAGTGGTTCAACTCCCCTTCTGTCCCAACATTTAATATTGTCAAATCTTCTGACAGCTTCTTCCTGGTATCCATATTAATTGTTCATATCAAGTTGTGTACTGTGGTTCAAAAGTAAACACCACTTGTTAAGTTTTTTTAGTTTTAACTTGCTTAATGAACATACTCCTGCTTTGATAGTTGGGAAAAGTTTTAACAAGTTTATCCTTGATTCTGCTAAGTGTCTTATGGTTTTTTCTAACCTTTTGAAGCTCAAAAAGCTTAAACAATAACAATTGACTCATCTGTTCTCTTCTGGAAAAATTTTCCCTCCATAATTAGGAACTCACTGGATGCAGGTAACAATGACAGCTTTTTTAACGCATGTTGTTGGGATTTTTGCCCATATTCCCAGCTGGCTAGATTACTAGGGACTGCAAGGGGATAATTCCCTGATGTGAGGTGAATTGGATATTTGTTGACCCTGATTTTGGAGTAACTATGTTCAGGGGATTTTGGAATATTTTCCTGGTCATATCCATCGGGGATTAATCCAGATGAACACTTAAGATCTCATTAGGCGGAATTTCCAACAAAATAGGGGCATATGATAGTTGATTAACTAGTGTACCGATTGGGATCAGTCAGGTTTCATCATCAACTGATTAGGAATGAGTAGCAAGTTGTGAGGTGAGTGATGCCACCTGCAACTAGAAAAT
Source organism: Massospora cicadina (assembly GCA_022478985.1). NCBI lineage: Eukaryota > Fungi > Entomophthoromycota > Entomophthoromycetes > Entomophthorales > Entomophthoraceae > Massospora > Massospora cicadina. The sequence continues at coordinate 309,543 of JAKSZP010005259.1, read as the reverse complement.
TGATCAGTTGGTTCATGACCTGCCTTATGGGTAACAAGTCCCATTACCTAAGTAGGTTTCTTGCCAGGTATATTTGGTTAACTTGGATTGAAAGGAAAACGTTAGGGACATGTTTTCTGACTATTTTTATCTTAGGTCTTGAGGATGTCCAATGATGGAATCCTAACCAGGATGGGGAAGACCATCACTGCTGAGATAAGGATGTGTTATTTAATGGCAATATCTGCTGTTTCATTGAGGAGGTGGCAACCAAGGGTTGGGCTCCAAATTTACACCATAAATTCCCTTGAATTCACTAATAAAGAAAGAATGATTTTCCAGATAGTAATTTACCATTTCACAGATTATACTTTTACTAGAGTATCAGCTTAGAAAATTTATTGGCATCCATTTTTCTATTCTTTCACAGGGATATTATTGCTGTGTGCGATAAATGGGAGACTCTTTAAGATAAAGAGTAAGGATCTGAGCGGGGATCCAGAGAATAAGCTGAATCAAATTGGGGATTGCTGCTGACTTCGTGTTGAACCAGGGAAACTGTAAACAGGGATCTAAGAGTAGATCAAGTTAGGTGGTACAAGGGAACAAATCCCTAATCAAGACATCATAAGTATTTTGAGAGGAAATAATGGCCAAGCGTTGGACCAAAATAATACTTCCACTCAACTACAGGTAATTGTCACCATACTATTATCAAATGATTATATCAACTATTATACAATGTGGAGAATTTCACAAAACTCAAACCTATGCAGGTAATGTATTTATAGGGGTTATTGGCTGAGAATAATCAGATAAACTATAGAATTTTACACTTGTCTATACTATTTAATATAAAGATAGAATTAATTGAAGATGATATAAGATAATCAGATATAATAAGGAAAGATGATCTTATTTATGGCCATTTGCTGGTTTTTTATACCTCTAGTGCATCTCCTTATCATATTCATCTATTAGATGATTTCATTTAAGCCATGCCAATCCTCTATGGATTATTGCAGCGGTTACTAAAGTTCCCCAAGTTAAATTGGTCCTTGAATAAACTTAATCACAATTGTTTCAGCCTAATTTGAGGCATTTCACTCTTGTAATTGGAAAATATTTTTAATAATATTAGCTCCTCAGAAGTATAAGCTTTACAATCAGCTCAATTACATTTTGTTATACAGCTGATGAAATACAATAAAATGGTTAAAAGACAATATAGAATTTATATAATGACGCACACCTAATTGGGACTTCAGAAAGCCTCTTGATAGTACTTGGTACTCCCTAATTGGGTCTTCCATAACTAGGTACTTTTGTGATAATTACAAAGATTTAATTACATATAATTCATTATACATTAATTTATAATTTCATTAAATTCATGAGTGCAATCAAGTTTATGCCATAACCTTACTTGATTTAACCAATTGGGTCCCATAATCAGCCATAATAATTTTATTTCATAGTTATTATTAGCTATAAAAATAGGATGTTTAGGCGCAATCAACGTGGTTTTAATGTGAATCTGATTTAACAGGTTAAGCAGATAAGTTAGGAAGGATCAAGGTATCCATCAATGTGAGTAATCCATCAGCATTAATGGTTTTTAAAGGGTTTATTTTTGAGTCAACCTTCAAAATCTAACAGTGTTAATCTCATAATAGGACAATTAAACAAAGATATTGTATAAGGATTCTGTTCTTTATAAAAATTTCGCTACCATTATTTTGGGTATGAGATGATGGCACCATTTCTTAATGCAGTCTGACCTGCAATTATAAAGTAATAGTTTTCCCTTCAGAATCTTAGCCCCTTCAATGGAACTTTGTGGTAGAATTGACCATAATGACTGAACTGAGGATCATGGATGTGAGGCACTAAAGTTTGCTTCCCACTGAAAACAGAGAGTAAGAAGACATGTTTGAGAGTTCATGATTCCTCTTCTTTGGATATGGCTGACCCTTTGCATTGATATAAGATTATAGCGAGTACAGATTTTCCCATGGTATATTTTGTACATCATAGAGTAAAAATCCTAACATGTATTAAATTAGTAATTTTCTATTTTATTCTAGTCCATACCAAATTCAAATCTTCAGTTGTGTCTCCCATCTTGCTTGTACAAAAGAACAATGGGGGTCTCAGACCTTATGGTGATTATTAAATCAGGATCCATATCTAATAAGGATCCCTACCCCATGCCACTAATAGAAATTATTTACTGCTGTTTTCAGTAAATGTAATGCTTCTTGCCGCTGCCATTAATTTAACGAGACAATACACCCCATTAATCAATTAAGGGGTAGAAGCCCTAAGAATTCCCGCTGTAAAAGATAGCAGATCTAGGGCATAGCCTTGACTAGCATTGGGTATCTGTCATACCCCTCTCGTCTTAATCTAAAAATCATATAAAAGAAGATAAATTAGTTATACAAAAAATTCTAATATAGCCAAAATTTACATTATGGAAATTTTGAGGATCTGCTATGAAATACAGGTTCAAATTAGTGGATCAAATTTAATTTTTAACAAGAGTGCAAATATCAAGGTCAATATGACAGAGAACCTGTGGATTATTAAAAATCTAAGATAAGTATTGTGAATGAAGCAAGGATGCTGGAACCATGACAAATGAGAGAAGTTTATCAGCTCAAACTTCAAAAGGGGCCACCCACAATTTGCAACCCATGATATGGTGCAAAAGTCCCAGAGCCTTGGAGAAGGCTCACGCGACTTGTCATAAGAAATATTCTCCAATTACAGCTCCTTAATTCCCTAAGTTATAAAAACTAAGCGCTCTTTCAATGGTAGAGTGCTTGGTTATTTCGTTATATCCTTAATAAATAGTTAATTCCTCCCAAGAAAACTCTTAAAATTGTAAATCTTTTAAAGTTTATGGCCTCTCTGAAGGAAACATCTCAACCAATGGAAGGCCCAAGCTCATTAATTCCAGTGATGGTCATGGATGTCTCCCTAGTGATTAAATCATTAGCCTCCCTCAGCAAATAAAACCTCTGGAATTGTCTCCTAGTATTGTTGCGCCCTCCATCTGACCAAGGAAACGTGTATCTATATAATTAGTCAAGTTGAATGACCAATCATTTTATTCAATCCGCCATAACTATGAATAAAATGGAAACACTAATCTGGAAGATGCATCTATGAGGGGATTTGATGAGATTGAACTGAAGAGAAATTGTTGCTTTCCGCTATCAAGTGCATGTCTAGATGAATTGGGGATTCAGTCCTAAGTACATAAGAGATGGACAGAAATCCTCCACTACCCTAACCAACTATTTGGCCTTTAATGCATGAAGCGTGGTTAAGATTGTTGCTGGCGCTCATCCTGGGGGTCAGGATGGGTATGATGTTCATCAATCCATATTCTTCATATATCTCCCTGAAGATCTTATTCATAAGTTTATTAGAATAGCGATGCCATGTGGACTTTGGATGCTGTCATGGGTATTGGAGTACCCCTAATGGAAGCCAAGTCTTTCCTTAGCACATCAGTAGTCTGACTTTAAACCCAGTCAATTAATGACATTGTTATGTCATTGCCCAAGATTTGTTGAATCTTGGCTTTTCAACAGCTAAAAAAAGCTTTATAATGTCTCATGCGCGCTCTCCTGACATGTCAGTCATGGGTAGCATTGTTTAGAGCCATTAAGAAAGTACTTCTCATTCAAAGTGAAAATAGTCACCCTACTCAAGTGCTCAAGTGTGCAACGTAATGGTGATAAGTCCCACTTCTTACCCTTCAGATGAAGTGGCTTTCCAGGTGCTGAGAGTTCTGGCAGAACTCAAATTGTGGGCCAACTCGAATAGAACCATGGATTCTTCATAAGATCAGCTATACTTGTCATTAATGGACGCCTGGGAGGGCGAAGCTAAAGTATGGGTCTGCACCCTGTTGTACCAGAGCTCGCACCTAGGAGAGGCACCTCCCTCACTTTTTGCAATTGTTTCATCTATGGTGGCCACTCTGGTATTGAGGCCACAACTCATATTTCAACTATTCCAATGGCGAGGCTTATCTGCGAGTTTAGATGACCAAATAAAGGCTTTCCACTAACTAGCAGATTCCCTCCATCCCCTAATTGGGCAAAAATGCACTGTTATTTTTGGTCATAGGAATGTCATTGGGCGTTTGAGGATATTAAAGAGGTTTTTACCTCAGCGCCAGTCTTGCAGCATGATGATAAAGACAAACTGTCAATTGTAGCATGTGATGCCTCAGGCACAGCTGTGGGGCATACGGCTACAGGAACATGATGGCCGCAAACACCCAGTATTATACTTCTCCAGCGAATTCACTAGAACTGAACGCTTGTGGGTGATATATGACAAAAAATTGGCCGCCATAGTGTGGGTAATGGTTCACTGGCAATATTTGGTACGGTGAGCAAAGAACACAGTGATGTATGGATGGACCTCAAGTCCCTCATATAATAATTTCAACTGCAGAATTTAGCACACTGGAAAACCAGATTTCACCGCTAACTCCTTAACTTTGATTTTAAACATGAGTTTCTTAAGAGGCCAACACACATATTACCAAATGTACTGAGCCAGTTCCTACCTTCTGGATCTGATCCTATGGAGGGAATCAAGTTAGTAATGATAATTCCACAAGAAAAGTCTTGACATAACCACCATTGGAGTTGGTAATCATTGCTCTAATCACAGCCCCCGCAACTGCCAAAACCAAACCCCTCAAGCCCATAGCCAAACCCACCGCTAACCCTAAAGGCCTCTCTCAACAGGTCACTCCTTAAACAAGCCCAACAACTAACACCAAAGGCTCCCTCCTGGACTCCATATGGGATGCCCAATTGGGAACCCCTGAAGTACAGGCCCTAAAGGACAAGATGCATGCGGTGAAAAGCCCATCTGTTGGTACTAAAAAAAGAATAGGGTGATTTACTTCTGCAATTGCATATTGTGCCCAAATTTTTACGCTCATAAATCATAAAGGAACATCAATATCTGCTATCAATGGCGCTCCATGGAGGCAAATAAGCAATCAACCTGATAAAGATAGCATATGGCTGGAACGGATTGATTAAGGATGTTCCCACCTAGAAAGAATGCTGCCTGACTTGCGCGCAATCCAAATCTGACAGAACAAGACAAAACTGGATGTTAAATCTATTGTAACAGGCAGAAAGAACTTGAACGTTAGTTTTGGTAGACTTTATCATTGGCCTGCCCACCTCCAAGAGGTATGACGCAATAATGTTGGTAGTTGTAAGGAGAGTGTCTATAACTCTCCCATTCTCAGCATGTAGTGCATGGTGCACAGGGCCAACGCCAGGGAACTAGTCGTTAATACAAAAGTTACTAGAGCCCAGCAGAGTGTGCTTAAACTATAATAACTCAGGACAAATATGGTTATCGTGAAAGGTAGAATAAAGGGGAGAAACGCAGTGCATGGAGTTGTAAGGGATAGTCGCCCTAGGTTGGAGGGAACCTGGGTGGTCCAATGGTGCACGGGTGGATATATTTAGTGTTGTTAAAATTAAGTGGTTAACGTTGCATGAGACCTCCTTGAAGAGGTCTGCGCACAGGATTATATAAGATAACATAAATAGAAAACGGTGTACTAAATTAGGGGGTTTTATTGTAAGGGAAGTCAACTAACGGGAGAGATTGGTCTCACCATGAGATATTTAAGGAATTTTAGAAAAACAATTAATTAAAAGAAGTGGGTCTAAGCCAAGGCGCACCAATAGGTGCACGCTTCCATTGGGCAATACACTATACTGGGTAATCAACTGGACTTGGGTAATTGATTGTAAAAGATGATCTGAGCTGAAATTTTCAAAAACTGAACGGGCTTTGAGTCCACATTCAACTAGAAACCAAAGTGATTTATTTTCATTCACTGAAAAGTAGTTCATTTTACCGCCCCTGCTGTTATACAGGGCCAAACTTCTCTTGCATCCTTAGGACCAACTTGGGCATACTTTGCCTTGACCCAGCGTTGATCTATGGTATGCTTGAGGTATGGGAGGCCTTCCAACTTCACCTTCTTGGCCTCCCAATATGCTGCTTTGTCTTTCACATTGGTCCCAATTATGATGTCATTTTCTAACCATGACAGAAGTGGACATATTCACAAAATACAGCCTGTTTATAACATGTTTGACAACAACCATGGCGGATGACATGACCCATTTATTTGTAACCCTTGTCTTCGCTATGTTTGAGGTACTGCACGAAGAAATAAGCGATAGAGGGCTGCAGGCTCCTCAAATTTCTGGGATGCCCTTCACAAAATGCTACACATTAAACCATGTCAATTGTCAGCGTGTCACCCCCATTCAGTTGGACAAATGGATCAAAATCATTCAGTTGCTCATACATATCTGTAGTTATGCCACTGCTGCTAAGGGCACCTGAGCAGGCGACCTGTCCCTACCCAGTTGTATAATGACTCATTACATGCCTCTACAGGGATATTGACGTTGTACACCAACTTGAGGTATAACCTCGCCTTCACAATTGGGCCTCAGATATGCAAAAAGATCCCTGTAGCAGACGATTTTATGACACACCTCCAGAAAATATATCAACAAGTGCAGAGGCAGGTGACTAAATCTTCCTAGAATGCCAAGCGATTTATGGATTGGAAATGAAGAGCAGCTCCAAGATACAAAAAAGCGATTTGGTGATGGTGGACATGAAGAACCTCAACCTCAAAGTGCCATGTCATAAACTGGCCTGTGAAAGGGCGGGTTCATCCCATCATCAAGGTTTTTAATAACAGATCCTTTATCATGGAGATACCGCCTAATTGGGAAATTCACAAGTCATTTCACACTTTTTGATTGTCCCCCTTCAAAGGTGAGAAGCCAGTGAAAATAGAACCATACTGATTGAGGGAGCCCTGTAATTTAAGGTAGAGGAAATTCTGAGTTCAAGGAGGATCAAGCAGTGAATCTAATATCTGGTGGTATGGAAAGGGTACCCCTCCTATAATAACAGTTAGGTTCTGAGTGAGGTTTTTATAAACTTCCACGATTTAATCAAGAACTTCCACACTTATAGCCCCCAACGCCCTGGAACCACCTGCTAATAAACCCCCAACCATCGCAGCCATCAAACTTCCAATACTAAACAAAATTTACGCTCTAGTGTTTGCTCTGTAAGGAGGGGTAGACCCTGTCCTTTTAGGAAAGGGTAATGTAAGGGCCCTTGCCACAGCCATTAAATTAGACTGGATGATACACCCCTTTCAGTTGAGGAAGTGGAAGGAGCCTCAAGAATTTCTGCTAAAAAGATAGTGTATCTAGGTCATTCCCTTGACAAACGTTAAATATCCGCTTTTCCTAATATCAAATTTTACAATTACTCAAAAGAAGTCAAAGATTGATTATGCCAAAAAAATTAAATTGGAAGAAATTTATGCTAAGAAAATTGAGAGAATCTGAAATAAAATTTGAGCGCAAGATAGTGGATCAAAACTTAATCTCTAACAAGGGTGCAAATATTAAGGTCAATCTGACAGAGAACCTGTGGATTATTAAAAATCTAAGATAAATATTGTGAATGAAGCAAGGATGCTGAAACCCTGATGAATGAGAGAAGTTTACCAGCTCAAACTGCAAATGGGGCCACCCACAATGTGCAACCCATGATATGGTGCAAAAGTCCAAGCGCCTTGGAGAAGGCTCACGCGTCCTGTCATCAGAAATCTTCTCCAATTCCAGCCCCTCAATTCCCTAAAGTTATAAAAAACTAAGCGCTCTGCCAATGGTAGAGTGCTTGGTTATTTCGTTATATCCTTAATAAATAGTTAATTCCTCCCAAGAAACCTCTTAAAATTGTAAATCTTTTAAAGTTTATGGCCTCCCTGAAGGAACCACCTCAACAAATGGAGGGCCACGCTCATTAGTTTCAGTGATGGTTGTGGCCATCTTTCTGATTACATTATCATCCTCCCTCAGCAAAGAAAATCTCATATATCGTCCTCTAGGAGTGTCACACACTCCATTTGACCATGGAAAGGTATATTTGGATTATCAGCCCAAGTTGAATGACCAATCATTTTATTCAATCCGCCATAATTATGAAGAAAATGGAAATGATAATCTGGCAGATGCATCTATGGGAAGAGCTTATGAGATCAGACCAAAGAGACTATTGTTGCTTTCTTGTATCAAGCGCACGTCCAAATGAATTGGGGATTTGTCCCTAAAATAAATAAGGGATGGAAGGAACATCTTACTCCACCCATTCCAACTATTCAGCCTTCAGTGCATGAAGAGTGGTCAAAAAGGGCCAGCGCTTAGCCTGGAGGCCATGATGGGGATGATGTGCATTGATCAATATTTCTCACATCTATCTCCCTGAAGATCATATCCAAAAAGTTATCTAAACGGAGATGCCATGAAAACTAGATGCTGTCATTGGTATTGTAGTACCCTCAATGGAAGCTAAGTCTTTCCTTGGCGCATTGGTTGTCTGTTAAGAAGTACCTGTTTAAATAAGTTAAACCTTGTCAGTGTTCCAGACTGAACTGAAAGTTTGATCTTTTTCTTACAGTGGAATTTAAACCAAATTAAAGGATTTAATTATACCCCCACCAGGTATCATGCCCAATCTAAAGAGTCAATTATTACCCCATCAGGGGATCATCCTTAATAAAAAATTAAACGCTCCTGATGTCAGAGTCCAAACCTGAACTAGACAAATAAGTGTTACTACTACAAACAAGTAACAAGATGCCACAGAAAATCAGTTATTAAATCAGTATAGATTTTGGCCTGAAAGCGCCTGGCAATTTTTCCAATGATTGATACCTGATTTTCCTTAAATATTGTTGCAGCAAATAAACTGGATTATATTGTTTTCCACAGATAGTTTTGGTTGCTACTAATATAGCAAATTTCAAGGATATTTCACCAATTAAGGAGCTTTTACCCATAATTGTTAGTGGGTTTTAGAAGGATATAAAAATCTTTGTGCTGGTGGCTTCAGTTGCCCTGAACTCATCCTGAAAATTGAATTTCATCTCCCACATCCTGACAAAAATTTGGTGAAACCTGCCAAGTCACCCTGAGTCCCTGACAAACTCATCATTTGCAATGAGCGATAACAAATTAGCGTCAAATGCCTTGTTCTACCGTGATTCCACCCTTCTCAGTGAATGGGCGGTCAACGTGCATGTAGGAGAACCTGCATCAACTTGCAACCTTTTATTACCAACGTCTATGGAGGTGGACCTCCCCACCCTACTGTGGAGCAGTACCAACTACAAATCTTGGATTTCACAAAAGCCCTCCAACTCCTTTTTACTGAAGCCTTTATCCCAGAAAGATGAGAAATAGTAGATGAGCACTAATGGTACTGGGCCCTATGATGGCCTTGACCACTAGCTTAACGCTTGATGGTGACCATGTTGGGTAGTACGTTTAGCTCTACTTGCACCAACATATTCATCCCACCCTGTATCACCTGTTACAAATAGTCAGGTTCAACCACCAGGAACTACTTCAGCATCTACATCTGGAAGAAACCTTGCATTCGCAGCTCCTCCAACTTTACCAGTCTGCCTCCATCCTCAGCGGTGAGAACCAAAGCACCATTTTAAAATTGGCAACTCATCAATGAGATGCATGCTTTGTTAACACGTCTTGACAAAGGAATAATGATATTCATCTATTTGGAAACTATCAAATTATTTCAAAAAATTTAAAAATTGTCATATACAACCAAATTGGGGGTCAATACAACAGGAGTACAAACCAAGATTGACAAATTGAGAGCCTTTATGGAAATTTTTCTCCAGTTATCTTGAGTATTTAATTTTACAAGAATCTGCATACCCAGGACAACGCTCATTCTTTATACTGCTAAGAATGTCAGGTGAGGTTAGTCCTCCTGGAAGCCCTGGACTACCTGGGGCCCACAGACCACCTGGAGTACCATGAACATCTGATTGTGATAAAACATTTGGCCAACCTGGCCCCCTGGGCCTCCTGGGCCTCCCAGGATTAGTACTAGATTGGATATCCCTAAGGGTAGGCTTAACTCAATGCTTTAGGAAAACAAACTTCTTGATGTCCAGCTAGGACGCGTGGCTCAAGGATGGAACTCACTCATGATGAGGTGCCTTTCCATTCCACAGGTTCCTTAGAAGCCCACCATGATTGACACGAAACTTTGACTTCCCTATGTTCCTCAGTAAATGGGTTCTAAGAGCTAATTGTTGCCATTAACAGCACATCATGAGCTTCAGGAAAAACTGCCAGTTTAAAAACAAAAGAAAACAATCGCCCAGCTCTTCACCACCAATTTGGCCCTTCATGCCACATATGACTGAGTTGAATTAATAGTTGAAGACAAACCATCTGTGTATTCAAGTGGACGCCCACCATCCTCTAAGAGTATTTCCAGAATACTGCTTCCTCCTTATCTGAAAGCACACCTTTGGTGTCTGTTCATGTCGTCCATTCACCAACCTCTCCAGGTACTCGTTTGATCCCTTCTTCAAGTACAAGTATGTCACAGGTGATGGAAGTATTTTCTCTTTTTTTGTACTGCTATGAAAATGCACCAGAGGATTCTACTAACTACCAATGGCTAAATACCTAACCAACTGCCTCATCTGAGTAGCACAGGATATAATGTTACCCCATTTAATGGACTGTCACATTTGGAACGATTCAAAATGCTACTCTTCTCTAGAAATTTAGGAGTGAATTAACTATCACCAACCAAAAACAGATGTATTTTGGAATCAGCCTAAATTCAAAGGATTTATTACTAATTTCACAACATGTTTTAACTCAACTCCAAAACCTTAAGTATGAGAAATTGTCTTACCTTGGATGGAGCTATTACCGCTTCCTTATCATCATTTAAGCTCACGCCCTTATTAAGCTCTACCTCAAGGCGGTGAAGCTCAACTTAACGTCCCTCCTGCATATTAAGGAAGCCCTTCTGGACATTCCTCTCATTCTTTTTAAACTTTTTTAGTCTCATTGTCCTAACCCCAATCCTGAGCACCAAGTTCTTTGCGGTAACGCCTCCCAAATCCTTTGTCACTGACCTGTACTGCACTTATTGCAAGATTTCCAATCATACTGCGGACAACTGTCACTAACTCTGCCATAATAATGCAACAAAAGGTCAGTCATCTTAGGGCAAGAGGCTCCCTCTGTTGACAAAACCTGAGTGCCACAAAAACATACAGTTCTATGATTAGTACTTCCAGTTTCTTCATATTACCCGTTCCACCCAAAGTCAACATACCCACATCTATTCAAGACAATAAAGACCTTAAGCTTTCTTACTCTTATGTTGGTCAATTGCCAAAACGGATTCTTACCGTCATTTCCACTAGTGATATCCAGGCTTTAATTATAAAAATCTTTAAAGAAGTTGATAGCCCTTGAGTTTGGCCTAGACTAAAAATTCCACTAACCTTGCTGCTAGTATCTACTGACTGTTTCCTAGCTTTTAATTCCAGTTTAAATCCAAGGTTATATGGGTGGAAGTAGTGGTCCATAAAGTTAAAATTTTGTCTATATATTTGATACCATATCCCTTATTAATATTACATCCTCCTGACTTATAAAAAAATAAAGTGGTTCCTGACTTAATCTATGAGGCTTGATATGAAGCAGCGAAAGCTCGCCCACTAAAGTAATTGGAGCATATTCTACCCCACCCTAATTTTTGGGAAGCTTTTAATTACTGCCCTGCTATCACCTTATAAATAATATTTATGAATCACTTATTAGATTCCAACTAATTTGAGAATGCAGCTGTATAATTAACCATAAGCAACAATTTTTCTCTCCTGGATTCAAATACCACTAGTATTTAAACTTGCAGACCAAAACTAAGGGGCCCCAGATAAGCATACCTGCCTCATTGAGTATCCCACCTCTATTTGTTGGATAGAGTATCAAGTCTTGGGTCTTAAAACAAAGTTTCCTCCTGATGTAGTGGCTTCTAAGAATGGAATACCCCTCTATGCCCCCAATCCTTTAGTATACCTCCTGGTTTTTAAGTAGAGGGATACTCACAAGTGAAAATTCACATGTCATACTCATGTTATAGAGTTGTATGTACACCCTATTCTTTTTATCAAAAAAGCCCTGCCCTGCCTAGGATCTTGGACCCTGCATACTAAAATCCATCTCCAATTTACTGGGAAATTTAACCAGTCAGGCTCTTCAAGTTTCTTGGCATTCAGTCAAACTTTTTTAAACTCTGTCCTATTTAAAATATCACTGATGTAAGTAGTTTTAGCATTCTACAAGAATTATGGATTAATCCCCAAATAGCATTTCTCTAGTTGAGAGTAAAATTGGGGACACCCTCACCCCTGACCAACGCAAGATGTAGAAGGTTTAGTAAAAGAATAAGAAGACATCTACAGAGGACCTGGCAGTTATAATGAAATTTCTGGAGTAAATCATTAAGCGGAACTAATGATTATCCCCTTTTTAGAGCTTGAGATTACCAGAAATCTAAAGTAGAGGGACTCAACTAGCTCTTGAGTTAAAACAACTATGAGAGGCTGGCCTACTAGTGCCCTCTAAAAGCCCTTGGGCTTCCCCTCTGCTATTAATTCAAAAAAGATGGAGGACATTGAATTGTCATGTACTATCACCATATAGTTCCATTACTTGAAAAGATAATTATCCCTCTGCATCATATAACTGAATCTCTTTATGCTTAATGTCTAGGTTGTAAATATTTTTGGCGATAGATCTTGCCATCAGGTACTGGCAGGCTGACCTATCCCCTGAGGACCATGAAAATGTGCCCTCATCTCTAGAAAAGGGCTGTTCAAACCTACACGGATGCCACAGAGGCTATGCAATACCCCTGCTACTTTCCAAAGAGTGATGGATGGGTTATTGGGGGATTTAGAATGATTCTGTGTGTTAGTCTATCTCCAACATCATCTTATCAAAGACTTTCACTGCCCACCTAGCACCTTAGGAAGGTCTTCCAGCAATTATGGCAAACTTCATTATTACTAAACCCTCTAAAAGTTACTTCTTCCAAAACAAAATGGAATTCCTAGGACATATGATAAGTCAATAAGGAATATCCCCAATGAACGACAAAGTTACATCAATCTCCAAATTGTAACTGCCTCAATCCCTTCAAGGTGTGCAAGTTTTTATAATGTCTAGATATTATCGCCATTCATTCCTCATTTTGCAGATAAATATGAGCCCTTATTTGGTGAATAAGGGAGCTCCTTTTTTAGTGGAAAGAGGAGAAGAAAAAGCATTCAATCTACTATTTAACTATGACACATTCTCCTGCTCTTATACACCCCAACTTTGACAAACCATTTTTATTTTTTACCACGCTAGTGATATTGCTATAGGAGCTATACTACCCAACAAAATAAAAAATTTAGTGGACAAATCATTGCATAATATAGTATAACTTATCCTGGGATGAACTCAACTATAGTGTAATAAAAAAACAGTGTCTGGTGGTTTTAACGGCCATAAACACTTTCAACTCAATTATATGGGGCCCACTTCAATACAATTACTGATCGCACCTTGTTGTGATGGTTTTAAAAGATGAAAGATACTATTGTACATTTGCCAATGGGCTCTAAAACTCCAAAATTCTGCTTTCACTATTGTCCATAATTCAGGACTTATTCATAAAATGCAGATTGTTTATCCTGGTTACTTATACTAACCCTAACTGAACCTAATGATCAAATATATTATCTTATAGACCAACCTCATATGTAAAAACTGAGTCCCTCAAAGGCAAAATGAGTTGGAGAAAAGGTCAGCAAACACTTAAAACCAGGATGGTGCCCTCTAGAAAACTAATATCAGCTTAATAGTTACCCTATGCCCAACCCTCTGTGTGAACAGTTGTTATTTTAGAAAGACATCTGAAAGTCACCCATGGAGGAATTCAGAAAGCCTATTAATGGCTTAAACCCAATGCTATTGGGAAGATGCTCCCCTCAATCCATAATGTATTGAAGTCTTTTATGTTATGCAAAAATCAGGCTAGCCCTACTCCCAAACCCCAACATCCAGTGGTTTCTCCCTGTGAATCATTTCATATGGGAAGTATTAATGTTGTGGGCCCTCTACCTCGAGAATCCAATGGCCATCAATTCCTCATATTAGCTGTCAATCATTAAGTAAGGTAAATTGAAGCCTTATCCCTTGCCTCAGCTTTGGCAAAAGCTACCACTTCATTTTTATATACTTATAGCGTCACCCAACATGGGTATCCTAACATAATCCTCTCTGATAAAGGACTGAATTTTTGGTCATTTCTGGTAAAAGTTTTAAAAAAAATAATGGGGTCTACTAGAGTGTTTTCCACCCCTCATCATCCTGAAACCAATAGGATGGTAGAACAAGTAAAATCAACTAAACTCAACTCTATGGAAAATGGCCTTGACTGACCCTCTAAAATGCCAACAGTACTTACCCATTGCAATTCTAGCCTGCCAAATTAGTTATCATCGGATTTATAAATTGTCCCATTTTCAAGCCTTGTATGATAGGAACCCCCAATTTCCCTCTAAAGTGCAATCCCTGTAAGACCAAGCCTCTACAAAGCCCCTGAAGCTGCTATGTGAGTTATTGCTATTAAAATCATTCAGCTTCAGGCTTTAGTTTTAGAAAATTTGTCTGCTACCACCTCAGGAGAAACAAGTCATTTTAATGATAAACATGACCCCTGAATACCTTCCAGCTGGGTGATTTGTTCTTCCTTTTCCATCACTGACCAGTTGGAAGAGACAACAAGCTAGGTCTAATCGGTTAGGACCCTATAAAGTCATATATAAATGGGGAATTGAACACTTGATTGTTGAGGTCACTCAGGGAATGGTGCTAAATCAAGTACATAGTCATTTTTTACATCCAATTACCCCATACGCTAAGTTCTAGAAGGGGGCATTGTTGTGATTTCATCAAGAACTGAAAGTTTGATTTTTTCTGAAAGTGGGATTTGAACACAATCCAAATGATTGAATTATACCCCCATCAGATATCATGCCCAATCTAAAGAATCAATTATTACCCCCATCAGGTGATCATCCTTGATATAAAGAATCAAACGCTCCTTATCTCAGAGTCTAAACCTAATCCAGACAAATAGATGTTACTACTACAAACAAGTAACAAGATGCCACAGAAAATCCCAAATATTGAGTAAGTATAGATCTTGGCCTGAAAGCGCCTGGCAATTTTCCAATGATTGATACCTGATTTTCCCTAAATATGGTTGCAGCAAATAAAATGGATTACATTCTTTTCCACAAATATTTTTGGTTGCTATTAATATAGAAAATTTTTGGATATTTCACCACTAAAGGAGCTATTACTTTTAATTAATAGTTAGTTTTTAAAGGATATAAAATCCTTGCACTGGTGGCTTTAGTTGCCTTGAACTCATCCAGACATTTGGATGGCATCCTCTCATCCTGAAAGACCTGATTGAGGCTTTCCATCATATAATGGAACATTCTAAGCATCACAGGTATACCATTTTCAAAAGCCATCTGGGTGTTTATAAATATTAATTTAAGTTCCTTTTGACTAAAGAACGCCACAGCTGTGTTTAAACATCTAATTTATCACATCTTATAATGACTGCATAGACATTGCTGAGTTGCCTATATGGATGGCATCCTTGTGCTTTTAAAATACAAGAAGCACATGTACACAATATCATCTTGGCTCTTAAAGCTCATCCATGAGTAGGACTCAAGCTAAAACCCTAAAAATGCAAGTTCCATAAGTCCATAGTGACCTTCCTGTAAAATGTATATCCAAAGGATAATTAACAGTATGGCTGGACAAATTGAAGTCTATCAAGGATTGTAAAGCTCCCATTGATCAAACTGGAGTACAAATTTTATGAACAGTCAATTTTTTAGGATGTTACTAAAAAAAATTCATCTGTTGTTTCCCTCTTAACTTGGTTAACAGGTAATATACTATTTTAATGGAGTTCTACAGAAGAAAAAGTTCTCAAGTCATAAAGAGAACTTCCTAAAAGCTCCAATTCTGGAACACACAGATCTTTAGAAGCCTTTCATAGTTGAGTCAGATACTTCCAACTGTTCAATTGGGGCTGTAAGGGTCCCCACCATGAAAATTATATTGTACAGGGACATATATTCCTTTCATCAAGAAAGTGGAAGTAGCCTCTGGGAATTTTCATTAATGAAAATAGCAGACTTAAGACATACCCTGAATGAAAGCTGGGTATCTGCTGCTCTCCCCAAATTGAATTCATCCCCACCCCAGATTAGAAAGTACCCTAACTTCCTTATTTTTTAATTCTTCCAAGGCCTATTTCCCCAAAATTAATGGTGTATGTCAAGAATTCTGCAAGAATAATCAGATTAAAATTAAATTTTATGAAAGGGACAAAACCATCATGCTCAATTTAGGGGAAAATTCCCAAGCGTCTGAACCAATTTTCCCATAAATGACACGAATTTTAAATATGAAGAAAAATATTGGTGCCCATGAATATTGGCATGGATTTTCATGAAAAATACACTGGAAACACCACTCACTAGTTCCAAGGACGTTGGAGAACAGAAAAATAAGCGGTAACTTTGAGTAAAGTTCTTGGCATCCTTGGAGAACATTTGCTCAATCTCATCCTCATAAATGTTTTAAGACAGCCCTAATCACTCCCTTAAGAGTATAGATGTCCAGCACTTTGCTGATGGTAGAGTGATGGGTTATTTTGTAATATCCTTTTAATAAGGAATTAACACTGTGACAGAAGAACTTTTAACTTTTTTAACTTTTTTAAAAGATTCTGCCCTCTTTAAAGAAAATTCTGCAATTATGGAGAGTCCTCATTTGAGGATCTCCATAATGGCATTAGCCATTTCTCAAGTGTTTTCTATATTAGCATCACTCAGTGGAGAGAGTCAAGGAAACGCCCTCAGGAAATGTTATAATAACCATTTCTTCAAGAGAGTCTGCACGTAGATTCTTATCCCAAACTGAACATTCATTCATCTAATTCAATCTGCTGTAATTATGATGAAATTGAAGAGAGTCACAGAGGATTGAAATAATTTTGATTACAGCAGAATTGAAATTAATGACATGGCTGCTGCTCCTCACTACCAAGTGTGAGTCCAGGACAACCCCAATTTGGATTCTAAACCCCACCCAGATGGTACAAACAGCTGCCCCAATCAACCCAATCAGCCTCCCCTCAGTGCAAGAGACATGTTCAGAATTACTGCCCATTATCAGTTTAATGTTTGGAACAGGGTTGATGTTCATTTTTCAGTTCTTACCTCATTTATCCCCAGTGAATATTACTCAAAAATAATCAGAAACCAACAATGTCAGTCATACTATGAATGCTATCATAAGCATTGGATTACCCTACAAAATCCAAGTCTTTCTTTGGCAAGTAGGATGTCTGACAAGGGTAGTCCTTCTACAGGAGGGTGTAGGTAGGTTAAAGCTTATCTGTTACTTTAGTAGAAAGACGATAACAGCATAAACCAATTATATAATCTGTGACAGGGATTTTCTTGCCTTGGTAGCATCACTTCAAGAGTGGCAACTTCACCTTATGTATGCCAAGTGGCACATTACCATTTGCACTGACAATAGGATGCTGGAGTATTTTTAGAAGCCTTACTTAATGAGCCAGAGGCAAGTAAGATAGCACCTGTAACTAGCCAAATTTTGATCTCAAAATGAATATCATCCAGGAAAAGAACCTAATTTTAGATCTTTTATTTTGAGACTCTGTACTATCCTTTTATTATTAAAAGCTGAGCGTTATATAGTATTGCCACCATTCTGCCAACCAACTTTTTTGCACTTTGGAGGTAGGGGCTAAATAAATATTGATAATATATGAGCTGCACAAAGGCAGACAAATATGGATGGATGCTTTGGGAAGAACTGGTCAATGGAACTTTTAGTAGGCTTAAGGACTTTTTATGTGATTAAAATGAAGTCTATTAAGTAAAATGTGTTTCCCACAGAAAGCTTACATATAGAGATCATGAAAGTTTTCCACATCTGTTAGTTATAAATCCTAAGTCTACCCAAAAAGCTGATCACCCAACGCTATCCATGGCCAGGTATGATTAAAAACAAAGAGATATATGATTTAATGCTTTCTCTGTGCCTACATTAAACCATTCCATTATCAGACAAGTGAGAAGTTGATGCCTCAACAGCCACACAGGCTCTAGTCATTTTAAAAGTGTTTCATCACACCATTACTGGAACTAGAGGGTCTGACGCCATTATGGTTGTATTAAATGCCTCACCAAGTATGCTGAGCTCAACCCTGAACCTCTCAGTTCAACTACAGGGAGCAGTGACACTTTTCATGGAAAAGGTCTTTACTTGTCATGGAGCTTACATAAGAGATCATCTCAGACCGTGGTCCAATTTTTATTTTAGAATTTTGTGACAACCTACTAAAAATTCTGCACATCAAGATCTGTAGATCCTCAGAGTATAACCCACAGTTGGATGGACAAACAGAAAGGATCAAACAGGTACTTGAATAATATCTTTTTTGTTGTGTGTATGGATGTCAGAATAACTGTAGGCTTTTTTATGAATTAACACAATAAACATATAATAAGCAGGTCCATTAAACATAGGGAAGTCACCCTCTTTGCTAATCATGAATACCAACATAATCCTTGGAACTCCTCAGTAGGTGGAAGCAATCCCTCAGCTGATGAGAACTCTCAGAACAAGCAAAAAAACTCTTGAATTACTAAAAAATGGCTTGAACTTTTAGTTAAGGGTCATGTCAGGAGAGCGTATGTAACTCTCTCATTTTCTGAAAGGTGGTGAGTAATGCACAGCAACACAACAAGGGAACAAGTCAATAGCAGAAGAGGGAATAGGCACCTTGAAGGGCGATGGTACACAGGGGACCCAGGGACACCGTATATAAAATTTTATAAGTAACTAGATATCTTAAGAATGCCATGACTTGGTTGGACCCCAGGGAGGAGTCCATAACTAAGTGCAAATCAGTGTCAGGGTGCTTGGGTGCCTCAATCTGGAGGGGAACAGGTTTCCTAGGTATGCACCTAAGTCCATCATTACTTAGACAAAATTAATGATCTATATTGTTAGAGACCTCCTTGAGGTCTACAAAGAGGTCATACCATGGGACCATTCAAAAAAATAAAAAACGTAGATTTTTCTTAAAACCAGTTGACCAACAAAGAAGGTTGGTCACAAAACACTTAATTATATATAATTAAAAGTATCATTTTCCCTTAAGCGATGCACTGCACCCAATCCAACCAATAAGTGTAAACCACCATCCTTTGTGGTACTATATCTCAAGTATGCTTGCATTCAGGTGATTGACTGCAATTGGATCTTGCCAGATTTGGCAATATGGTAAACTGAATGGGTTCTAAAGTCCCGTTCTTTTAACAAACTTATTTTATCATTTTCATTTAAAAAATAACTGATACACCATAAGATTGAGGCTATAACACTCCTGTGTCTATCATGTGCACCCCCAAAACCAACTTAGGCATATTTGCCCTTACCCAAAGTCAGTCCAGGATGGGCTCCAGTTCAGGCAGGTTCTTAAGCTTGTCCCTCTTGGCCTCTTCACGCTCTGTTTTATTATTACATTGTGCCAACTATCATGTCATTTGACCATGACAGGTCAAAAGAACAAGGTGGATAAGAAAAGATGGCATGATTCTGGTGTTAAAGTAGGAAGCTATGTGCTAGTATACTCTAGAAATTATGAGCTAAAGCTCCTTACTGTAAGTTTGGTCCTGTTTGGATTAGTCCCTACCATGTAAAGCGCCAAGTTCATCACATTGCTTTTGGGCTGTCTTTTCTTGAAGGATTATAAGAGCATACAACAATTTGAATCTCTCAGCTCAAATTGTTCAAAGTCATGGTACTAGAGAGATCCTTACCCATACAACCTATTCACTCCAAAATACCTGAATTTGAGGTTGATGTGATTTTGGATAGCAAATTAGTTTGGATAATAAGAAGTATCTCATTAGATGGAAAGACTATGTTATAGAAGAGTCCACTTGGCACCAGCCAAGAATTAAATATGCTTCCCAGATAAAGTCTGCAAGTACTTCAGTTCAAAAGGGGATAATGTAATTGTAAAGCCTACAGCTCCTGCCATTAAGCTAGATAGAGGCATGCACCCATTTAGATCAAAAAGGGATAACCCAAGGCCATATCTCTCACCCAGATTTCTGACTTAAATCATACTTCAGATGAGAGATGGATGGCTGTTGCACCTCTCTGGCTTCCTTGTACCTTCCTCCAACCCATTTTTCATACTAAACTCATACTAAATTCAGAATCTGAAGAGTTGTACATTTAAGAGAAATCAGACAACTCCATGCAGAATTAGAGATTCTTTGGAAATCTGCATCATAGCCCCCATTCCCTTTCTCTAATAGGTGGCTTAATCAGGAGCCATTGTATATGTAAAAAATTTGACACCTGGGGCAACCCCATGTAATAAACTATATAAGAAGCCAAAATTGGATGAAAGGTGAAAAAAAGGTTAAAATGGGGATCAAACCAATCACTTAAGTCCAAAAGTGGCAAAGTGAATTTGGACTTTTTAAAACATACCAAAAAATATTGAGAATAGTAAAGGGATCTTGGCCAATGTTTAACTATGGAAAATTGATTGAGTCAATGATTTCCAGCAATATCAAACTCAGAATCAGTGTTCAAACCCAATGTTTGAGGCTTAGTATTTCACCTCCCTAGCATCACATAATACTCAACACCCTGCTAATGGTAGGGGATTAGGTATTTTATATTAAATATTTTCCCTTAGTTTATTTAGAAAATTTGTTAGCTTTATTAGTATTATTTAAAATACAAACAGTTCTGTTAAGTATTATGGCTTTGTAAAGAGCTACTAATTAGTTTTTTTAAGTAAAAGTAATGGATTAAAAAAACAAGGTCAGGACATCAACTACTAACTTTACAAATAATAAAAACACCCCACCCTTTCTCTTATCCTGGCAGGGCTCCCAAAACCCCTATCCCATCTATTCAGAACAATCCCTCAATGACAGGGTGTTGCCTTCTATCTGGAGCTGATGCTAGGAGGTTTGAGACTCATACTCCTGCAGCCCAGATTTCACTTAAATATTTGTTGTCCTAACAATAATAATCCAGACTAAATCAGATCATTACAATTTCTAAATTATGTAACAATATTTTTTGCATGATATGGTTTCCCAATTTCTGGAACCATAGTGAATTACAACTTGTGCAATGTTTGATTTTTAATTCTGATTTTTAAAATTAAATTGATCATTAATATTTAGTTAGATGTATCAAAATCTGGTTTAGTTTCTAGCCAGCCATTGATGCCAGGATTAAAGGGCTTCCATGCCTAAAGTATTTTAAATAAATTTAGCTTTTCAGGTTCACTTTACAACTTGCAGTTAAGAGCATCCAATACCCAGTTTGGAGTTCTATAGAATACACCTACTATCACACTACTAGTAAAATTATTTGCCTATTTGCTTGAATAAAGCAATTTATTTTAATCTATATTTGTGAAGAATTAGGTTTACTTAATAGTGCTATTAATAAAGAAACCCCTTTTGACGCCTTGGATTACTGAGTAGTATGTATGCTACTCTAGAGACCCTGAAAGTAATGAGATCATATTGGCCCCATACCTCAGCCAAGTAGAACACTGTAGATAAAAGAGCAATGTTGAGTTTCCCAAATCATGTTTGGAGTGGTACAAGTACTTTAAATGGTGAATTTGCCTAGATAACTATTATATTGAGGTAACTCTCTTTTGAATGTGTGGTTTGTTTATCAATGCAATGTTCAGAAAATTAATATTATAAGCGTTACAAATTAGGGATAATGCTATTTCATGATGCCTCCTAAGATTGGCTTGCTGATTAAATTAAAAATTGGACCTCTTGTATAATCTTGGAGGATTGTTAAAATACATGTCAATCCAATCAAAACTTCAGAAAGTGCGATGAAAGATCTAATAAAACTAAAGCTTCTAGTAGGAAGCTCCAGTTAAAGGAATAGAAGGCTCAGCCTATAGATATGGCCTCCAAAATAATCAAAAAAATTTATCAATTGGAACCATTGGAAATTGCATGAAAAAATGGGTAAAGAAGGAATTGAAAAATGTGAAAGATACTTAAACTCAGACTATTGTGAAGACAATCAAAACCAAGTTCAGCCTATAAATATGCCTTAAAAATTGTCTTGAAGATTTTAAAAGCTTAAACCATAAATTTTTAGAAAAAATGCGTACAGCTTATTTATCTAGGCTTTACTAGCTTATGCAATTGTAAACTTTTGAGCTTTTTTGCTTGCTTCAGCTCTGGTTTAAAGACAGGTTTTGGTTATTCGTTGTAAATCATCGATATAGCTGAATAAGTTGGCAATAGTATGAAGTCTATCACCTTAGGTAAGCTTCTCAGGACCAAGTGATAATATGTCCAACGCTAGACTTATGCTAACGTTCCTTTCTCTCTTCACGCAGGAGCAGGCAGAGTAACTAATAAGCACTTTGATAAGGGAACTTTTCCTTCATCCCTTATTTCAATAATTAGCAATTGATAAATAAATAATAGAATCATTTCTCTTCCACTCTATTCCAATAATATACATGATAATTTGTAAAACTATTAATTTGCTAATTTGTTACTTAATTTTTGCTTTTATATTTACATAAAAATTAAAGGTAATATATAAAAGGTCCAGTGACTGACCCTTCCCCTGGCGCCTCACTGGGAAATGGCAGCTGTTGCTAATGGTTTAGCCCTCTGAGGTTGCATCAATTAGGATCTTCATCCACCTAGTCAGATTTCACCACCTACCAGAAATGTGACCTCTTCTGGTTAATTGATGAAAGTGTCCCCACAATCTCAATCAACCTTGGCAGAGTACCCTATTTAGGCTTGCAACTTGTTTAGGTAATGGGACTTTTACCTATCATCAGCAGGCTGCGTTACCTAAAAGCTTAAACTGGGAGTTGCTACTAGAAGCATTGTTGATGCTTCAGCGCTAAACATAAATCACTGAGTCAATTGGTGACAACTACCCAATTGACTAATACATTTAAATTATTAGTTATTATACCAGCAATCATATTGTATAGTAAATGCATTGTCAGGGTTCATCACCACCAAACTAAATGTAATTTGGCGAGATAAAATCCCATTGTATTAGCTAATATTTGGCAAGGGTTTTTTACAAACAATAGTTATTATTCAAAATAATGACTCCTAAGTTTACTAAAGGACCTCATCCTTTAGTGGGTAAGCAACTTTATCATAATCTAATCAGCTGGATAATATGAGCATACTGAAATACCAACATAACCTCCCGCTTGACTAGATTACCCAGCAAAAGTTAAGGATTTAGGGATAGATGCCACCTTAGACTGATCACAATTTGGCCATTGTACCTCAGTACAGCTTCAGTGAATCTCAGTCTATCCTGCACTTAATGCTTCTCATGCCAGTCTTCAGCAACGCGGCTCCTATTCTTTGTTTCCTACTCACTACCACCTCTCTCAAGCGCAGTTTCCACAGCATCATGCTATGCCATGAATATTTCAGTCATCCTTTCTGACAATATATACTGGTCCACCTGTTTCACCCAAGGGCATGTTAACTTGGCTCCTTGTCATTCACAGGATACTCTCAGCTGTCTTTACTGATTCCTGAATCATTCAAGTACCTTGGGCCTCTTCATGGCAGAATCAGTTTCAACCTGAGCTGATCCTGCCAAAAACAAATGCAGTCTTCTATTAATCTGCCATACTTTATCACTATGCTCATCATGTTCATCCCCCTTCTCCCTGATAAACAATGGAAAGTGGGTCATCGCCAGATCCACTTGATCACAGCTAAAGATAAAAAACAATAATATTTCATATTTTCCTATTTTTTCTATTTTTTTCCTTGTAGATAATCTCCTTTCTGATAAATTATATTTTTTTAAAAATTTTATCATTTATATAGTTTTTCCACTATTTATCTTATATTATTTATAATATTTCTTCTTATAATATTTTTTTCTTATGTCCAATACTTTAAGTATTTAGCATGGATATGGTTACTATACAACTATATGCAATGTTCTTTATCACATAGGCATCAGTCACTTACTTGCCAAATATTGAATGATCCTATCCATTAGGCCTTCATTTTGACTTGTCACTGATTTTGACAGGTCCTAATTTCAATTCATCTTTTGACAGCTAGCACTTGAATCCTCTGATATCATATATAAGTGACTTTATTGCCAATTGCCAGTTCTGTTTAAATATATTCATTATTTTTCTTCATAAATTGAACTTCAGTATTATTTGATGTCCTTAACATTTAAATTAATTCTACTGACAGATTTGAAATGATTCCTTGATTGTGAGGACTGGTATAGTAAGGCTAGCTTCATCCAACTTTAACTTAAGTTGATTATTACTCTTGTCATTTCATGCCTTTTCTATTATTTGACTAATATAAGATTGAGTGACTTCCCTCATAATTTTTGGGTCAATCACCTTCATTTTTGATTTTTCTCTCATGATAGCATTTATATTCATCCTTGTATCTTGAAACAGCAGATTCTCTCTTGGGTCATTCACAAACAGAACTGAAGTATCTACTTTATCTGAGTATAATTCAGCAGAAAAGGCTTCTTTGCAGTGCTATATTGTTCTGCATCTAGACTGCTAAACCTTTCTCAAACCTTGAGTTTTTTCATTCTCTTATTGAGGCAACACATTATTTACATTTCTTCTTGACTTCTTTTCCAACTTTTGTTGGCAAAATGTCCAGTTACACCATTTTTACAATTGTGTTTTTTTATCTGTCCAATTTAATGTATTGGTTTATACCCCATTGATGCTTGATTCTGCTGATTGATATATTTCTCCCTAATGTCATCTTCAAATTCTGCCATAGTTTGATTCATTAGTCAAATTTTTTTATAAAATTGATTAGGCGTGTTAAACATCAAGCTTGTTATCTTTATAAATTCTACCATTTTTAATTTGGAAGTTAAATTCATCAGAGCTTAAAAGAATGGGGTGGTGAATTTCTCTATAGAGCCAAAGCGCTGATTGCATGGCTATGCGCACAATGAAATCTGACAATACTTTTGCATATATTATTTGCAATTCCTGGTAAAATAAGCTGGAGAAAGATGCTAATGTTTCAACTTTTCTATTTGAATACCCATAAACTTCTGCTTATAGTTGGACATCTTCAAAGGACTACCAAATTTGGTCATTTAAGTCTTCTTAGAGTTGTTGTATGTCCAATTGTCCCTGATGAGATGGAAGAACACCAGATTCTGACAAAATAGTATAAGTGGTTCATTACATTAACTGATTTCTGTCAGTCCCTATATCTATAAAATGTCATTCCAAAAGGCAGAAATGCTGGTGCGTTGTCTCAATAAAATGTGGTAATTTTGGAATATTCCAAAATTCTTCTGTCACTTTTCTGGAAGGGGATTTCTGCTTGTAAACCTGACTAACATTAGGTGTAACTTTAGAAGTCATCTAAAATTGCAGTGAAAGATTCAGGCATATTTCATGGTGCTGTAATTTTCTGACTGGATTTGTGTGCATCCCATTAAAAGCTTTGTTTGCCTTCATCTGGATGCAATCACACTCTTAATTTTTAGTTCTTCAATGTGCTTAAAAATATGCACCATCTCTTCATGCATCTGGCAGAAGCGTTCTTTGTCTGCTTTTTATTCAGTTTTTGGAATTATATCTCCATGATAAATTCAATCTAATTTCACTCAATGAGGTGACCTTCCTATAAAAATCATTGTTGACCTTTCCAACTTGCTCAATCTCCTTCTTGGCTTTAGTTACTCTCTCATCCAAATTAGTGAGATTGGCTTGTACCATCAAGTTTAACATTATTGTTGATGGTATCCAAAACCCTCCATAGTTTTCTAAGATCACTTTTGTATGAAATTATACTGATACATTCTTCTAATAAATTAGGCCTAAAAACTCAACTACCCCTGTAGTGAGCACCAAATGTAAACTTTTGAGCTGTGTTACTCATCTCAGCTCTCAGGTTTATTGCACAGGTTTTGGTTATGCGTTGTAAATCATTAATATAGTTGAATAAGTTGGCAATAGTATGCAGACTATCGCCCCTAGTTGATCTCAGGACCAAGTGATATTATGTCTAACGCTATACTGGTGCTAACATTCTTCTATCTCTTCACACAGGAGCAGGCAGAATAACTAATAAGCACTTTGACAAGGGAACCTTTTTCCTTCAACTCTTTTCTCAAGATTTATCAATTTTTTATAGATAAGAAAATTATCTTCTCCATTCTATTCCAAGATTATACAAAATAAATTGAAAAGCTATTATATTGCTATTTTTGTTACTTAGTTGCTACTTTTATAGCTATATAAAAATCAAGGATATTATATAGGGGATCCAGGACCAACCCTTCCCTTAGCGCCTCACTGGGAAATGGCAGCTGTTGCTGATGGTTAGCCCTCTGAGGTTTCACCAACAAGGGTCTTCATTATCCGCCTATTTAGACTCACCACTAACCAGAAATGCAACTTATTCTGGTTAATTAATGAAAGTTTTCTCACAGTCTCAATCAACTCAGCAGAGTACCCTATTTAGGCTAGCAACCTGATTAGATAATGAGACTTTTACCTATCAATGGAAGGCTGCATTACCTAGAAGGTTAATCTGTGAGTTGCTACTAGAAGCATTGTTGATGCTTAAGCAACTAAACATAACTTCTGAGTTAATAGGTGATAAACTTTGAACAACTAATATAATTAGATTACAATTATTAAACTGGCAATTGGATTTTTTAGTAATTGCATTGTCAGGGATCATCCCTAACAAAAATAAAGTAATTTGGCGGGATAAAATCTTGGAAGATTAGTTACTATTTGTAAAATATTTTTTACTTAAACAATAGTTCCCAATCAAATTGATAACTCCCACATCCACTAGAGGATCCCATCCCCTAGTGAGCAAGCAACTATATAATAATCTTATCATCTGGGTGTTGTGGCCATATTGAAATCACAACAGCAGATGTATATAAATCTTATAAAGGTATAGGGGTTGTTGTCAACTTCAATTCTAGCTTCTTAAGCGGTTCACACTAGATAAAATTCTTATTTTTAAAAATCTATAAGGTTTTTATATTATATACCATATAATGAACCCTTATTTTCAAAAAGTTAAACCTTGAATCAGCCATCTGTTGCATTCTTGTTCATATTATCTTGAAAATAAGGCGCGCTATTGAGTTTGTGTATTACTTTAACAGTGATGAAGTAGTTATCCACCGCTATTTATGGTGGTACATGGACAAACTTTGACTTTCAGAAGTGATCTTCTTTCTGTAATTGATCAATTTGTTGGTCTTTTCAAGAGCCTTTATCAATTAAATAAAAGTACACATCCATCACAATATTAAAGTCATTAGGTTGGCTATGCCCCTGGCATTCTGAGATCTTTACTTGATACTAGAACAACCAGGTCAGAAGCCCAATCTTTATTTCCAATCAGCTGTGACCATGACAGGTTAATATAAGCTTTTTAATATATAAGCTTTTATCATAAAAAGCATACATATTATAAATTTACATGTAGCTAACTTTTATTAAGGTTTATGAGAAGTAATTATAGTGTGAGAAGCTTTTTTGCAGAATAATTATTACAAAAATTAATATATATTTTAGTAATAAAAACTATTTATATAAGAATAATGCCTTAAAATGTTATATATTTGTTGAAATTATATATATTTTAGATTCTATTATCTTAAGATTTGAGAGTTAGATAAAAGGGAAAAACAAAGTATTTAAACTTTTACTGCAAGTAAAGTGCAGGTTAACTGTAAGGATCTCCGCTGCAGCCATCAGGCTGGACAAGACGCTAAATCATTTCCAAGCAAAGAAAGAAAATGCCCTAAGCACTACTGCTGGAGAAGATAGTGGACTTATGACATAGTCTTGATGAGAGATGGGTAGCTGCTGCCCCCTTAAACTAAGCTCACCCTGGCCCCAAGTTAGTGTGCATCCCAATCCATTCATTATTACCAAAACTACTGAGGCATTTATTGCAAGGTTTTGAAACAAACTAGCAGATTATAATTAAATTCCAAATGGGAAAGAAGCACTACACTCAGTTATGTAAAAATTTCTGGCAAAAAAATTAAATATCCTACAGATTGAAAACCAAGAAAAATCTTGCAGATGAGGCAAACTCAGAGAAAAAGAGAAAATTAGTTCAGCACCCCTTAAAAGTTTAAAATCCTCCAAGTTAAAGCGCCAGATAAGTCATCTATTGTATCCAATTTCAAAGGCAACAGAAAACACTGGAAACCCTAAGAAATGACTCTGGGCGAGTTTTTGGCATCCCCATTAAGATTTGATCACCACTTACGTTTCATAGAGGTTTGCAAGACACCCCATCACCCCATATCAGTATAAAAGCCCAGAATTCTGACTATAGTAGAGTGCTGGGTTATCTTACAATTTCTTAATAAGTTAATAATTTCAAACCAGAGCAAACTTTTGAATTTATATTAAGTATTAAATAATATTCTACCCCTTTAACAAAACTGCTGCAGCCTATGGAGAGTCTCACTCTTAAATCTTGGTGGTGATGGTGGTGGCCATTTCTCTAGTGTTTGTGGTATAAACATCCCTCATTGAGAAGAATCAAGAAACCCACCTCAAAGAGCTTCCCTATCAACCACTTACAAATATTACAGGCATGATAATTTCTATCTTAAATTCTGCATCCAAGCTTCTAATCTGATCTACCATACCCAAGCTCAAACTTGTAGTAAATATGGTGGCAGATTAAAATGTCAAACATAAATAATAGCTAAATAAAAATTAAAGATGTAATGCTTGCACCCTGATACCAGAGCACACCCAGGCTAACTCCAATTATGAGGCTGACAAAGAATGGCAGATACAACTTCTTCCAACAAAACCAAGTGGCCTCTCCTTTTTGTGAAAGGCATGGGCAAGATTACCATCAATTATTAGCTTAGTGGTCAGAGTGGGATTGATGTTCATAGATCAATACTTTCCTTATCTGTCCCCAAATGGATCCTATTTCCATATACTTATAACAGCAATGCTGTGTGTACTATAGATGCTATTGTGGAAATTTGAGTGCCTCTGATGGAAGCCAAGTCTTTCTTGACATGTTAGATTGACAGCAATATCTATTTTGAAATAAAAATTAAAAAGGAGTTCTGGTATAACTAAAAATATTACTAAATAGAATAGTTGATTCTATAATCTAAAACTTTTTTTAAGTTTATAGAAAGATACTTTTATTTAAATTTTAAAAGGTTAAGGAAGGCCTACACATTACACAATTACATATACTATAATATTTGCATATGTTAAAAAGTGCTAGATAAACTAACAAGCTGCTAGGTATATTACCAAATTTAACATTTAATTGCAAGATAACTGCACTACCATATGGTATCTTAGCTTTTAAAATTCATCTACTTTAAAAGACTCATAAGCAAAATAATATCCTTATATTAAAAGTAGAGGCTTATAAAATGTAAGCAGATAATTATGATAAAAGTGAAATGAAAATTTAAGAATAAAAACATTGAACAACAAAGATAAAGATTGATAGATGATAATAAATCATGGCAATAAAATTATATAACCAAAATTGCAAACCTGTATGCCAAGGCTAATCTCAAGCTTTTGTTAATTCAACATATGCACATGATGTGTAACTGAAAGTCATAAGAGCTGTTAATTACCTAGTTTAATGACTGCTAAACAATCTGCTTTATATTTTTAGAATCTACTTAAAAACAAACATAACATACTTGCCTAGATTTTGTTCAGAATTCTTTTCTTAATTAGAAGACAAAAACATCTGATAAGTTTTTGCTACTGATATATTATAGTACAATTTATTTTAATTAGAGAATACTTAGCAAGTGATATATTTCTCAAGGATAGCCCATCTATCTAAAGTAAGGATACATGTATGATATATATATATGTATATATATGAATTTTATCAAGTTAATTAGAGACATTTAATTATAGCATATTGAGATGATATAACTTACCTCTATAATGCAATTAATCTTAGTATAAGCGTGTTTAGTCTATAGTAACTATTCTAAAGTAGTTTAATAAAACATCTTATATATTTGTGTGTTTAAAAAAATGTGTAGTTATAAGCCCAGTTACAATTAGATTTAGGGTAAACCTAATTGGTTAGCTCTATGATAAAGTTTAAACTTAAGCAATTTTTAATAGCATCTATAATATTATTAATCTAGGTCAGTTTGCATTTTGTTAAATGTTACCTTTATATTGAATATTTATATTCAAACATAAATAATTATTATACTGGAAATTTCTATTGTATGCTATATATAAAATGGGTGGTTAGCCTGGCAGGGTAATTCCTGCTTCCACTCTAGTGCAGGTTTTGTTCACATGTTCGAAACCTGTACTGGCTATAAAAAATCTCGGTATGATATATCTGTCCCAAGGTCGACCCACCTCGACTACTTTTTTATATATAAAATAACTCATCTTAAGTGGTTTTAGCAGGTGCCTATGAAAAGAGAAGCTTATCATAACAAATAATAGATGGTGGTTTTATAATTTATGCATTCAATTAAATTAGCTAGTAAGAATAAGCTTTTGTTTTGATTATTAAACAATATAAAGAAAATTAATTAAGTCAAATAAGATAATTATCTTATTTCTAAAAAAGATAAATATAAGATAACTATAGCAAAGCATGAGTAAAGCTGCTAGTAAATCCTATAAAATATTACTTAAGGGCAAACCAGTTAGTTTAAAACTTTGAATATTCAAAATAGATCTCAATAACTTATAGTTTTATAAACTGAATGAGCTATATCAGGATATAAGTAATTTAGCTATCTGATATCAAATAATCAGAATAGATAAATTCAAAGATAGTAACATTGGTTACTGAAATCAAACACTCCACGTTCTTACTTTTGAAGTGGGTGAGACATTACCCAAGAGCCACCTGAATCATGTGATAAGCTTATTCAAAAGCATGTTTTCAATTTGATCCAACCCATGCTAAAATTGTATGGTAGCATCAGCAAATTTAGATAAAGTGTACGAGGATACTGAAACTAACGAAGCTTAGTTCATTTGTTTGAAAGTGTAATTAATCAAATTTAGCCTTTTAATTGCTTTACTTTAACTCATAATGGGGTGAATGTTCAAATCTTGCAATTGATTTTTAGATATCTTCTAAACTAGATGAGGTTTTAAATTTGACACATTTATGTATCTTCGATGACAATACAATAATCCATTAAAAATTTAATTTTCACGTTCAAAATAAAAAGTTTTATATGTAATAAGTGAAAATCATATATATTTTCGATGGTAGTCGGTATAATGTTATGGCAGAGCAGTTAGATATTCAGTTGATTCGATATTTTAAATGTTTTGTTAAGTGGTTAGTGGTCATTTGGGAAATTAGCAAGTTAATCTAAATCAAAACTGAATCAAAAACCCAATTGATTTTAGAAATAGCTCCTCTAGCATAATCGGCTCAGCTTTTAGCTCTAAACTTAATTTATAAATGTCGTTTGTTCGAATTCTGGCACAATCATTTTCATTTAATTACTTTTTAACCGACTTTGAAAAAGGAGAAGGTTCTCAACTCGACCTGTATGTATGTATGTTTTTTCTTTTTTTTCTATGTTTGTTCGCGCATAACTCTGAAAATACTGAACCAATTTGGATGTTCATCTTCTTCAAAAATAGAGGATGCTCCAACTTAGGTCCCATTTTACTTTTGTAAGTATTAGTCAAGTATCTGCCCATTAATTTAGTAAGCAAAAAGATGGGCTCGGAAGCGATAATTTCAAGTGTGAGTATGTTCATCGCTGGATAAACTTTATTGCGGCATCGGTGAAGCAATAGCTTCGAAGCACTTTTGATAAGTCCTATGGCTGGGGGTATGTTCAAAATTCAGTCAGTATGAGCTCATAGCGGGATGAGCTTAAATCATTATAGATGGCTATCGTTTTTGCATAATTTGACCAATAAACTCATCTAAATTTAATAAAAATGAATTATTTTAGATAGCGATCAATAAATTTACATAGATTGACTAATAAAAGCAACCAAATCTAATAAAATGAATTACTGTAGATGGCGATCAATAAATTTGGCATACGTTGACCAATAAAATCATCTAAATTTAATAAAATGAGTATTGTGAATGGTGATCAGTAAATTTGGTATAATTTAACCAATAAAATCAACTAAATTAAATAAAATGAATTATTAGTTATTTGTTTATAAGATACTATATATAATAGATATACAATGAGTTTTAATTTTATAGAGAAATAGTAAGGGGTCAAAAAAGATATATAGCGATAGTAATATTTGATAAAAGTAGGAAAAAGAGCCACTTTTAAAAATGCACTAATTTTTTGAGGGGAAAAAAGCTGGGGGTAAAGTTTTTTTGGGAAAAAATGAGCCTTCTCAAATTTTTTTTGGGAAAAAAAGAACCTCCTTTAAAAAAAGCTCTAAAAAGTATGAAATAATTGAGAAATTAAGCCTACTCAATAAAACCCTTTTTGAAGTTGGCGCCATATTTTAACTGACTTATGATAGGCATTTATAATTTATATACTCAGTACTATATATTCTAAGTTTCTTATAGCTTACACTTGGACCCAATCTAGATATAAGATATAATTTTTGTTTATGAGCAAAATTCTATAATTCAGTTTAAAATATGGCGCTGACTTCATAAAGGGTTTTATTGAGTAGGCTTAACTTCTCAATTATTTCATACTTTTTAGAGCTTTTTTTAAAGGAGGTTCTTTTTTCCCAAAAAAATTATCATTTAAGCTATTTATAAAGTAAAGCTAATATTGCAAGTGTAAGTAAAACTAAAAAAATATTGAGCCAACATAGTAAAATATAAAAATAAGTTAAGTAGTTGAGTTAGTAGTTTGGATGACATGTCATGTACGCAATGATTTTAAATATATAGAGATGTTTTGGGTAGCAGTTTGGTGTTAATTGATTGATTCTATAGGTTTATTTTGTTTGGCCGAGTGGTTGATGGCTTTTGGTCGAATCAATAGGACACAGTTTGGTTTTGAGGGGTGATTAGTTATTGGGTGATTAGAAAAGTCCAGTTAGATTTAGCTGAGTGTTGGTGGTTTTTGATCGATTCAATTGAGAAATTAAATTTGGCTGAGTGGTTATTATTTATATATAGTATAAAATCTAAATTAAGAAATTGAATATCTGAAATTTATTAGACACCGTAGAGAAGCATGGGTAATGAATGCTATCTA
Source organism: Massospora cicadina (assembly GCA_022478985.1). Classification (NCBI taxonomy): domain Eukaryota; kingdom Fungi; phylum Entomophthoromycota; class Entomophthoromycetes; order Entomophthorales; family Entomophthoraceae; genus Massospora; species Massospora cicadina. The sequence continues at coordinate 276,169 of JAKSZP010005259.1, read as the reverse complement.
CTTAATAAAAAATTTCACTGACTGACATCTGAAACCTTCAAGTCTGATAGGTTCAAACTATTTACGTGAGTGGGTGAGAATTGGCAAATAATATCAAATCTGAAACTATCAAGTATGTTAGGTTCAATCCATTTGGGTGAGTGGGTGAGAATTGGCAAATATTATCAAATAATTCTCCACATTGCTCACCTGAAACTAAACAAAAATCAGTATTAGAGTTTTAAGTAGATTAAGTAAAGTTAGGATAATCAGCTCACCAGCCACGAGGGCAACAGCGAAGCCGAAAGTCTGAGTGGCTCGAGAGTAGCGCTGACAACTTATAGGGTGTCAGTGTGAGCTTATCATCTGATAAACTTTAAATACTATAGCAAAGCATGGGTACCTGGATGTTAGGTTTATATAATTTTAAAAACCTGCCTATTTTGGTTCAACTAATTAATAAAATACTTTTGGCAAGTTAAGTAGAAGTTGATTTAGTAGTTTAGAAGGCATGTCTTGTACACAATGTTTTTAAATATAGAGATGTTTCGGGTAGCAATTTGGTGTTATTTAGTTGATTCAATAGGTTTATTTTATTTGGCCAAGTGGTTGATGGCTTTTGGTCAAATCAATAGGACACAGTTTAGTTTTGAGGGGTGATTAGTTATTGGTTGATTTGATAATTTCAGTTAGCTTTAGCTGAGTGGTTTTTGGTTAATTTGAGCAATTAGATTTGGCTGAGTGGTTATTGTTTATCTATCTCTATATATATTATTTCTCAAAGGTGTTTTTTGTATTGGTATGAAATATCTCCCTTAATACTGTATCAAAATTAATATTTGATACACCATTTTGAAGATTATTTTTCCCTCTAATGACGAAAAATAAGTATATATTTTGAATTAATTTTTTCATTAAAAATCATATTTTAAAACTTATATTTTAAAATTTCATTTAAAAAATTACATATATAAATTATCATGGTGGCGCTGAAGTCTCTGAATATAATAAATGTATAAATAACATAAAACATCATATAAACAACGTGTCAATCAAATTAAAACAAGTAATACAGCATTTGCAAAAGCAGTGGAGCACTATTCTAACAACAATAATATTGAGGTAGCAATCATTTGTTGACATACTTTTTGATAAAAAAAGTAGTAATTTTTTTTATAAAAAATTAATAAATATTCAAATGATATGAAAAATATTCATTGCATTTGAATTACAAAATATAAAATTTTATTTTAAAGTATATGTCACAATATTTGTATAGTTACTAATTTTTTTATTAATAATTTTTTTACAACTTCAAAATTAGTCTATTAATTAAAGTAATTTATTTTTATTTTTGTTATGTTTTTGCCAGTTTGTCATCCTCTTTTATTTGCAATAATATTTTTATTGATCAAGTACTATCCATAGGATAGTCATATATTGAATCCTATTACCTGAACTGATGCGAAGTATTTGCATTGGTCACCTAGTCTACTTAGTAAAACACATTCACTGACATACTACCAAACTGACATACTGACTGACTGACTCTGAAACCTTCAAGGCTGATAGGTTCAATCTATTTGGGTGAGTGGGTGAGAATTGGCGAATATTATCTAATAATTCACCAAATTGCTCGCCTGAAATTAAACAAAATTCAGCATTAGTTTTAAGTAGATTAAGTAAATTTAGGATAGTCAGCTCACCAGCCACTCAGACTAATAGCAAAGTGTTAGTCAAAGTGACTCGAGAGTAGCACTGACACAGCCTATAGGCTATATCAGTGTGAGCTTATAAATAAACCCGAGCAACGCCAGGTAACTCCACTTTATAATATAAACCCTAAATTAATCAGTTCAAATTCTCTGGGAATAAATAAACCCATGCAACGCTAGGTAACTCCACTAGTTCAATATATTGTTACAGCTGAGCAGTTTGAAATTCGGTTGATTCGATAGTTTCAGTGGTTTTGCCAAGTGCTTAATGGGTTTAGGTTGATTAATAAGCTTTTTAGTTTTAGTAAGCGGTTAATGATTGGTTGATTCGATAAGTTAATTGGTTTCAGTAGGTTGATAGTTTTTGGATGTTGGTTGATTTAAAAGTGCAAAAATGTTTTTCCCAAGCTTTGCTTAGGTTTATCTTGTTAGCTTTTATAATGGTAGATGGCCACCCATAAGTTTAAGAAGTAATTAAATTTATCAAATCAATCCTAAATTGAAAAAATAAACTTATCAAATCAAATAATACAGGCGGAGTTACTCGGCGTTGCTGGGGTTTATAAGCTCGCACTGACAGCCTAAAGGCTGTGCCAGCACTACACTTGAGCCACTCGGACTAAGCTTCACTGTTGCCCTCATGGCTGGTGAGCTGGTTATCCTAATCTATTTAATAAGCTATAATAATCTACTTAAAACTCTAATGTTTTATCTAGTTTCGGGTGAAAAATTTGGGGAAATATTCGATAATATTCATCAATTCTCATCCACTCGCCCAAATAGATTAAACCTATCAGACTCAATTAATTTCAGGTGAGCAATTGGTGAGTTATTAGATACTATGTACATTTTAAAATGTAATTTTTAACGAAAACATTAATTTTTTTTAGTACTAGATGGCGAAAACATTAATTTTAAGATACTTATTTTTTGTCATTAGAGGGAAAAATAATCTTCAAAATGGCGTACCAAATATTAATTTTGATACAGTGTTAAGGGAGATATTTCATACCGACAAAAAACACCTTTGAGAAATAATATATAGAGATACCACCAAATATTCATCCGCATCCCAAATGAGCTTATTGAATCAACCAAAAACACCACCCAATTGACCAAAATCAACTAAATTTATTAACAACTGAAACCTAATGTATATATATATATATAACAACAAGAAAAAAGTTTTGTAATTTATAATTATATTTCAATAATAAAAATCTTCACTATTTGATCACTCCGTACTTTAAAAGATTACTTTAAAATTTGCTTAATATTTTATAAACATACTGGCCGATTTATCCATGCTTTGCTACGGTGTCTATAGAATCTCAGATATTCAAATTTATTAATTTAGATTTTATATTATAGATAAACAATAAACACTCAGCCAAATTTACTTGCTCAATTGAATCAACCAAAAACCACCAAACACTCAATTAACATAACTGAACTTATCAAATCAACCAATAACTAATCACCCTTAAAACTAAATTGTGTCCTATCGATTCGAACAAAAGCCATCAACCAATCGGCAAAATAAACCTATCGAGTCAATCAAATAACACCAAACTGCTCTCAAAACATCTCTATATTTAAAATCATTATGTACGTGACATGTCTTCCAAACTACTAAATCAACTACTTAACTTGCCAAAAGTATTTATTAATTAGGAGAACCAAATTAAGCAGGTTTTTTTAAAATTATATAAGCCTGATATCTTGATATCTGTGCTCCGCTATGGTATTTAAATTTATCAGATGATAAGCTCACACTAACAGCCTATAGGCTGTGCCAATGCTAATCTGGAGCCACTCGGACTAACAGCTCCGCTGTTGCCTTCGTGGCTGGTGAGCTGAGTATCTTAACTACTTAATCTATTTTAAACCCCAATACTGATTTTTATTTACTTTCAGCTTTGCAATTTGGTGAATTATTTGATATTTCACCATTCTCACCCACTTGCACAAATAGATTGAACCTATCATACTTGATAGTTTCAGATTCGATCTTATTTGCCAATTTTCACCCACTCACCCAAATAGATTAAACCCATCAGACTTGACTTGATAATTTCAGATTCAATAAGATTTGCCAATTCTCACCCACTCACCCAAAAAGATAGAACCTATCAGACTCGAAGGTTTCAGATATCAGTCAGTCAGTATGTCAGTTTGGTAGTATATCAGTGAATGTGTTATATTAAGTAAAGATATTTAATATACTATAAATATACATATATAAACTTATAATATATAATATAAACAAATGTAGATTGTATATATGATTGTATATAAATGTACATGCCTTGCTTTTCTTGCAGTTGTACATGAGAATATTTTTAAAGTAATTATTTGGCAAAGAAATTATTTTTTTACTTTTTAGTGTAACTTTTTTAGTTGAATTATATTTTTTCTCACTTTATATTTTTTACTTTTTATTTTTTAACTTATATTATTTTCTCTCTTTAAGAAAAGCAAGTTTAAAAAAAGCAAATTTTATTTTAACTTATTTGTTTATGAGGATACAGAGCTATTCTATCATCAGTATCTATAGCATCAGTACTTGACAAAGCTGACGACTTGGCTGAGTACTAGCCAACCGATCGAATGCTGACAAATGCATTTTTAATCGAAAGTATTTTAATTGAGCGTGTCAAATGATTTCATATCGTTTTAAACCGGCTCCAAGGATGATGTTCAAAGATCCTTTAATTTAACGCTTCCTCTGATTGGTTGAGAGTAGAACACTGGTCAATTACCAATGAGTAAGTAGCTCATTTATTCACGTCAGACATAAGCGTTATAGTTTTTTATCCAATCGGATTAATCTACTTTCAGATGGACTATAGTCATTGGTTTGAGAAGAGGTTTAGTAATGACAGTAGTTTTACCTGGAATCAGCCGCATACGCCATAGGCTAAGTTAATCTGAATCACGTAAAGGCTAGAATCGATCCGCCAGTATGTCGATTTTGTATTCGCACCTCGCGTCATCAATTGCTTAGGCAGACCTCAGTATCGCTTCACGGTACTCGGATTTCAACCGATCCGAAAGTTTGAGGAGGCTTAGCGAGTATGTTTAGGAGGATGGTGTTCTCCAGTTATCCAATCAAAATTGAGCTAAACTTGAAATAAAGACGAGATTGAAGCGTTCGACCACATCCTCTCGTGAAATTTTTAGAACGAGTTTTACTGTCCAATAAGCTTGCAAACTGACGATTGAGGCCCTCCCATCAGCAAAACCAATTCCCATAGTTCGCAGGTAACCAACCTTTCGTTTTTGAATTCGCCTTCCCCTATCCCGCCAACGCCTGCTCCGGCTTTTTACTTTTGGCAGGGCCTCATTGCGACAACCCTAAGCCTTTGAACCCTTCCCGCACCGCCATATCTTTCGCAAGGCCCCATTAGTTAGTTTCCCAACCTTTGTACTTTGCCTTGTTGTCGTACCATGCTCACCACTTTTAACCCTTACCTCCCTCTGATTTGACTCTCATCTGCTTGATGTCCAACTTATATTTTATTAGCACTAAGCCATGGACGCCGCTAACAACAGCCAGTCCGATTCAGATCCTTTTTCGACCGACCCAAAGCTCAGCGAAATTCGATCCTCGCCTATAGGTAGTTTTATCCTGGGAAGGATTGGCTAATTTATTAGGTGAGGTTAAGAAAGATGAGCCTATGGACTGCGAGACAAACTCCAAAAGCCCTGATTTTAAAGAAACTAAGCAAAGCCCCGTGGGTAGTGAGCCCGCCAGGCGCAGCCCTTCCCCTTGGATAAAGCTCTTGCTCCCGCCCTCATGAATATCGAACCCAATATGTCCAGCCCTTCCCCGATGGATGATGCCATTACTTCCGCTCCTCTGGATAATGGCGCTGTTAAGCCTGATTTTTCTCCTACAGACACCAAACAGAGCTTCATGGAGATCGAGCGCAGCCCTTCTCTTACAGGAACCAAACAGAGCTTTACGGATATCGAGCGCAACGAGCGCAGCCCTTCTCCGATGAATAGTGTTCACGTTTCCGTTCCCTTAGAAACCGGTTCTAGCAAGTCTAGCCCTTTTCCGACGGATGGTCACTCTCCCGTTTCCATGAGGACTGGCACTAGTCGGTCCAGCCCTTCTTCAGCGAACGAGGCTCACCCACCCGTTTTTATGGAAAGTGATCCTAGCAAGTCAAGCCCAGTTTTTATGGGTAGTGGGCCAAGCAGACGCAGTCCCATCCCTATGGATACTGAGCTAGTCACTCCCGTTTCTAACGATGATGAGCCTGACAAACATGGCGCCATTCCTGAAGTCAGCCATACCAGCAGCGATGATTCCTTCCTTGATAGCAGTCCAGCGCTTTCGGCTCATCAAGAGGCTGAAGAGGAAGCAATCCTTGAGCCTATGGAGAATCCGGCCCCTCTTGAAACTACAATTAGCTCCGATATTAAACCAGAGCCCATGGAAGATCCGTTGCCAACACGGGCTGAAGAGGATGCACAATCACCAGCCAAAGAATTAAATCCCTCTGAAGAGCCTTGTGTCATCGAGGCTTCACCCCCCAGAGAAGCTCCACGCGAGGAAAAGGTTGCCGTTAAAGGAGCCAAAGCATTCATCTAATGGCGGCCTTGTGCGCCCACCCAGCTTACCGCCGGTTCCCAAAGCTAAAGCTGCGAAGGTGGGTTGGTTTAGTTTTGGCTTAACGCCCATGTAGGCCGCCGCGAAGCCATTTGTCTACCAACCTTCACGGAGGCCAGCCATGAATCGCGAGGAGCTCAAGCAGTGCAGCAGCATCCTTAAGGCGTTGAAGCGCCATCGATTCGGGGCCATTTTTGCAGCCAGTTGATATTAAAAAGCTTCGGATTCCCGACTATCCCACCATTATCAAATCGCCCATGGACCTTGACACAGCGGAGAAGAAGTTGAACGTGTGCGCTTACGACATGGTGGATGAGTTCTTTGCTGATATTCAGCGGATCTTCGATAACTGCTATTTGTATAACGGGTACGACGCCCCCGTATCCCTCATGGCCCAAAGTCTACAGGCGCGGTTTAACGAGCTTAAGGCGAACTTCTCGCGTGCGGTAAGCTTTGCTGGTTTCTGCTCTGATTGTGCAGTCTGAGATTTTAGAGCAAGAGTCGGCTTTGCCTTCAGCCCAGAGGGGCAGCGGCTCCCGACTCTCCAAACCTAAGCCCAAGCAGGTAGTGTTGATTTGCTGCTCCGATGGAGCCTGATCCTTGTTCGCTTAGGTTTCTCGTAAGCCAGCGCAGCCCTACTCTGGCTCTCCCAGGGCCCGCTACGGTTCTGCGGGTGGGGAGATGCCGCCACACCATCACAAGTTTTGCAGTTCGGTGCTGAAAGAGCTGCACAAGAAGCTGCATCTGTCGTATTCGAGCCCATTCCTCGAGCCGGTGGACTGGGAGGCCATGAATCTACCCGATTATCCGCACATCATAAAGCATCCCATGGACCTGTCGACCGTCAAGAAGAAGTTTTTGGCGGGCGAGTACGCGACCGCCCAAGCCTTCGAGCATGACATTCGCCTCATCTTTCAGAACTGCTTCGAGTACAACCCCGTCCACGGCCAGGTTTACCAGATGGGCCAACAGCTCAAGGCGGTGTTTGAGAAAAAGTGGGCGCAGCGCCCCGCCGACCTGCGCCCCGCCGACACGCTCTATATCAACGACGGGCTCAGTTCCGGTGACTCCTCCGATGCCTCGCCAGCGAAGGTCAAGGCCTCGCCCGTTAAGGTCAAGGAGGTCAAGCCCGCGCGCAGTAAGCCCCCGCCTCTATTTAACTCTGCAGAAACTCCACGCAAAGCCGAAGCCCCGCGCGTTGAACCCAAAATAGAGAATCGCGGCCGCAAGCGCAAGGAATCCGCGCAACACGACGAACCGCCCCCTGTTAAGGTGTCCAAAACCAAGAGCAAGCCTAGGAAGCCGCAGGGCATCACGTACGAGCAGAAGAAGGAGCTCAGCCTCGCCATCAACCATCTTTCGGGCTCCATGCTCAATGTCGTGGTGGACCTCATCCATCGCTCCATGCCTGGGCTTGGCATGGTAAACGCCCTCCTTACAACTAACCTAGTAGAGCCAGAATGAGATTGAGATGGACATCGATGCGCTCGACGCCAACACCCTTTCCAAGCTGTACTCGTACGTCATAGCTGACTCCGCCAAGAACAGACACGACGACCGGCGTATACGAGACAGAGAAGTTGAGGGAGCTGGGTTTAAAGGTAATGGGTGCCGCTCCGCTTGCTCACTTGCAGCTCCTCGCCGCTCGGATCCCCAAGTGGCGCCGTCGCACAAGCTGCCCATCTCCAGCTCTTCGTCCTCCTCTTCGGGCTCGGACTCAGACTCGGACTCGGGATCCTCAGGTAGCACCAGTAGCAGCACCAGCGATTAGTCCCCTACCCGCCTTTAAGGCGTGGTTGATATGTCGCCTTGGAAAAATAAAATGTTAATGGGCTTTGCCTTTTTTGTTACCTTAGCTCTCCCCAAATCGTCAAAAACTTCTAGCCTCCCCAAGTCGGCTTTGTCCGACAAGGTATTGGACCCTCCATCTTTCCGCTTATCCTCTTTAGCCATCTCAACTCCGTATCCAGTCCCCTACCCCCGAGTCACACCACGCCTCGAAGCTATCCAAGCCGCGGGAGTTTGTTGAGCCGGCCAAGCGCTCCTCCAAACCCCAACCGCGTGAGTCCAGTGAGCCGTTACCGCTTAAGGCCAAGCGGCGCCCTGAAACTTCGCCCAAACGCAAGCCCAAACCCGCACCGCCAAAGGCACGCTCGCCGGTAGCTTTCTATACCCCGCCCAGCTGATCCGCTTAGGTTAAGGTGCCACCCGTCGAGGTCCCCAGTCCCCCCAAAAAGTCTGAACCGAGACCCAGCACCAAAGATGGGACCAAGCTTGACCAAAGTCGCCTTGAGGCCAAGAAGCGGCGCGTCCCCCTCGATGCGCAGCAAATCGCCCTGCGCCGCGAGAAGAAGCAGCAGCGCGAAGAGGAGGAGGCGCGTAAGGTGCTTCAGCTGAAGCGCAAACAGGAGGAGGTTGCATTTGACCGAGCTCAGGAGGACAAGCGCATCCGACTCGCCATGGGGGTAATTCTCGGCTCTTCGACTAACGCCTCAGGCCCACCGCAAGGACCTGCTGTATCAGAATCGCCTCATGCGCCAGTACGAGGACAGAATGGCCCACGCCTTGCGTCTGGAGCAGTCCAGGGACGCCTCCAAGCGTCCGCCCCCTACGTCCTCCGTGTCCCCGTCAATGCCCAACCGTCAAAGACGGCATCCACTTGAGGACGGAGAGATTGAGGAAGGCGAGCTCTTTGAATGATTGATTACTAGTTTGGGGTACAGCGTTTGGCATTTGGATATTTTACGGGCGTCAGTTTGATTTTCTCTAGAGAGAAAGAGTTGGATAAACGATGTTCCGCCCCATGCCATCGAATAAATTTTTGTGCCTTTTGAAGGGTTATTTTATAAAGTGATTCCTCGATTTAAACGAGGCTCAGCCTTGTAACCCGAAATAAGTTTAGGTTTGGGCTGATACTAAGTTTAAATGATGCTTGGTAGGGTGGATAAGCCAATGGGAAGTCATCTTCGCTATTTTCATATGGGGAAATTTCAATCTGCTTGGAACCCATCTCTCCTGAATACGCCCAATCAAACGCTTGCTGGGTAGATTCATTCTAAGGTTGGTAAAGTTCAAGTAGCTTTTAAAGGAGATTGGTAGAACCTAGAGGCTTGGAATTTTAAATACAGATAAGTTTTTATGGCAAAGCTAGCTTCCCAAGACTGAAGTGTCTGGATAAGGTAAGGGTGGCTACCGTTACCAGCGGCCCAGAATATTACCTTTAACTAATCAACAGGTTAAGGTTCAACTGGTACCCAGGGTTTACATATCCTACTGGCATAAAGGGAGGGATGTCTAGATAAGTCAGGGGTTAGCTTGACTTTGGCTGGCTTTGGTTTGATGCCAATGGAGGTTATAGGGGTATCAAAAAGGTAGTGATCAGCCTTTTGCATCTATAAGGAAGCAAACTCTAGGTGAGGTATGTTTAAATCCAAGGTTAGATTTATCCTCCAACCATAAAGGTTGCCACCCCACCAAATTCTATGCCCTGGCAACAATTTTTAGTAGGAAATTTTCCAGCATCCCATCCTGTCAGGTTGAAAGCTGGTTTGGTCACCCCTAAAAGTTGTACAATTTAGCTAACTTAGCATCAAAAGTGGATTGTCAATAGGTGTATCCAAAAATAACCTTACACAGGTACTGTTGCTCTAGGGGTTTTAGTAGAGGTTACCAGTACCAGGGTTTTTGGCAATAGTTGCTACAAAATAAAATGATGGTGGTAGATTAGAAACCAGTTTTAAGTATACTTTCCTATACACCTGTTGAGTATATAGGTAGGGTTATATTTTTAAGGGGTGGGAAAGACCCTGACAGACCTTTTTCTAGTTAAAATGTCCAAGATTACATGGGATTAGCTATGTGATGCTGAGTTTTCTTTCTGCTCAATCTCAAATTTGAGCAATTTTTATAAAGAAAAGTTTAATTCACCACCACTGTCTGGCCACGTCCATTTTCCTATTAATGTCTGCAGATCTGCCACCTGCTGCTCCAGTGTGGGGTAGCAGTGCTTTACCACCTAGTATTTTCTGCCCTGCAGGCAAATGTGTTTGCTTGGGGTCAAATAGCCTGCCACCCTCTACTAGCTGTTTTGTTCCTCCATGGGACTTAGTGCTTCATCTTGCATGCATCCACCCTTTTCATCCCCCATCCTCTCACCCTCCCTCAGTCCATTGTTTGATTTTACCTATTTATCAACTGTGGTGTTTATTCCTGTATGCTGACAAAATAATAATTGAGTTAGCTACCACTGCTTTTGCACCAGCTGGCTTTATCAATTTCCACTTATTTAAGGGCTATTTTGATATAGGCTTCCAGATAGAGAAGAATGCTGCAGCAGCAACTTTGACTTCCCATATTTACAAAAACACTCTCATTCCTACTACCTGTATTTACCTCCCTTTAGACAACACACTGGTGGCATCCTTTGCATCCCTCCCTTCCCACCTCCTACCCCAAATTTTATATGAACAATTGATGGTGGGGCTTTTGGTTTATAGGACTTGGCCCAAACTCATCTTCACTGTTCCTTCTGGTGCAGAGTGTCTTGCTGCCACTTGCACCACTGCCACCATAAATTTTATACCATCCTGCAATAGCCCAACAAAGACCCTATGCTCATATTACAGCAGCATCTGAGAATTTATTTTTGGGCTTATGTGAATAATGGTCACCAAATTTGTCAACTCTGTTTTAAGTTTAACCATTCAAAAAATTCTGCCCTTAAGCCACTTCCTCTGATGTACCTTCCTGAGACCATTTCAGCAGATTCTGAATGGGGTATTTTATTGCCCCCTCCTACTTAATATTCTTGCTTGATGGGACAGAGTGGAAAATTGGCTTCCACCAATCCTTCTGACCATATTAACCCACCTAAATTCAACCCTATCAATCAGAGTCAGGCTTGGACCAAGATTCACACCTAAGCAACCTATTTGACTACTATCTACCCAATTTCTACATCCACTATTCTCATGAACCAGAATTCTTGGAACCTATTGGCTGGGGTTGACAAATCAGATAAAGTTATAAATAAGAAAAAAGTTAAACCTCTTGGGTGGATAGATTACAAATGGGCCAAAATTTTACAGTTTTGATTTTGAAAAAACTCTATCCTCCAAATGATTTTATCCTAAACTCAATGCTATCCACTACCAAAGTGACCACCAGCTCACCCTAGCAGCGGTGGCCTCACCCCATTGCCCAGACCTTTATAAAGCAGTGGCCCAATAATTGGCTCAATTTCACAAAGGGCTGACTATACTCATCTTCCCCCTGATTTCCTCAAAGCAGCACAGGACAAAATCACTAAATTATATGATGATGCTGAAGATACAGCTATGCGTGTTGAGAAACTAGCAGTTTTTAACCTATCTTCTAAAATCTTCTGGCAAAATATTACCAATTTGGCCTAACTCCCCAATGCCTGCCTTCAAGCTAAACATATTTAGCAGAATTAGTTGAAGCTGTCTTCCAAGCTGACCTTGAAGAAAATCCATTTTTCACCGCCATTCACCTCCACCATGCTGATGCCCCAACATCCTGGCTCTCCACTTTTATTTGTTTCTATAACCATAATGATTCTGTCTTGAACAATATGCATGTAGAAAGCTGCCCAACCCCCTTACCCTCTGCCATGGTAGGGTAACAGTATTCCACTTTCCGCCTGGTTGGAGGTTTTTCTTTGTTTTTGTTCCATTTGTTTGTTCAGTTCTTTTGTTCAATGAGTATCAGTAATGTCCATCCTCTGGTTGGAGTACCTCAAATAAAATTTAAATTTTAGCTGTGATGCTAGATACTATATGACTTAAGTAGAATGTACTATAATCTTCTTTACTGTCACAGATGATGTCAAAGGGGATCTAAATCTTATCACATATACAAGAAAAATTTTGGCCTAAGGTAGACTTAGGTAAATGGTTAGTGATAACTCATCACTTGATCATCATTGGATAGCAGTGAAAGGAGACAAAGCATACTTAATGATTGATGATTATCTATGAGAAAGTGTAGATAGTAGTTAAATGCCTGGATATAAATCAAATTTTGCTTGTTATATTTTCTTATTGCTAAATTAAGCAACTAAATACAACAAATAAATTTTTAGCCTTAAGCTAAATATAAGTAGGATGGTTTTAGCAGTAAGCTAGACTACTCACCTAAATGTACTAAATAATTAAAATTTAACCTATTGCTTTATTATAAAGCTTAATATGTCTCAAGGTAACCCAATATACTATATTCAGTTGCATTTTCAACATAATTGCTTATTCAACTTTAAGCTTTGCATTATAATTGTAAGATTACTTCTTAAAAGCTATAGCTTAAGCTAAATATTTTATGCAAAATATTTAGATAACTCACCTATATTTTTGTATTATATAGAGATAGTCAAGTGTTCAATTAAGCTATCAAGGTAGCCTCAGGTATCTAGTATAAGTGCTAAGTAATTTTATATATATGTACTTTTAGTGATTTTAGCTGGTTAGTTTCTTAATCTAACAAGGACCATATTACTAATTAGATTAATATGTAAATTGTCCTGCTGATTGTGTTAAAAATAAATGTAAGAGTCCATATCTTGTTTGCCCTCCCTTTAAAGATTACTAAAACACAAAGGAAACTTTATAGGGCAGCTGTATAATCTGTAGTCACTATCAAGAAAAATATACTGCATTATATCAAAATTAAATAGTTTTATAGCTTTGATTTTAGACAAAAGCTAGTTGTTAAATACTTGTGTACCAGATGTTTTAGCTATTTTTACTTTTAAATATAAAACCAACTAATATAAAAAGTATCAAGAAGGATCTATAATTGTTTCCTATAGATGAGATCTATGTACACATTAACTACTTTTCCATACCAATAGATAGTATAAAGTTAATCAAAGTATTTTCCCAAAATTAGTAAGCTTCAAGTATGTTTAAAAAAAGAAGAGCATATTCAACTCATTTTTTGTATTATCTCACATACTTAATTTTGTAATTTAAATTGGGGTATAGAGCTTACAAGTTAAAGTTATCCTAGTGTCACCTGAATCTGTCACCAGATTATAATTAATTAAAAGAGTTAGTTTTTCTATTAATTTAAGAAACATACCTACCTGCATGTGTTAACTTTTATACTAGTTAACTGATAAAGTGCATACTATCTGAGACCCTTGGAACCAATAGTTAAGCCTAGATATAAAATAAATTATATAAATAAATCTATATGACAGTAAAGATTTACAATTATTCTGAATTATAGATTGAGTCTGGTTCTTTATTGCCCACTAGAATTTGAAAGGTTGGGTAGGATTTTTTTACTGAAATTCAATATAAATGAATAGGACTTAACCTTTAACATAGGTTCATCAGTCCTAATAAATCCCATATTGTTAGAACTTATCAACTGGCAATATTTCAGAAGTTTCTATTGGCTGAAAGCAACAATTGTTTAATCTTGCACTAAATTCCAAATAAATATACTTATAATTAACTTAAAAAAGTAAATATAAAATACTTTAATAACAGTCATATTAATATAAAATTTTATTAAATGTGGGATGTCCTGAGGATGATAATGCACTAATTAAGAAGATTCAAAGTAATGAGAAAGGAGGATAAAACCCAGAGAACTTCCACATGCAGCTTATGATAGGCCAGAAACTCCATGGACCGCCTTGCTATTCACTATCTTGGTTTGGGGCATTGGTACACAATGCCAATACAGTCATAATTGTCCCCTACCCAAAGTTCATCTACTGGGATCAAACTTGGGAGGCAGTGGTAGAGAGTCCATATTAATATAAAAGTCAATATTACTATTTATAGTACTATTAAGTATCATAGATAAAGGCTGAATTAAAATGTAGAAATTATTTTGATCAGCTGTCTCTATATTAGTTACTTATTTAATTGATTTTGTATTATATTACTATGCATATATGAGCTTTAATCAATTGAGGTGCAACACCAAGTTTAATTTATAGAATTAAGTTACTATAGTTGCTTCACTCCACAGTCTTGAATTTTTATTTACATCATTGCCTCAGCGTCTTCAATTGCTGATAAATACTACTGAAAATAACATCCAAAACCCTCACTGGTGCATCTCTCAAATATCTTATTATCTCAATTACCTCAGCCTTAAAAGCCTGAGTTTTGTATCTACTTCTTATCAACCATTTTTCCCCACGCTGGTGTAAAACTAATCATTTATAGGTTTACTACTATCCTCTTCAGCTATTCATTTGGGTCTCAGATCTAATAGGCTAACCCTATTTTGATGTAATTACCCTAAGGATAATGCTCCATTAGCCATGTCTCTCAATTATTATGCAGTTGACTAGAAATTCCTTAAGGCCATTAAGTTATCAAAGATTTGCTTGATATGAATGAAAGATTGGAGGTTCATATCAGGAGGAGACTGGCATTGAGAATGGTATCTTGTTTTTAATCTAAGAAGTTGAGGCTAAAGATGACCCCCCACCTACCCATTGTGAGCCATTTTTTCACTGACAGTATTTGATACTGCAATGCGCTCATTCATTTGTTTTATAAAAGATCTATTTTTGATAAATAAGGTTTATTTCATGTTTTTGGTTAAGGTTACTGTATCTATAAAGTACCTTATCTGGTTAAGTTTGCATTCACATGTGCAGATGGAACCTGATGCTTATGCACTAGTTCTAACATTAAATTAAGGTTAAATATATAAAAAAGAATAGATAGACCATAATAATGAGGTATGATCCAAGTTGTGTGGTAAGATAGCTAAAATTATAGAATATTTATCTGTTGTTAAATTCATATTCAATAACTAAACTACTAGTTCATAGTTCCAGCGTAATTGATAGAAATTTCTTGATGCTTCACATTATAATTTTTAGACCTAGTAAAAATAGTTCCAATGGTATAATATGTATCAATACAAAAGTATATTTGGTATTAACTATAACTAAAAATTAATATAAAATTGAGGCTTCACACTTGATAGGGCAAATCTCAACAATGATAGATAAAGTTATACAATCCAGAATAACATTTTAGCATTTGTGAATGGGAATAAAGTGATCAATAAGAGTGTATTCTGATAATTAGAAACTCAGTTGTTGTTTGAGAGACTTAAAATTTTAATATAATCTAAAAGTTCTATTTTTGATTTAAAGGTGTAAAAGTAAGCTAAAGTATATGCCAAAATTTATAAGAATCCTGTTTCTAATTTTTTATGTGAATATGCTACTCTATTTCTATATATGCATCATAAGGCTTAGTTTATACCCACAAAAAAACTTGTAGATTGTGCGCTGATCAGTTACTGATCTGGGTTGTATAAGAGTTTTTATGATTTATGGGGCAACATAGAGATCTTTGTACATATATAAAGGTTTAACCAGCTATCAGTATATATTATGCTTATAAGATTTAATTTGTATATAAAGTCATTAAGCAATTGATTTTAATGGTCCTAGTTGCATGTTGTACTTATCCATGAGAAAGTGATTTGAGTATTATCAACATTTAGATATCCTGAAAGGTGTTCTACATCATCATATGCTTTTATATCAGAGCAATCTATTTATTTATTCAAGGCAAGCTGACCAGGGGATGGACATTACCAAAATTGAGAAAGGAAGTATCAACATGAAATCTGAGCAGGATCAACTCTGTCATAGAAAGTTTTTCCACCTCCAGATTAGGACTTGGATTTTTCTGGTTATGTCGTGGGCAAGATTTTCGTGTTATTAGACCTAATAACCACCAATAGCTTCCTTTGGCTGGAACCTCAATTGATGTGTGAAGGGTGGGAATCAAACCCACAACCTTTAGGTTGGTAGCCGTACACCCTACTGGCTTGCCTTCCACCCCCTATGTCAGGGCAATCTAATATAACCTAGATCTACCTATCATAGTCCCAGATAGTCCAAAAGTACTAAATATTTATATTATTTAAGTATATAGTTTGTATTAAGTGTTCACACCCATAAAGGTCTAAACCAAAAATTACTAAGGGCAATGCTAATATTAGCCTAAGTAAAAGTTGAAATTTTATATATAGATATAATCTTTCATGGTGCTACTTTAAATATATAGACCTTATAGGTGCTATACTGCCACTGTGCTACACATAATATTACTTTATTTAGTTAAACACATTTTTTATATTATAAAACATCTTCAGCTTTGTCATTGTGAACATGAAGTAACTCTTATAAACTATTTTGATTGAAGCTCATTCAGGCGGTTTCTAACTTAGTAAGGTAACATGTTACCATGTGGATATTAATTTCCTAAAAACGTAAATGCCATGTCATATTTCAAATACATGATATAATTTATAGAGACATAGTGGCAACAAAAACTTGCTAATTAATAATATTAAGCTAGAGTTATAGTAGGTAAGTGTATATAACATGTATACTATAAGAGATAATAAAGAAATCTAGATAGTATCTGCATAGTATATAAAATTTTAGTTGGGGTTTAATCAATATAGTCAATTATGACTGTGTTGGCGTTGCGTACCAATGCCCCAAACTGAGATAGCAAAAAGCAAAGGCGGTCATTGAGTTCCTGGTTTATCATACACCACATGTGGAGGTTTTTCAGATTTTATCCTCCTTTCCCATTCATTCAATTTCCCTTAATTGGTGCAGTATTGTCCCCAGGTCAGCCCACCTCAAATAAAATAAAACATCAATCAATATAGTCAACCTTGAGAAAATAACTTTAAAAAGCATATAAATTTAATTATAATTTTTTGATGTGAAACTTAATTAGATGAACTCCATCAGCCATTAGATTTAACCTCAGCACTATTCAATAGATTGATTTTATTATATTCTGTTTGGAATAATGGAGTCTAGGCACCTTTCATACCTAATCTTTTATATAAGTCCCCAATCTAGAAACCCTGAAATACAAAGGCAATGATCAAAATTTACACTACCATAGTTATATTAGGGTTTTCTAAACAACTTGGCCATTTACAGCTCAGGAGAGTTATAAGGTAGCTTATAATGTATAACTAGCTATATAGATTAGTTTTATGGTAAAAGATCTTATGCAACTAATTGTAAATTTTTACCTAGAATATAGCTGCTTTCACAGACAGAATTCATGGACCAGAGCATACTTAACATATCTTCCTTCATGCAGAACATCACAGGTGCTAAAGATGTAATGACCCATATAAGAAGCCAGCTAGGTTACACATAAGCGCCTTGTAGCTTTAGGTAATAGATTCATAGGATAGAGATGTTGGTCTTGGCAAAGAGCCTTGTAATATATGCTTTTAATTTATTGTTGGTATTAAGGCAAAGAAATTGGATGGAGCAGTTTGTTTTCATAAAATTATAAAATCATCCTAAGATGTCAGAGTATAATTGACTAAATATAATTATGTGTTGTTTATCAAAATTTAGGACTTGAAATTATGTAATAGTTTTAGGTGTTATAGACGGTTAAAATTTTTAAAAATGCAAAAGGATTTCTATAAAAGTATTTTTTGTTAAGATGTTAGTAACATGCAAGCACTGAATAAACTAGCTTTATTTTCTAAAATATGCTCTAAGGTTAAGCAATAAATAAAATTAGATCTTGAGCATAGTCAGCTCACTATACTCAGCTCACTTAACTTGTGAGGCTGACTATCTGCTCAGGGGATATGTTCTGCATAGATTAGGCATTAGACAACCTTTGGAAAAGGCATGGCATCCTTATTGAACAAATTTTCTACTGAAGATAACTGATGTAGCATTGTTCTCTGATTTAAACTGCTTGAACCCATGGCAAATCTTTTATAGAAACTCTCTGAAATAATCCATTTACATTGGCCCTTGGAACGCAACATAATTCAATCCAATCTCTCCCTTGGCAGCTCAGCTCCAAGATATCTGCACAAATGAGTGTTCTGTCTAAACATAGCATATCTTGGACTAATTAGTGTATTCTTCTCAATTGCTAATCTCAGACTGGTTACTGACAATTAGATCTTTTATACCAATATAAGTGCAACAAAAAGGATAAACTGAGATTCTTTGGAAAGTTTCTTAACTAGATTAAATGTAAAGTACTTTTATTTTTCTGGTGAAAAGTTAGGATATAAAAATGAATGAAAAATGAAAATAGATATAGATTGGGGTAGCAATGTTGGGGGTCTTCATGATCTTCTTGGTCAGGTAGCATCTGATTGCTGTTTTAGTTTCTTCATCCATTTGTTGTAATAATTGTACTATAAGCTCCTTCTTGTGGTTATTACCCCTGTTGGGATTTTTGCCCATATTCCCAGCCTGCTAGATTACCTGGTGTCGCTAAGGAAAAATTCCCTAAAGTAAGTGAATCAGAAATTGGTTGGCCCAAATTTCAGAGGAACTACATTTGGGGGATTTTGGGATATTCTCCTGGTCATGTCCATTGGAAACAATCTGAATAAATACCTAATATCTCATTGGGCAGAGTGGCTGACAAAATAGGGGCATCTGATAGTGATTAACTATCAGGTGTACCAATTGGGATCAGTCAGGTTTCATCACCAACTGATTAGGAATGAATAGTGAGTTGCGAGGTGAGTGATGCCACCTGCAACTAGCAAATCAATTGGTTGGTAAGTGGCCTGCCATAATGGGAAAAAAGCCCCATTATTTAAGCAGGTCACTAGCCAATTATGTTTGGATTATTTGGATCGAGAGGAAAATGTTAGGGACAAATTTCTGACTCTTTCCAGTTTGAGGTCTCAAGGATGTCCAACAACGGAATCCTAGCCAGGATGAGGAAGACCATCACTGCTGAGATGAGGAAGGGTGATCTAACAGCAACGGCTGCCATTTTATCAAAGAGGTGTCAACTGAGGGTTAGACAGCCAAATCCCCTACTATATAACTCCTCAGGATTCATTATAATAAAAACATTATCATTACCAAAAGTATTATTGCCAATATTATTAGTATTATTAGTATTAGTAATATTGTAAATTTTGTTATAGTTATACTATAAGCATCCAGTGTGAAGTTCCATCTCAAGGATATTATTGCAGAAGGCAATAATTGGAAGACTCTCAGAGAGAAGAGTAAAGATCTGAGCGGGGATCTAGAGATGGAGGGAACCACAAATCAGGAATAGCTGCCAACTGTGTGCTGGGCTGAAAGAGACTGTCATCAGGAGATCTGGACGAAGATTGAGTGGACAGTAATATAGGGAACAAATCCCTACTAGTACAACTTATCAAGTATTTAATCAGAAGTACTGGCTGAAGCGTTGGGCCAAATAATAGTTTGAACTCATCTACGGATAATAGTCTCCATACTATTATTGGATAATATATTCTATACAACGTGGAGTGCACAAGGAAACTGAACCTGTGCAGTAAAAAGGTTACTGGGTTGACAACTGATAATCTACCCTTAAGTAAATTTTTACAAGTTGGTGCTCACTACAGGGGTAGTTGAGTGAAGAATTTATTAACAATGTTGTATAAAGAAGAGATGCGAAAGTTGTGGACCAAGATTGACAAAGTGAATCAGAATGCCTTAAACTCAGCAGACCATCTGGAGTTCACGGCCTTGGAAGAATGAGTCACCAAGGTGGAGGAAGGAGTAGAAAACGCAGCCAGCTTTGGGAAAGAGTTACTTGGCAAAATAAACTCGTTAAAGAAGAAAGAAGGAGACCTTTTGAGAGGTCCTATTCCTAAAAACGGAGTGAGAAGCAGATTGCGTTCATTTGAGAAAGTTTGGTTCAGATATTGAGAAGTTGATGAAAGAAGTAGAGGACTTAAAAGCCCACAGATGTGCATGTGAGCCTGATATAGCCAGTGATGTCAAAGAGAGAAGTACTTATATGATACTTGGGAAGACAAATACCCCAAGAGATATGCCACCCGCCTTTAATGCTATTTTGGAGATGATGCCTGAAGTCACTCCACAAGTGAACTGAGTAGCTGAACCGAGAGTATCAGCTCAAAATGACTCAGAGGAATTTAGAGCAACACCAAAATTGCTGACATTCCATTGGGATAACGCCTCAGAATTTTTCTGACTATTCAACATGACCATGAATGGATATGGGGATCATCAAAAGGCGTTGACATTCATGAACTGTTTGGACACAGACTTCCAAAACTAGTGTTACCCCACTTGGAGGGGAACAGCTGGTCATATGCCAAGGCTAAGGTGGCCATAATGAAGGAGTTTGGGAGTCCAACCTGTATGTCAAAACGCAAGCAAGAATTTATGGGAATTCAATTCCATAAAGATGAGTTTCTTGCAAGCTTTGCAGATCAATTTTACCAGGAGTTGCAGATACTGGCTGGAGCGAAAGTGTTAGATGACTTTGAGGTGATAATCGCTTTACAAGCAGCCCTTTGGCCCTATCATGATTTGCATCAAATGATGTCTACTGTATTCACAACTAAGATAACTACCTCACAAATGGTAGATAACCTGAAGATTTTGGGAGTGACGTTTGATGCCCCCAATAGAAGCTTCAAGTCTAATCCAGTCCAAAATCTGAATCCCACAAAGGGAAGCAAAGAAGCAAAAGAGGCTTTTAACTGAACTGTGCTGGGAAATAAGTCCAAAAACTTCAGACAGTTAAATAAGAAAGAGAAGGTCTGCTTCCAGTGTGGCAGGAAAGGACATTTCGCCACACACTGCAAAAAGCTGAATGATCAAATTAAGGTGGTTCAGGCTAAAGAGACAACAGTATCCAAAGGAATAAGGAAAAGGGCCTGCTGCCTAGAAAAGGAACAGTCTAGTGCGCCGGAGAAACCTGTTCCTCCCAAAATTATGAATGAAGAGATAGACATTAGCGATCTGTTCATAGATGATGAGTAGGATCAGCTATACCAAGTGGTCAACATGGATATAAATGCTGTGACCAGAGCTGAGGCAAAGAAAATTGACCCCGAGATAATTCAGGAAGTTGCCCAGGCCATATGCCTAACAACTGGCGGAGAAGATTTGGACCACCAAGAATCCTGATGAGTTATCAAATGTTCAATTAAATGAGGCCAACCTGTTGATTCCCCTTGGTGCAGTAAAGGAATTGTTTCCTGAATTATTGGTACAGATTAATCATACCCTAGGTTTGGCTAATAACGCCACAATTCACTCAGTAGATACTATATTACAATACTTCAAGTGTACATATATAGATATTCAGGTGAATCAAGTGAGGATGAGGGCAATTGTTTACAGCGGAGCGCCCATTAATATTGTGTTGATTAAGCTGGTGAAGAGGATGAAGATCTCCCCAGACTTGGAACACAAGAAAGAATATGGAAAAGCTGGGCCAAACACCGCCATTTCCTGTGGAGCATATAGTGCGCTGCCACTACGATTCAGGTCGTTGGCGGTATCTGTGCCAGCGATAGTTTTGGTGAACCAAAACTATGATATCCTGATCAGAACAGAGTTTCTGTGGAAGTACGGAGTTAAATGTAACTTCAAGGATAATACATTGACCATCCTGGGTCAGACGTTACCATTGGTATACCAGAAAGATGGTGAAGTTCCATTGAATTGGAGAAACAACTTCATTAATCTGATATACAATGATGGCATTGTACCAATTCAATACCAATTAGTTGGTAGGAAGCGATGAGAGATGCCAGCGGAAATCCTAGAAAACTGGGGAATTCCCTTAAGGATCAAGAAGGAAAGGACCATACCAGCAAGATTGCAGATGATAGTCAACACAGGGTTGACTTTAGAGATTTCAGAGCTGTTGTATGGAGAAGTCAGAAGCCCCTGGAAAAAGTCCAGAGTGGAGCCATGGGTGGCTCCCAGGATAATAATGCTGGGCCATGGAGAAATACAAGTTCTCTTGGCGAATTTGAATGAAAAACTGATGAAGTTCAAGAGGAATCAAATCATTGCATTTATTCATTTAATCCCAATGGCAGAATTGAGACAATTCCATGATTTTAGGTCTCTCAAGGAAATAGGATTACTAGTCAGGGTGGCCAAAAGCATCAACCTATTGGTTGATAGGGAGCAGCTTGCAGATCTGCCAAAAGGGCAGAAGGAGGAGGTGCTCAAATTATTTGAGAAATATCAGGAAGTGTTTGCTCAGGATGACCACAATTTGGGATGCACATGAGATATAATTCACAAGGTCAACACTGGGGAAAATCTACTGATAAGGATGAGACTGATCTGAAGATCAAAAGCCACCAAAGTGGTAGTGGAAGATTTAATCAGCAAACAAGTGAAGCATGGGCTTCTAGTTCCGTCATCAAGTCCCTGGGTAAGTCCAATTCTGATCGTAAAGAAAAAGGATGGATCAAATTGGGTGGTGATTGACTATTGGAGGCTGAACAAAATTATGAAGAAGGATTTGTATCCCCTACCAAGGATCAATGATGCGCTGGATTGATTAGGAGAAGCGAAGTATTTCTCCACGATGGACCTAATCTTGAGATACTGGCAGATCGACTTGCCAGAAGAAGACCAAGAAAAATGTGCGATTATCACTGCACAGGAGTTGTACCAGCCGACGAGGATGCCCCAGGGTCTTTGCAATGCGCCTGCAACGTTCCAGAGGGCCATGGACGCAATATTAAGTGACCTGAAGTTGTCATGCATCCTGGTATATCTGGATGATATCAATGTGTTCAGTAGAACGTTTACTGATCACCTGCACCACTTGGAGGAAGTTTTTAAGAGACTGTCTGCGGCTAACCTGAAGATCAAGCCAAGGAAGTGCCACTTCTTCAAGAAAGAGCTGGAATACCTGGGATTTGTGATTAACGCAAATGGATTGCAGCCATAACCTCAGAAGATAGCAGCTATAGAGCGCATGGCTGTGCCAAAAAGTGTCCAATACATCCAAGTATTCCTTGGAATGGTCAGATACTACAGAAGATTTATTTGGGATTTTGCCCTAATAGCTGGAGCCTTTGTTTCATTTATTAAAGGATCCAAAAAAGGATTTGTATGGAATGAAGAGGCCCAGGACTCCTTCAATGAGTTACGCCAGTATCTGATAAATTTGCCAATTCTGAAATATCTAAATTTTGATCAGGAGTTTATCATTCAAACTGATGCTTTGTTGATGGTGATTTATGCCATACTGAGCCAAGTAGATGAACTTGGGGATGAGCATCTGGTGGCATATGTGAGCCAGACACTCTCAGCTGCTGAGAGGAATTACACCGTGACTGAGCGTGAATGCCTTGCAGTCATTTACGCCTGTAAGCAGTTTTGGGTGTATGTCCACGGAATGCACTTTAAGGTGGTGATGGACCACTCTTCACTGCGTTGGCTGCACAATCTATGGGAACCAGGAAGGATGACTGGTCCAATGGGCACTTGAGCTACAGGCTATGATTATGAGATAGTCCACTGAATGGGGGCTTCTCACCAGAATGTGGATGGCTTATCATGGTTACCAATGGTCCAGTTGGTATACCCGCAGGTGGATGAGCTATTCCAGAGAATGGTCAAAGGAAGAATCAAGGATGAGCCTCAAGAAATCCAAGGTGCGCTTTGAAAAGCAATGAAAAACACTGAGACTATGGATGGACAAGTATTCAAGATGATAAACGGGAAGTGGCTATTATTCCTGAAACCATCAGAAAGAGCAGCAATAGTTCAAGCAAATCACAAGGTTGTCAGGCATGGAGGCCTGAGAAAAACAACTGACCATATTTGTCAGTATTATTACTGGGAATCGATTAACTATGATGCCGCGGATCATCTGGCTTGTTGTGTGGAATGCCAGCTGCATAAACCACACAAGAATACAACTGGATAACTGACTGGTCTGACCTGGATTTACTTGGCACATGGTGTCCATTGACATGATGGGACTGCTGGCGATGAGCACAGGAGGAGTCAAGTACATCATAGTAGCCATTGACCATCTGACAAGATGGGTCAAAACAAAAGCCCTAACCAGAGTTGACGCTACCAGTACTGCAAGATTCATTTTGGATCAAGTAGTATACTGGCATGGATGTCTGCAAGTCCTAATGAGTGACAATGGGACCAACTTCATGTCTCATGTGATCCTGAGGCTAAATGAAATAATGGGGATCTGAGGAGTTGTGTCAGTACCATACCAGCTGGAGACAAATGGACTGGTAGAATGGGTCAATGGGACGCTGGCCATGACGCTGAAGAAGCTAGTCGCAGGGAGAACTTCCGCGTGGAAAATGTATCTGAGTTCAGTGATGTTTGCCTATAACATTAGTCATCATATGGCAACAGGAAAAACGCCATTTGAATTACTATATGGGAGGAAGGCCGCGTTGCCGCCAATATTATATTTGGTAGTAGAACCTACATTGGGGATGAGTACCAAACAATACCTGAACCAACTGACGAGTATCCTGATTGATATGCAATTGCAAGCATTCGATACAACCTTGAAGAAAAGGATATAAGCGAAAATTGACAGATGACAAGAACCAACTGGCATTAGAAGAATATTGAATAGGAGAAAGAGTCACCTATTGTGATATGCATGGTTTCAGATGAAGAAACAAATTAGATGCATTGTGGTCAGGTCCATTCAAAGTAATCACCAAGATGGCGACTGATGCTTACTCCATCAAGAATCTCTTGGATGGAAGAGTAGTAAATTGAGTCCACATTAAGTATTTAAAGTGTTGGATCAAGAAAAAAATAAAAAAGTTTCCAAGGGACTAATGAACCATTAAGTTGGTCATGTCCTGATGATTAGGTCAAGTCCAAAAAAAGGACCTCTGAACCAATCTAGATGGTT
This sequence comes from Massospora cicadina, assembly GCA_022478985.1. Classification (NCBI taxonomy): domain Eukaryota; kingdom Fungi; phylum Entomophthoromycota; class Entomophthoromycetes; order Entomophthorales; family Entomophthoraceae; genus Massospora; species Massospora cicadina. Next base: position 251,147 of record JAKSZP010005259.1, on the reverse strand, counting down.
AAGTCTGAAAAAGGGACCTCTGAACCATAGAAAACTGGTAGGTTTAAGTACCCAGGACCCAGTTTGGGGAAAAGATGGACCTCTGAACTGAAACAAGGTCAAGTCTCATAGAAAAAAAGAGAGAATAAAGATAAAAAATTGATAAAAGATATTAAAAAAAAAGATTTTTAAAATGCATAGAAAAAAGCTGATATTTTTTTATAATTTTTATTTTTATTGGTCGTCCTCAGTATGGGGATGATTCCGCCTATGTCGCCTCTTGGGGGAGGGAGGATGGATCGTGGTAGGAAGAAACAGCCCATCAAAATTGATATGCAATTGGACACTTGCAAGGGCAAGACCTACACAAAACCACGTTTGTTGCACAGATGCTGAGCCCTGAGAAAATGTGACTAGGGGAAGGGAAATTGATATGTCAGAAGAAGCCAATCGTGAAACCCCAGAGCAGGGAGGAAAACAGCAATAGAGAAAGAGGCAATCAGGAAAATAACCCTGAGTAATCCTGATAAGGCACTGGTGCCAGAAGATTTGTCTTGAGCGCCTGCTGACAGGCTTCATCAAGGACACCAGACATGTGAGCCAGCAGCAAAGAAGGAATACTTGATGGGGGTTGTCAAATCATGCCCCAATTAATGCCATCAATGGAAGATAGAAATGAGAAGCTCTGGAGAAGAGGTAGTTGTGCAAAGAGCGGATTGCATCTTGCAAATGATGACTATGGGCTTCACAAAAACTAAAACTGAATGACCGATGAAAGCCAGGCGAGGCTGGAAGCTTCATCAACCAACTTTGAAGAACTTGGCCAGCAAAGTGGAGAGCATAAGTGGCAGTATCCTGATCCAGAAGGTTGTCCAGATCAGAGGGATTCAGCGCTAATGTCAACGCCTCAGTGACTTGGGCCCAGAGTTCAGCATAGGGGAGCTCAAAGTGTATGCTGTTCCCAATTGAAAGCTCAGAAACCAGCACAGCAGGTTTGTAGAATTGACCGAGTTGGAAGAGGAACTCAGGGAGCAAGTCTGACCTGGCCAAGAACAAATGATCCAGAGCAATTGGCATGATCTCCAGAGCATTGACAATGATGTTTGGAGCATCAGCGAAAGGAGCTGAATCCAGGAGGGTTTTGAAGTCCAACTCAGGGAATTGACTGCAAAGGAAGAGTTGGCTGAGAGTTGTTTAAAACAATGGCCAGCCTGGTTTTGAGAGGGATTGGTTACTGTTTCCAGTAATTTGATGGAAGGACTAGCCACTTGCACCAGACTAGGCGTATGAGTCCTGGAAGGACCATAGAAGAGGTTCCATCAAGCATCCCAACTCATCTTCTGGAAGAGGCGGAGGTCCAGATCTGAAAGACTGTTAAGAAGCTGCTGGTAGCAGGATTCTGAATTTGACATATGAGCAGGACTAGAGGGGGGTGTCAGACTTATATAGAAGTTGACATTATGCACTCTATAATCCATTAAGGATCCAATTTTGGGGAAATTAATCTCAAAATTAATGAGATAAGATTTCTGAGGGAAGAATTAAGAATGACTTACAGCTAAGAGGTTATGAGCGAAATAACGAGGGTAAATAGAAATAAGTATTCTTAATCAAGTCACAAAATGAACATTGATGGCAAGAGTCTCCTGTCTAGGATGAGGAGAGAATCAGGAATTCAAGGACGCCGGACCAAGAATCCTGAATATGACAGAGGGTCATATGCCCTGATGGGGGGAAAACTGGATCCTGGGATTAATATCGTCATGAGTAAATTGATCAGCCTGGCATGACAGAAAGTCGTGGGGACCATGCTATGAGTAGGTGGTAGCGAGGAGGAAGAGGAGGAACGCCATATGCTGAAGGTCATCCCAAGCAGCGTTGAGTATTGATGAGTGTACTCTGCTTGAACCAAATGAAGTATTTGACCAGGTGTACAAAGCAGTGTTCTCATGTCTCAGTCATTTTCTTGCTGGAAATATAGGCAAGAGGGGGATGTGTTGGGATTTTTGCCCATATTCCCAGCCTGCTAGATTACCTGGTATTGCTAAGGGAATATTTCCTAAAGTGAAGTGAATTGGAAATCGGTTGGCCCAAATTTTGGAGGAACTGCGTTTGGGGGATTTTGGATATTCGCCTAGTCATGTCCATTGGAAACAATCTGGATGAATACCTAATATCTCATTGGGCAGAGTGGCTGACAAAATGTGGGCATCTGATAGTGATTAACTATCAGGTGTACCAATTGGGATCAGTTATGTTTCATCACCAACTGATTGGGAATGAATAGTGAGTTGCGAGGCGAGTGATGCCACCTGCAACTAGCAAATCAATTGGTTGGTGAAGTGATCTGCCATAATGGGAAAAAAGCCCCATTATTTAAGCAGGTCGCTAGCCACTTATGGTTGGATTGATTGGATCGAGAGGAAAATGTTAGGGACAAGTTTCTGATTCTTTCCATTTGAGGTCTCAAGGATGTCCAACAACGGAATCCTAGCCAGGATGGGAAGACCATCACTGCTGAGATGAGGAAAGGTGATTCAATGGCAATGGCTGCCATTTCATCAAAGAGGTGTCAACTGAGGGTTAGACAGCCAAATCCCCTACTATATAATTCCTCAGGATTCACTATAATAAAACATTATCATTACTAAAAGTATTATTGCCAATATTATTAGTATTATTAGTATTAGTAATATTGTAAATTCAGTTATAGTTATACTATAAGCATCCAGTGTGAAGTTCCATCTCAAGGATATTATTGCAGAAGGCAATAATTGGAAGACTCTCAGAGAGAAGAGTAGAGATCTGAGCGGGGATCTAGAGATGAAGGGAACCACAAATCAGGAATAGCTGCCAACTGTGTGCTGGGCTGAAAGAGACTGTCATCAGGAGATCTGGACGAAGATTGAGTGGACAGTAATATAGGGAACAAATCCCTACTAGTACAACTTATCAAGTATTTAATCAGAAGTACTGGCTGAAGCGTTGGGCCAAATAATAGTTTGAACTCATCTACAGATAATAGTCTCCATACTATTATTGGATAATATATTCTATACAACATGGAGTGCATGTGAAAACTGAACCTGTGCAGTAAAAAGGTTACTGGGTTGACAACTGATAATCAACCCTTGATTAAATTTTTACAACCCCTGAACTTGAATGTTCAGGGACCATTCTTCAGTCCCTGTTTCTGGGTTTTGAGCTTCTAAATTGCCATGGGTTATTGCTTTGTTATCCAATTTGGTAATATGCAACCTGGCTTCATTTCTTTAATGGGTTTGCTTTAATGCCTCTCACATCAAGTTTTTAAGTGACTATCAAAGTTAGTTAATTGTCACTTTTGGTAATTTTAAATTAGGAGGCACGCTTTTTCTCATCAGGGTAATTTGGTTTTGTCACTTCATCATAGTCAGATTGCTAAACTCAGCTTGCTTAACTTGTGAGGCTGACTTGCTGCTCAGGGGATCTGTTCCACACAGATTAGGCACCAGACAACTTCCAAGAAAGTCATAAATACTCTCATTGAGTAAATTCTCTACTGATGTTACAAATTGTAGCATTGATTTCTTAGTTAAACTGCTTACGCCCATGGCAAAACACTTGCTGACACTCCCTGAAATGTTCTCTTTATGTTGGCCCTTAAGACACAGAAAAATCCGATCCAACCTCTCCCTTATCATCTCAGCTCAAAGGTATCTGTGTAGATGAGTGTCCTGTTCAAAAAGAGCAGATCTTAGACTGTTACTGTATTATGCTCATTGCTAATCCCAGACTGGCTACTGGTGATTAGATCACTTAAATCACTATAAGTGAAACAAAAAAATGATAAAATGAGATACTATGGAAAGGTTTATATTAAAGTAGAAAAATGAAGTATTTGTACTTCTGGTGGTAATTAGGATATAAAAATAAATGATAATTTTTTATAAATAGAATATAGGAAAGAGATAATAGGTTTTTGAAATCACTTGCTAGGTAGCATCTGATTGTTGTGTTAGTTGCTTCATCAATTTGTTGTAATTCTTGTATCCGTGAGCTCTCCTCATGGTGATTACCCCTGAACCTAAATGTCCAGGGGCCCATTATTAAGTCCCTGCTTCTGGGTTGTGGGATTTATCTTCTCCTCAGATTATTGTTTCAATACTTGATATGGTAATATGCTCATCAAGTTCATGTTTTTGTGATGGTGCGCCTTTGATGCTCCTCACATCAGGTTTTTGAGCTACTCTCAAAATTAGTTGTTTGCCACTTTTGGTATTATTAAATGGTAGGCTCAATTGTTCTTGTTAATATTAGATCTGGTTGGGACATTATGCCATCAGCAATTTAAAATTTATCCTCTCCAAAGATATAAAAGGGGGTCAATTTCATAGTCTTTATCAGTGACTTTGTCATCCTCATTAAATAGATCTTCTGGAGTTTCAGGTATTAAAATATTTCGCTGATTTCATCCTGAGCACTTGGTAAATTTCTTGGGTCAACTGAATCTATAAAAAAGGGTTGCCCAACTCCATCCACGGTGATTAAGTTGCCTACAATTCCGCCAGTTTGGGGTTGAACTATGTTCATTCTGCTAGTCAAGAAATGATCAGCTGATGCTCTTATGGCCTTATCTGAGGCACTTTCCCTCCCAAGATGAGACTGATGGAATGACCTTAGATGCTATGCATGTACTATACTAAACAATAAGTTTTTAGCATTATCCCAGATAGAGTATTCAGCTCCTCACTTTGCCAAGACAGTAGCAGTCCCATTCCAGATGGCCTAAAACTTCTCTGGTTGTCCTCCCCAAAAATGGTAAAACATTACTTTATTTACTAGGCTGAACTCTGTTATCCTAGTTTGTCTCTGACTCTCCAGTAGCTTTGAGAATATTCATTTCTGTGTTGTTTTAGGCCTCCAATTGAATAATAATAAGATCATTTTTCTAACTCTTGCTGATAAATTTCAGGTGTCAGGTTCTTATGCTCTGCGTTAATGATCAGTGCTAGAAGGGTTGGCCATGCTTCTTCTCGCCCATACAGGGCCTTAAAAAGGGGACATACCAATCACTTGTTGGTGACTAAGCTTGTAAGCCAACAGCGCAGAGAGAATCAATTGATTATATTTTAACCTGTAATTAAGGGCCATTTTCTTCATTATCCCTCCTAAGGTTCCATTTACTCTCTTGATGCTTCCATTTGTAGATGGGGTGTAGGGGGATGCTAAATTTTGTTTCACGCCAACTAAGTTCATTAGCTTTCTCACAACATCAGATATAAAATTCTTCTCATTATCCAAAAACAAAACTTGGGGCCATCTGTGCCTGGTTATAATTTGGTTGTAGAGAAATTGAGTGGTTGAGTTTGCAGTGTACATATTAGCCATAGAGGCTTTGACTCACTTGGTGAAGTGGTTGATTGCTACAAGTATAATTTTTTTCCACTGAAGGCAGTTGGAAGTGGTCCCGCCACGTCAATAGACACATTACTGAATGGGGCTGTAGGTGGTATTGAGTTAAACTCAAAGCATTCTCCAGAAGACGGAAACTTTTACAAGATATACATAGTTCTAAAGCTTGGTAAACTTCATCAGACATGGACTCCCAGTAAAACCATTAGTTCAGGTGGGCCAACATCTTCTGAAGCTGACCATGGAAGAAGTGCTTGTTCACTACCATCACTAGATCCATCTGGTAGCTGGGTCTAATTTATAAATACCATTTACATTGAACCTTATTCTGTAGGTTCTCATCAACATGCTGGGTGTCTTTGGAGCACCTTCTCAAAATATTCTTTACTTCATCCGTTTCATCCTGCCATGCTTCTGGTAACCCAATTAATTCATATAGTCAATTGCTTTTTAGTGCTTATAAGTAATACACTTCCAATCACTATAGTTCATTAGCGTCGAGATGTTTTATTTCCTTCTTAGTGGATAATCTCAAAATCATATCCCTGAAGCAATAATGCCAATCTGGCAAGGCTCATATTTGAGACCCATAATATCCACAACAAGCGGAGTGACATGTGATATTTCCTGACCTTAAAGTGTACCCCATACATGAAAGGTCAGAAATTCTTGACTGCTTGGATCACTGCCAGGAATTCTCTCTCCGTGACATTGACTTTCTTCTTGGATATTCTAAACACCTTTGAATAATAGTCAATTGGGTGGTCCATTCCTTCTTTGTCCAGTTGGGCAATATTACACCAATATCAATGTCACTTGCATCAGTTTAGAGGTAATAAGTCTTATAATATGGGTAGGGCAAGATCAACGCCTCTACAAATCTTGCTTTTAACTCCTCAAAGGCCTGCTACTGTTCTGGGCTCCACTAAAACTTTGTTTCCTTAGTCAGCTGGTATGCGAGTGGTGCATCCAAGTCCACAAAATGGAAATAAACTGCTGATAATATCCCATTATCCTAAGAAACACTTTGATGTCCCTCATGCTCTTGGGTGGCTCCCTTGCCGCAATCACTTTGACCTCCCATCATGAAGCTTGATCCCACTGGGGATGATCTTATACCCAAGGAATTCCAGTTGCTTCTTTGGGAAGGTGTACTTGCTTTGTTTCAAATTCAAATTTGATGCTCACAGCTGGATAAAGACCTCACAAAGGTGTTAAAATACTCTTGGAAGGTCTGGATGAACATGGTAATGTCATTAAGATAAATCAACACACTGGACAGTTTGAGATTGCTAAAAATGTGATCCATCGCGCTCTAGAAAGTGACAGGGGTGTTTCAGAGCCCCTGTGGTATCCTTGTGTGCTCAAACAACCCTGGACTACTGATAAGAGCACACTTCTCCTGATCCTCTGGTGAGAGCTCCATTTGCCAGTACCTGCTGGCCATATCCATAGCCAAGAAGTATTTTTGATCCACTTTGGCATTTCAAAAAAGTTGTTTATGAGCAGGAGCAGGTATAAGTCTTTAATTAACCCTTTTGTATGATTGTGGTCCATGACTATGCAACGAGTTCCATCCCTTTTGTGTACTAAAAGTAATGGTAAATACCAAGGACTCTTCAACAATCTGATCAGTCCTGCTTCATATAGATAATTCTTGTGTGATAACAGCATCTTCAGCTTTCATGCAGTGGTAGGGCTTTGATTTGAATGGTATAGTGGATCCAGTATCCATCTTATGGATATCTCCATTTTTAGAGTCCATAGTCATTAGATCCAGTGCTAAAGATGTACTTGAACTCATTCAATAGCTCATCCAGTTCTTTTTATTGTTTGGGGGTTACATCCCTAAACCTGAGCTCATCAAAGTCTCCTATGGCGTGTAATGATTTGATATCATTGCATTTGGTCAGTCAGGCATGTCCAATGATCTGTCCTTTCTTGACACTTATCAGCTAAGTATAACATCTCCTTAAATGATGGTCAAGATGTTGGATTTTTGGCGTTGGAGAAGCTTTCTGGTGCTTATTTATATAAAATACAACAATAGGGGGTTGAAACCACTGAAAATAATAAAGATAATTAAGCTTTTAAAAAACTAGAAAGTTATAGGTTTTTTATAGCTTTATTAAGAAACAACAAGGATAAGAGAAAAACGAAATCCCTCAATATCTGACCGTTTAGTATTTAAATTGTATCAAGGGTTGAAGGCGATTCATTGGTAAGTTCAGATCAGCTTAGTATGGTCCAAATAAGGAAATATGAAAATTTGACCTATTGAAGCTCAGAAAACTCACTTCACTTAGGTGGAACAACGGATGGGGAGGTATCATTTAGCAAGATGTACCTGTGGGGTAATGACTTAATAAATTTCAGCCAATACCCATTTGATAAAATTATTGCACCTTGGGGGACCCCCGCCACGCCTATAAAAGGGGGTGGTCCCCACGTAGGTGCTTGAATAGAATTGATAGTGGCTGGGGGAGATACATCTGATGGATGCCCCAGAGTCCACTGCGTGATCAGAGTAATCCAACTCTTAGGCTAGTGTTATTTGCTTTGAGGTACTTATAATAGTGTTACCCTGATTTTTGGGGTTCCACTGAGTTTTGGCCAGAGTTTTTGGCCTATAAAATCATTATTAGTATTTAAGTCGATATTATTAGTATTGGGGACCTGTAAATGTCCAACATTTCCCCCTTCCTGGCCAATTTTGACCCACAATATTCTTAAATTGAAGCCAGGAGGGCAAATGTCTGACACAAGTCTCCTGAATAGTTATTATCACAAAATATAGGTAAAACCCTTGGTTCTTACTCACAGATTCTGTTGCATATGTAAGCTTTTAAGATATTATCTAATGGAATCTTCAAGCTGATAAACAGGATATCCAGCAATTATAACCTGATCAAATCTCCATGTTTTTTCCAGCTCTCAGCGGAAGCCCCTCTTCTGTGTTGAATGTGGATGGTAGCTGTTTCACACCCTTCTCTGTAAGGTTATATTGGATAGGGTAAATCAAAATAATCCAATTCAACTTAACAAATCCATTAATTCCTCAGTTTATATCCTCATATCTAAACACCAGTGGGAGATGATATCTCAAGATACTCATAGTGCTAGTTGTTAAGTCAAAATTCTCAAACTCAAGGAGAAACTGTGTCCCAATTTTAAAGTTATAGTGTTCATTACCCAAAATCACTGCTGGCGCTGTTAGAAACATGCTTTAAAGCATAAGGGTAATGCTGAAAAGAAAAACTAAAGTGAGGTTAGTGTTGGATTCAGTGGTTTGGTACTTAACATTGTAATAAAATTTTGGCATTATTTCAGCCTCTTCATGAGATTAGAGGACATTATGTTGACTAGAGCTCAGTGTCCAACACAGCTAAGACGCGGACTTTCTGGATTGTCAAATCCACTTTCATCACACTCATGCCAAAATGGTTTCCAGTGGTCAGAACATTAGTGGCAGATTATTCAAACTGATTCAGAGCTTCAGCGCTCATTGTGGTTTTGACAGTATCCTTGCTATCCAGTTCTAAGCTCTTGAAAGTAGCCATCACCAGCTGCTTCCCTTCTTTAATTGAGTTAATGATCTAGTTAGGTTAATATTCTTGCTTCAGGTAGGTTCCACTCGTTTATTTTCATTAATTCTGGTGACTCTTGATTTAGCAGGCACAGCCATAGCACTAGGCGCACCTAGCACGTGATACCCTGCATTGGCTAAATCCTCATCTCCATAATCATCTTCGCTTTCAGTATGCAAATCCACCCAGCTCATGGCGTTGGTGGTATCTTCTTTAATGTATTTCCTTCTTTTTAGCAGCTATCAGTGGACAAGATTGGTAGAAGTACCCAGGCTGATGGCACTTATTGCAGGTCAGTTATCAACAATGCAGGCGTTCTGGCAGTTTGGGATTCTTGTCCTTTGGTTAAGCAGCCTCATTGTCAGAATGTAGACTGACTTTCTAATCCATCATGGGGGTGTTCCCATTTCCGTATACTCCATTTTATATATACCTTATATGTCAAGTAATGATTCTTTAAATCCTTTAGGACATTGCACTCTTGAATGCAAAAGTCATATGCATCTTCAAGGCAAAATGCACTTCCAATGGAATCAGAAGAACCTTTTTATAGGCAAATCCATAGTTCCCCTTGTCTATAACTTCAGAGCTTTGAGATAGTAGCGAGAGGTGTAGTTTTCTACCAACTCATTCTTGCCCATTATCATAAGTAGGAACTTATTTTTCGTGTTTTAAACATCTTGTTTACTATCATACTCTGAGAGGAGGATACTCTTTACTTTGGTTCAAGTTAGTCCAGGTTGCAGAATCACTTTAAGGATCTATTGAGCCTTGTGACTCATACATCCTTGCATGTGGTGAGTCTTATGGTGGTCATTTACACCATCCATGCTATTCTCATACATCTTAGGGAAACCAGAGATTGTTGCTTCTCCAGGTGCGTACATGGTCTTGAAATGAGGTTTAAAGTTATGGTCTTCTTCAATGGGGTTGGCACACATTATGAGCGGTTGAACTGGCACAGTTGCGTGGTCAATACCAGTATCTCCAACCAAGTAACTGGTTGAGTTGAGGTATAATCTGTTACAGTATGCAGTTGATACTTTAACATAATTAAACTCTTGTCCATATTGTACATCATGGTATCATGTTGTTATAAGCGCTCTCCATAATCATTTAGAGTGTAGATGTCTACTATATTCTCTTTTTCAAAGATATAATTTGATTCTCCATATACAGAATGGCAAATAAAGCTTCACTATGGGTGAGAGTCCTCTAACTATTGATATGGAGGCAATTAGTGCTCTTCTAGCAGACTTCTTGACGCGCTTAAGCTGGTTTTTGTAGATCGTGCATCTCTAGTTTAAGGGTACAGAGTCTCAAATGGATAATTCCTCCTCCCTTACCAGGAGTTTATGGGAATCTTTTCCATGATATATTTCCATATCCACATTGTCAAAATGCTTGTGAGGAATCTCATGATCTTCATTCTGGTCTGATGATGCCACCTCTGTAGTGAGCACCACAGTAAGCTTGCCTACCTCAGCTCACTTAACTTTGAGGGTGACTTGCTGCTCTGGGGATCTGTTTCACACATATTAGACACCAGACAGCCATTGTAAAGGGCATGATAATCCTAATTAACACAAATTCTCTACTAACGCTACCTGATGTAGCATCATTCTCTTATTCATAGTGCTCACGCCATGGCAAAACTCTTGTTGGCACTCTCTAACATGTTCTCTTTACATTGGCCCTCAGGACGCAACGGAATCCTATCCAACCTCCCCCTTGAGCAGCTTTAATCCAAGGTATCCACGCAAATGAGTGTCCTGTTTAAACAGAGCATAGCTCAGACTGGGTACTGTATTCTGCTAAATCAAATTACAAACTGGTTAAAAGTAATTAGATCATTTATACCAATATAAGTGAACTAAAAAGGATAAACTGAGATTCTTTGTAAAGTTTATTAACTAAATTAAAAGTAAAGTACTTTTTATTTCTAATGGAAAATGTAGGATATAAAATTGAATGAAAATTAAAAATAGATTTAAATTGGGGTAACAATGTTTGGGGTCTTCATGATATCTTAGTCAGGTGACATCTAATATATGCTTTAGTTACCTTGTCCATATTATTTAATTCAAGTACCCATGAGCTTCTTTAAAAAATTAAGCCTGAACCTGGATGTCCAGGGTACTATTCTTTAGTCCCTGTTTTTGGGTTGTGAGCTTCTAAACCGCCATGGGTTATTGCTTTGTTATCCAATTTGGTAATATGCAACCTGGCTTCAGTTTCTTTAATGGGTTTGCTTCAATGCACCTCACATCAGGTTTTAAAGTGACTATCAAAGTTGGTTAATTGTCACTTTTGTTAATTTTAAATTGGGAGGCACGCTTTTTCTCATCAGGGTAATTTGGTTTTGTCACTTCATCATCATCAGATTGTAAATATCTTGCCCTCCATACAAAGGTATAAAAAAGGTAAAAATTTATAATCAATTTTGGTGGCTGCATCATCTACATATGTTAAACCCTTTGGCTGTCAAGTTTAAAATTATTTTACATGACGTCATCATGAGCAGCTGGTAAATTTTATGGGTCAACCAAATCTATAGAAGGGGTCATCTAATTCCATTTTGAAGAAGCTAAGTTCCTTGCAACCTTGCCTATTTGGGACTGGACTCTGCTCATTCCGTTGTTTAAGGAATGATCTTCTGGTGCCCTTGCAGCCTCATCTACATCAAGCATGATATAAAAGAATATTATTATTAGATTGATTTTTGTAAGCTTTCACAGATCTAAGACTTTTTTTACTTTATAAAAATATTATCTAAGATGATTGCTCAAATAAATTACAATTTTTTCTTCATTTATATATCTTTTTCATCATACTTTATATAATTACAGTATATAGTTGTTTTGAGGATAAACTTCAATGATTTAATAACATAAGAATTTTATAAATATAGCATGAAGCTTCAAGTAGTCGTCTATTAAGGTTTTTATATCCAGTCCTACTTAATAATAGAGCTGCACTAGATTATTGTTCCTTTGGTATAAAAATTTAGCTTTTCTTAACAATAGCAAAAATGGCAGCAATTTAGTCTATATTATAAAAATTAAAAAATTCTTCATACTTTCTGAGATACTAATAAATGTTCTTACAGAAGCGTTGTACAATCATGTTTTTGTTTTGTACTTAACCATATGTTTTAACTATACAAAAAAGTAGTATAGTCTTCCAGAGATCTCACTTTTATTGATTTTCTCTTACAATGATACTTCTAGTTGAAATTTTTCTTTGGGGTCATTTAATTGTACTAGATAGTGAAGTACCAAAGTATCTTATTCCTTTGAAGTGGTAAAAAGGTGAATTATAAAATAAGAAAAAGTGAACTTAAAGCATAATGTATTTTTAAAGATCTCCTAACTACCATTAAATATAGACATATATAATTTTAAAAAGTATATAAAAACTTAAATTAGCATGATGCAAAAAATAAAATAACTACTTTTTTAGATCTATGATTATAGGCAACAAATTTTACAATTACCTCATAGTTGCATTACACCTTTAATAAATCACTTTGTCATATATAATGTGTTTAGTACATGGTAAAACTATAGTAATTATGAAATCTGCATATACTTCATTAAAGGTGCTCATATTTTTTAGTAAATGGGGCGGGTCAACCTTGGGACAAATACCACACTTAGTTTTTTTAAGCCTGTGTTGGTTTTAAACCTGTGTTTAATAAAAACCCAACCCAGAATAGAGCAGAACCACCCCACTATGCTTTACTCCTCTAAAGGTGTTCATATTAATAATTAAAACTTTTTAGTGTTATTTCAAAACATCTCTTTTACTAAAGTAAGATTATAGACTCATAAGTTAAGGGTTTGTCCATTAATTTATACCTTAATAGGATATATAGTATTAAAATAGTATTTTGCAACCTAGTTATGGACTTAGTCTAACATTAACTATGTAAATTGCAATTTCATTAAATAAAAAATTATCTTTATTTCATTGAAATCTGAACTCAGAGCATCAATCAGAAATTGTGTCCCTAAATAGTCACAATTTATAGATAACATAATATAGCAAACACTTTTTTAGAAACAATGTGGTGTCATATAAAGTGTCAGACAATTGCCCTCCTGGCTTTAAAATAAGAATGTTTTGGGTCAAAGTTAGCCAAAAAGGGGAAATGTTGGACATTTGCAAGTTTGCAATAATAATACAAGTGATTTAGATAATACTAAAATTATATTGGTTAAAAGAGTACTTTTCTTTCTGATTACTATCACTTTAAGTAATACAATTCAATTTAAACAGCACAATTTGATAATTAATACCAGGTGAGATAAGTATGAACAATAAAGTGAAGAGATGAGTGAACGTGGTAAAGGGCAGTGGACCTGGACCTACACCCAAAGGTACCAAGCGCACAGGTACAAACAAAAATCTCAGTAAAAATAGATAAACCAAGGTGGCGCCCCCTGAAGGTTTCATTAATTTTTTGGTAAAATACTGCAGCTATATGGAAGTATCCCAATTGCAACCACTGTCATCAGTGGAACACAGGATAAAATTTTCCTGAGCGTAGAAACACTGACATTGTGGGAAGAGTTTGGTGAAACCCAACATAAATTTTTCCTGCATGCTGTGTACTCAACAGCCCATACTATCCGCAGAGGTTGGGTAGATCTTGGGTTTGAAACTGTGGAAGAAGTGAACAAAGCAGCAAAGGTCTGAGTGGTACTTGACCTTCCCAACGGACAGCAATTGGTACCAACCAAACGCACCCATTGGACTGAATACAAAGACAATTCATAATTTTCAACTATCTTCCAACCACTCTGGTGCGCACAGTAGTCAAAAGACATTTCTGAGAAGGCTTGGAAACTTATGGAGAAATTAAACAATTTGAAATGTAAAGATTCTAGCTGATGCTGACCCTTAGCATGGGGAAGACAATAGCAATTTTTCGCTGAACCAGGATGAAGTAGAGGATATTACAAAAATCCCTCATATAGCATCCTTCATCATTGATGGGAAAAAATCCCAACTGTTCCACGCAACAGTGGAAAGTGCACCCCCCATATGCAACCACTGCCAAGCCTTTGGGCACAAGGTTCACGCTTGCCCCATAAAAGAAGGCCTTAGAGAAATGGAATTCTGTGAGGAGGAAATGGGAAAAGATGACTCAGAGTACGCCAAAATCATGGATACTACACAAGCCTTCAACTGGGGAGAACACAGGCAATATAAAATAATTGATCCTATTTCCCCAAAAGAACAAAAAATGGCCAAACAAGCTCACAAGCTGGCTGCAGCCAAAGCAAAGGCCTCAGCAGAATCAACCATATCACCAGAGCAAATCCAGGAAGACATGGAGAAATTCAATTAACGAACCAATCAGATCTTGTGAAAAACCATACACCCAATCCAACCAGATTGAATTTAGTGGAACCTGATTTGGAAATGAATGCAGAAAAATTGGGGTTCAGCGCACCCCCAAAATTGCGGAATTTAGCCCAATTGGGAAGGAAAATCAACAATGGAATGCGCAAGAAAATAATGTGGCCAATAAAAGCACACAAGTGCACCACAATAATATATTGAAACAAAGCAAAGCCAAGAGAGGAGCAAAAACTGCGGCGATGAAAGGGGAAGAATACACCCCAACTCCTACTCATGGTTATGCTCTCTGCAGCAGAGGTGCAGTGGAGAGCAATGTGAGTGAGGGAGTAGGGCCAGGGGCCCTGCTAACCGCTCCTGAGGCGCATCAGGCGTCTCAGTAGAGATAGGGACGCTGAACATAGTGGGACTCAAGGCCTTAACGTCCTGGGCCAAGAAGTTGAGTCTCCTACAAAACCCACCTATGGATATCCTGGCGGTGCAGGAAACTCACTGTCCACAGGGAGAGGAGGAGGCATGGGAAAAAATGCTCCTCCCAACAATATTGTTTTGGTTGCTCCACTGTGGGATGATAGTATGCGCGAATCAAAACTTTAAATTTATTATTAAAAATTCATTCCTGGATGGCCGCATTCTCATCATAACCTTCTCATGGCACACCAAAGTGCACACAATAGCCAGTGTGTATGCCCCAAACAGTGCACATGACTGAAGAAAATTTCTTACAGCCCTAACACAACTAAATCTACCAGCAAATACTTTCATAATGTGAGACATGAACTGCTGGATTAACCCAGAGATGGACCGATGGCCATACACAATGGAGGTACCACAAGGGCAAGTGGAACTCCGCGTACTAAAGGCCACCCTGGGACTATATGATCCACTGCCAAAAAGTAAACCCCTGCTACAAAACATGACACGCCCACATGTACACAATGGTACACTTGTCTCTATGTCAAGGATAGATTTAATATTCACACCAATAATTTTCCGTCGCCAAATTAAAAAATTTAAAACTACAAAAATCGAATTTTCTGACCATCAGCTTGTTTCAGTGTCTTACAAACTGGCAGAACCAAGTACCCAAGCTCTCAGATGGTGCAGAATACGCCCAGAAAGTTTAGCCAACTCAGAATTTCAATCCCGGATGGAGGAAATATCCTCAGCCTGGGATTTTCAAACTTCCTTTTTCTTGGACTCACTAACCACCTGGGAAAATTTCAAAAAATCAACAACCCAACAATTTAAACATACATTGTCTAGAAGACACAGGGCAGTTTCAGCCATTATCAAACACACCTTGGCTGAAATTGACCATCTAGAAAACAATGTACCAAGCACGGGATACAGCCCTGGATGGGGTTGCATTTGGGCGGAGGTTTCTGCTCAGTTAAACACCCTGATCCATGAACACCAACACCGAGTTGGAGTCCAATATAAAAGCAAAAACATAAGAGACAGAGAAACTTGCTCAAGCTACTTTTTCTGCCAATTCTACGCCCAGAAAAATACAATAGCTTGTACACAGGTCTGTCAACCAGACAAATCCATAGTGGAAACACCCAAAGAAGTCATGACCAAAGCGCACAGGTTTTGTATGAAATTGTATAAATCCAAGCTGATCAAACCAGAAAAAATCGAAAAATTCCTTAGAAGTGCACATATTGACACCGTGGCCCAAAATAACAATTTAATAAACCTAATATTGTGTGAGGAATTATGGGAAGTAGTACGCGGTGCACCAAGAGGGAAATGCCCTGGACCTGATGGGATTCCCTATGAATTTTATGTAAAATATTTTACTAACATCTCTAACATTCTTCTAGCTCCAATGAACAAGTGTATTATGGAAACATGCCTCCTACCTGGAGGCAAAGAAGCCTACACGGTCACTTTATTCAAGAAAGGAGACAGATTAGACCTATCCAACAGGCGCCCAATTTCCCTAACCAACACAGATACAAAATTTTTTACAAAAATTATGGCTAAATGACTAGGAGAAATTGCAACTGATGTGATATCCCCATCACAATATGGATTTGTATCAAAGAAGATTCATATGGGATAACATCCACACAGTTGCAAATGTTTGACAGTCCAAAACTTCTGGAGCACTTGTCTTTTTAGACCAACAAAAAGCATATGAAATGGTGAACTGGACCTATCTTAGGGAATGCCTTCAAAAGTTCAAGCTTCCAAATAGATTTATAAACTGGGTAATGTTGTTTACAGAGTCTGCAACCATGGCTGTGCGGGGAGCAGGCTTCTTAACCAACCCAGTTATCCCACAGAGAGGACTAAAACAAGGAGACCCCTTAAGCCCTCTACTCTACAACTTTAGCTTAGACTCCCTAATCCAAAATACAAACACACTTCTCAAGGGAATCAACGTCAAGGGCCAACCACCAGTCAAAATGATGGCCTTCACTGATGATTGTGTGGTGGGCATATTCAACAATCAGGACGCTTGCAGAATTGAGAAGATAATACAAGACTATTCAGCCATAAGTAACGCATCACTTAACATGAAGAAAACGGAAGTTATACTCCTGGGGAGATATCAGACCCAGTGGATGCCATCTACCCAGGGCCAACAAGCTAATACAATATCAAGACTCCTGACCAGACATAGGAGGCGAAAATTAGCAACGACCTCATTAAAACTTTCATTCATCACCAAACCAACAGCTGGCCCTGTTCGTCACTTGGGAGTATGGTTGGAAGCAGGAGGTTACGCCAACTCCATGATGGAAAATCAACTATTAGACAAAATAACAAAACGCATTGCCTCCTTACATGGACACCAAACAGGTCTAACAGGAAGGGTCATGGTATCCAACTATATGATTCTATCAATCATATGGTTCACGGCCCATGCAATTGCTTTCTCACCATCCTTCTTCAACACAATCCACGCCCTATTACAAGGATGGCTATGGTCCAACCACAACCCCCCTGTACTCCTCAAAACCCTATTTGGCTCTAGAAGGAATGGAGGTATGGGGCTTAATAATTACGTAGAGCAAGCAACCCATATACTGGGATCCTGGATAGCTCAAGTGACTAGCCCAGATCTTCCAGATACACACTGGGCCAGAACAGCAAGCTATAGCTTCACACGTGCACTCCAATTATGAAACCCAGATCACCCAAACACATTAATCAGATATCTGTCATCCCATCCCACAGCTGCAGGACCACACGGCACTCCTGCACATTTCAAACAAATAGTCCTAGCCATGAGAAGAGCGACATGGCAGATCCACATAAATGGCCAAACCAGTCACTGAGGACGCCCAAGGCTAACTCACAGACAGGAGATCAATGATCAAATAGTCACAGACAATGTAATAAGCAAAAGGCCAAGTACCATAGCCAGGATAGACTACCTGGACCATATGGACATACCCTACAACCTGGAGACTCAAAGAAGAGTATGGAGATACACACATTATCCTCTACTCCAACCCAGGATAAGAGCACATGTATGGAGGTGCATTAGGAGAGTATACCCAACAGCTGAACGGTCAAATGCCACTCACACCTCATGTACAATATGTGGTCAGTATGGAAGCCTAGCCCACCGTTTAGAACAATGCCCAACATCAGTGGCTGTATGGAAAGAGGCCATGCGCCTATTCTGCCAAGAAAACGGACGTCCATTTAGTCTAGCAAGGAATATTTTCACTATAAACATGGAATCTCCTATCCACCCATCTTTCAGGGCGTTAATAGTAGCAATAGCACTATGGACGATACATACAATGGTACTGGAATCATTCACAGGAGCAGCGCCCACAATCCTAGAAGCCATTCATAGCTTCCACAGCCATATATTAGAACATTTTTAAGCATGGCTGTTTGGACATATGACCCCTCATAACAGAAGGACAATCAACACATGGTTCCCCATATGGTTCCTAAAGGTTGATCCTTTCCTTCACACATGCTGCATCCAAGAATAAGCCAGCATAACTCCCCTTCCCTATCGTCCTAAACTTGGTGATCCTGGAGACAACAAGAGGGGCCTTGAACCCTCTGGGTTGTCTTTAATTGTTGAATTTCATTAGATTCCTCACTGTATTGGAAGTGCTTGTCCCCTGGTCGACCTTCCCTGGATAAATAATATATTAGCTAAAAGACCCTGGCTGATTCTCAGTGGTACCCCATGAATCAAGGTACCACTTTTACAAATACTAACTGGGCAAATATCAATAGGTTGGAAAGTAAAATTTCCCCAACCATTCAGGTAAACCTGGGGAGTTTATCAAAGGTTTCTCCCCATGTCATGACTAGTTCAAAGCTATAACTGAAGTGGGGACCACCCCCTTTTATAGGCTTGACAGGGGGCCCCCAAAGTGCAATAAATTTCTCTAAAGGAATTGGCTTAAATTAAATAAATAGTTACCCCACAGGTATATATTGCCGTAAATTAAATCCTCATCCATTGTTTAGCTAAAATGAAGCAAGTTTCCAAGCTTTGATAGGTTGGATTTGCATATTTCCTTATTTATTCTGTATCAAGCAGTTCCAAACTTCCCATTGAATTCTCTTTGACCTTCATTAAAATTCTAAATATTGAACGGTCAGATATCAAGAGGAATTTTTTTCTTACTTGGTGCCAACACTAATAAAACCATAAAAAACCCAGTTTTTCATCTATTAGTGTTTTTACCTTAATATAAAAAACCCTTTTGTGAAAGCCAGCAAAAGTCAACAACAGTGAGTTGAAAAACCAGCTGGATTCCCACAATAAGTACCAATGTTAGTGGATGTGCTAGAACACAATAATTACAAGATTTCTAGATAATTTATTAGCTTTATTTTGCCTTGATTATGAAAGATATAATTTTATTGATATATATTTAAAACAGGGGATCAAGATTGACAAAAGTAGGAGTTTTAGGTAGACTTAATAAATTTTACTAGAATCTAAGTGCTGTAATGTGTATTTTATTTTATAAATTGTTTTAATAGTCAGTGCAATATGTTGTAAATTAGGCTTTTGTTGTGCTTGCTGATGCGTTTTGCCACTAAATTCTAACAATTAATGCAGGAAAATTATGTTTCTCTACTGCTATAATAAATATCTTTAGGGGTAATTTGACCACTTTATTTTAAAGAAATGGTAATGTTAAAATAACAGAATATTGGGTTTTTATAAGCTTATTATTAGGTTGCAATATAGGGGATAAGAAGTGAACTCTTTCAATATCTAGCAGCTTAGTATTTAAACTATATTGAGGTTTTAAGAGAAATCAATGTGAAGATCAGATTGCTTAGTAATGTCCATATTAGGGAATATGAGGATTTTACCTATTGGATCTTTGAAGATTCACCTCACTTTGATGGAACAGCTGATGGAAAGTCAATTGTAGGTAGGGTATTTTTGTGAGGCAATGATTTTATATGTTTTACCCAATCATTGGGCGCAAAAAATATTTTCACCTTATGGGACCCCTTCCAACCCTATAAAAGGGGCCAGTATCCGCAGTGTTGGTTGTGCTAATTTTGCTGTAAGAGGGGAGGGACCTCAGAATGGCTCCCTGGATTCAGCCAATGATTAGGTGTAATCTGAATGCATAAACTTGTGTTATTTGCCTGAGTATTAATTGAAGTGTTACCTCAATTCAAGGGGTACTAATGGATTGACCAAGGACTTTTAGCTAATTTTAGTGTCATTTTCATCTAAAATGCTCTTCTTAAAATATCAGACTCACAATTGTCCAACACCATATAAGATATATGTACTACTTCATTCCTCATGATCCTTCCTTAGTAGCATTAAAGAATACTTTGTGGTAGTTTTAAGCTTATTTCTAAGGTATCATTGGTTACAATTTTTATTGCTAGTATAATGCCTTTATATAGTGAACGTTCATAACCTTTTCTTTTTATATAGGTGATGATTTAAAGTAATTAGTATACTCTTTTTAACACATTCAGAAAATAGTATTTTGAAGAGGGTATAGTATTGTTACTTTAAGGTATCAGTATTATTTAAGAAAATCTGGATGTTGTGGTCATATATATATCTTTTCCATTTATAATCAGAGCTTTATTATATGGTGGTGGGTTATGATTAAAATCTCAGACATGGCTTTTTGATTTTAGTTTTAGCTAATTAGGACATGGATTAGTAGAACTTAATGTTCAGGTTAAAGTTCTTTGTTAACAAAGACAATTAATGTACTTTTAAAGCACTCAGATGTTAAGTACATCCCCACCATGTGTAATAAATTGTTTAAGCCTATTATTACTATCATATTTTTAGTATATTTAAAATCTAATCTTTATTAACATTTTATAATCTATATTAATGAGTGTAGCAAGCTATTATTTTTTTCTTGTGCAAATAGCGCTTGTTAAGAAGTCAAGTACTTTACATTACAGTTAAAAGTCTCAGTGGTATTTGGGTTTTGTATAACATAAAATAAAAAAAGTCATTCTTATATAAAAAGCATATACACAATGACATCAAAATTTTCAATATTGTAAAAACTGTGATGTCTAAATAATTTCTTCATATTTCTAATTTTTTTAATAAGTCTAAGATCACTCAGGAGTTAATTAAAACTTTTACTTTTATTTTATTTGAGGTGGGCTGACCTGGGGATGATACCGCACTAATGAGGGGAAGTGAAGAAAATGGGAAAAAAGGATAAAACCTGGAAAACTCCATGCACAGCATATGATAGGCCAGGAACTCCATGGACTGCCTTTGCTATTTGCTATCTCAGTTTGGGGCATTGGTGCGCAACACCAACACAGTCATAATCATCCCCTACCCAAAGTTCACTACCAGATCAAACTTGGGGAGGCAGCGGTAGAGGTCACTATTCTACCACTGGGGTATCCTCCCTATTAATTAATAGTATTTGTATCAAAATGGATTTCATATATAAGATACTATGTAATTGAGATAGTAGAAATGGTGGTTGCATTCTGCAAGTTCAAATTGATAAACAACAGCACATGATAATTTATCAGCTTAAAATTATAATAACTTAGATCTTGATCCTTCTGGAATAATATGGGAATTGTTTAAGCTTCCACAACTATATTATTTTCACACTTTTAACTCTTTGGTTTGGTTTATATTCCAGTGGTCCCTATTCCAATGCTCCCAATTTATAATTTTGTATTGTTTCTGGTTTTCTCTTTCTGTATTCTCACTGTTTGGGGGTCCTTCACCAGATAGGCATATTTTTATAAAATTACCGTTTTGCTAAATATTTGTTTGATTATAAATTTTTGATTTGTTCAGTTTATAATCCAGGTTGGCCAACACCTTGGATGGAATTGTGCAGACAATATTCTATCTCCAATAATTCATTTGAAGCTGCAAACTATATACCTCAGAGGGAATGGTCAATTTTGAGGTTGGTTTGGGCCTGAAAAAACCCCATGCATCTTGTCATGATTATTGTTCACCAATGGAGATAACTGTAAGAGTGTATTTCCAGTAAGTACATTCCCCTTGGGTCCATACAGTCGACTAGAGGCTGGGCTGAGTATTAGATGTCATTTTAAACTTCAGCTCAGTTGGGCTTTTTCCCAAAACACCATCAGGCCATTACACTGGCTGTTAAGTAATAGATCCAAATTTGATTTCTGCTATTTTGACACTTAACTTTTCCGCCATTTGATCAAGGCAACTCTCTTCTGATTTAGTCTTATAGAAATTAAGTTTATATGCAAGGTCTTGAAATCTCTTTTTGTTATATTATGTGTGTGTCAATATAATATTTTTCTACAGAACATGACTAAATTCATATTATCCAGTTTCCTCAATGCATATAGCCTCATAATCTCGATCATTTTTAATCAAAATGTAGTCTAAGCAAATTTTTAAAGATTGTGTAACCCATCAAGTGCATATTAAAATAAAAAGCACTAAATCATTAATTGATTCAAAAGCATATTAGGTCTATAATGTTAATAAGTCATGATATGCTAAATTATAAGACAAAAACGTAGAGGGTCATATTTTTATAAGAAAAATGTTTTAAATGATGTAAATGTTAATATGGTGTAATAGTTATCTATATATTATTAAAGGTGGCTAAATTGGATGAATATAACATAGATGTAAATAAGCTATATATTAAGATGAGTTTTACACCAATTACATACAGATGCCCTTATATTTATAAAAGATGATGTGTTCAGATAATAGATAAAATTACATCTATTTCAATTTCACACAACTGATTGGACTGAGAGCACTCAGACTCATGAAAGACATGACTAGGCGGCACTGATAAAAATGATTTATATAAGGAATCCAGTTGGATTAGACTTAGCCTGTAGCTAAAAAATCAAACCTTAGGTAGAGTTAAGAATTTTACCAATAATAAGATTATCATATTATTCAACCATCTTATTTTATTACATATAGTAAGGAGATGTGAATGATTATTTAACAATGTGGTATTACTTTAGGTGGTAAACTATAGAGCTAACAAACCATTATAAATTTGAGGCAGGTTGGCCTTAGTACAAATATAACACACTAAGTTTTTCTAGCCAGTCTTGGTTTTTAAACTTGTGCCAATCAAAACTTCACTAAAGTAGAAGCAGAAATTACCCTGACAAGCAACCATCCCTTCAAAAATTTACTATATGAGTTGTTATATTAATAATGCAAAGCTTGATGTATTCATTCTAAAGGTGAGTTAATTTATTTATTATAATTTAGATTTAAAAACTAATAATAAATAAAAAATTTTGAAAGCAAAAATTGATGCAATCAATAGTCATATGTTTCTTAATGGTACACCAGAATGAACACTTTGGCTTACAGCTAAAATCATGTCTTTAAAATAATGCAATATAGCATGGCTAGCTCAGGATTCTCATTTTTTTCTCGCAAACATCACTTTTAATTTAAAAGTGACAAGACCAAGTATAGAGAGAATATCCGCCTGCTAGTGAGTACTGCAACTATAGAGCAGTACACCATGGCCAACCACCCAAGCATAGGGAAGTCAATCCACCCATCTGTGTGAAGCACATAGAAATGGATGGCTTGCTTGCGCTGATATAAGATAATAATGAAGAACGCCAAGATGGACGTACCATCTGATGGACTTCCCACTGGCCTAGGCCCCATACAACTAATAACAGGGAAGGCCTGAACAACCTGTGCTCATCAAATAACGATTTGGCTGCATGAATGATGATGAAACGCGAAAATGCATCAAAGGGTCACAAAAGAACCCTTGCAACAAGCGTGGATAATGGAACCAACTTCCCAGGATTGGTGTCTGCTGATAACCAGATGACAGGAGTTACCCTCAGTGAGCAAGAACTGATGCCAAGAACAGTGGTGTTTGGGATATTCCCCACTGAACCTCAATTAGTAGAGGGATTGGGGCCTTGCAGGGTAAAACAATCTTTTTGGAAAAAACAAAAAATCCGGATGAAGTATTGGTTGGATCCAAAACTGACTCGGATTCAAACAATGAAAATCAGCTACTCAAACCAACAGGGCAATGACATAAAAGTTTTCTGCTGATACAGAGAAAATTACTGAATACACTCAGAGTATTTAAATAAAGGAGAAGTTGGGCACCAGTTCTGACAAGGCCCAGTCAGGGGGAGAACATTCCCCAACCAAAATCAATCTGGCAACATGAGCAAATTGTTGGGCATGATCCCCAGTTTACCATCAGGTGCAATCCCCAACAAATTTGTGTCAACAGTGGGGGCTAGCTCA
Organism: Massospora cicadina; assembly: GCA_022478985.1. Classification (NCBI taxonomy): domain Eukaryota; kingdom Fungi; phylum Entomophthoromycota; class Entomophthoromycetes; order Entomophthorales; family Entomophthoraceae; genus Massospora; species Massospora cicadina. Next base: position 227,096 of record JAKSZP010005259.1, on the reverse strand, counting down.
TCTAAGAATTGATGAATGAACCTGAATGGACCATTGGGAACACACCCCAACAATTTCAAGTTGATAGAGGGAGCTAGATTAGCACAAAATCAATTTCCAAACCAATACAAACCATTGGGGACCAACCCCAATGGGAGTGAAGCTATATTGGGGACTGAATCCAAGGGATTGGACACTCAAGAAAAGTCAGCAAAAAAACTAAAAGTGCTACTGGAAGGGGCCAAAACCCCAACAGCGATCAAGTTGGTGGCCAGAGCTCTGGTGAAATATACCCCAGTTCAGACAGACATGTTGGTGCATTGTGGCGTGTCTGCCCACAAAATCAAACAATGGGAGGCCTTCCAGTTCTGTACTCAACAGCGACTCAAGTGGTCTTCAAAATATCAAACCGGCCATCATGGCTACTTGGAAAGACCACAAGTTTTCTGCCAGAGCGGCCAAATGCTGGCTCAATACCCAAATATCAATTGATATGGTGGTAATCTTCAAGTCGTCACAGGTTCAGATCAAAGATGCCCTGGAATAGATGAAAATTCCTGTGGAGAACAAGGTGACTAATGCTGCAATTTGCAAATATTTAAAACTGGTGGACGCAAAGGCCTGGATGGATGCTGGCATTGACCTTTTAAATGTGATGTAGTATAACAAGGCTGGTATTACAGCACAATCCGCTCAAGCCATCAGGAGCTTGGGCCTCAACCCAACAGAATTAGACAAATACACAAAACAATTCCTGAACATCTTGACTGCCCTCAAATGGGCCTGACACACCATTCCAGTAGACATGGCACTGGAATGGTATAATACCACATTCTCCCCAGAGGAGGCGCTATGGTGGATCATGGCTGGGTTCAAGGCCACCAAAGCCCTACACTGGTCAAACACCCAAATCTCATCAGCCACTGCATCAGACCTGATGAAAGTGGGCTGGACGAAGGAAAAAGTGGTGGAGTGAGGACCCTTCAAGGATTGGTCACTGGAAGAGGCCATTAACTGGTCCACCAATAGATTCACACCGATGGAAATAAAATACTGGTTCTAAGCGGGAGCCAGTATGGACCTAGTGCACAAATGGGCGGATCTGGGGGTGACAAAACTGATTCACAAAACCCTTAGAGGCTGATCCTTCCCTATCAAAAAGTGGATAATCTGATGCAATGTTGCAACAATTGCTAAAGCTGCAGACTGGGACGCAGCGGGTTTCACCCCAGAGTCAGACCAACCTTAGATGGAACATTTGATTTCACCACAGGCAGTAATGGCAATGAAAGGGGTCACAACCCTGGACCTGAGCCAAGAATGGCTCAAAGTGGGGATCGCATTGAAACCATCTGGGATTAGAAGCAATCCTTCCTGGAACTGATGCTAGCTGCCCCATATGCCGCTTAAGGTTTCACCTCCTCTGAAGCATTCCAATGGAACAAGGCGGGAGTTCTGGCAGCCATGACACAAATATTTACAGATGAGGGCTGGAATAGTGTCATTGTAAGGGACTGGTGCCAGCGTAGTTTGGTTATGCTGGAGGTCCTTCAAAAATACCTACACCCAACGTGTGGCCTGGAATCAGTTCTCAAGTGGTGCCAACTGGGTTTCTCACTAAAGGATGCACTCAAGTGGCAAACCCTCAAGATCAGAGCACATATGGCTAGAAGTATCAGTCACTGAGGTATCAGAATTCATCAAATTGAAGCGTTTCTCAATTAGGGATTCAGCCTTGATGAATTGGTAAGCTGGATTTTGAAGGGGAAGACCCCCGCCAATGTGCCCAAACCAAGCGCAAAAACCAAGTCCTACAGTGCAGAGGCAGCACATACTGATGACAACACCTGGAATGGAGCAGAAAGCCACATCAAATACATCCACCAGTTAATCAGCAGAGGCTTTATGGACCACCAGGCACCAAAATTGTACCTAAAGGATGCTATCCGAATCCACCTGCAGCTAGTGGAGGAGGAGGAATGGTCTGACCTGATAATGTCAATCTATCAGGAATTTGATGAAGTCCTAGCAGGAGGGGACTTTGATCACCACTGGGTACCCAAATGAGGGTATATCAATATAGTAATTCCAGGCGAATTGGACTGCAAGAAACTCCTCAAAATCAGCATTAAATACAAGGGGATTTATCTGCAAACAAAGCCAACCAGATACACCAACCAAACAGCAAGGTGGGTAACCTTCCAGAACCTCCTGACTGATCATGAACAGGAGTGGGTGCACAAAGCGATCTGGACCAGATTATCATACTATGGGGAAGTATGAGAATTTCAGTAAGCCGGTGGCAATTACATTGCAAAGTGCCTCTGCCCTGGACAGTGGAAGCGCTTTACAAACTGGCACCCTGGATGAAGCTGAAAAAAATAGCCCTTCCCCAATTCATCCGCCTGCCTGGCCTAAACAGGGTAGTATATATCAAACAAGAAGATGCCAAACAAGTGTGCCAGTTCTGTTACCAGACTGGCCACACAATGGCTCAATGCCATCACCACAAAGGTAAAACAACTTGGGAGTATGAATATGACTCCATTGGGGGGGTCACCAAGGTTGGTACCAAGACTTTTCCTCCGCCCAAAATCCAGAGAATGGATCCTGCGCAACCTAATGGAGGTAGCAGACATGAAACGCCAACAACAAGAGTTGGACCTGGCACATAGGGAAGCATGGGAGTGAGAAGCGGCCAAGTGACCCAAAGTGGATGATGAGCCATTTATAAATCCAAACCCCAAATTGTACGTAATGGATAAAGGAATGGGTCCCAAACCAATGGAGCCACGCCCATCCCAAGAAAAATGCATGACCTGTGAGGAGGAAAGATGGCAAAAGGCGAAATTAAAGAAATCCCCCAAGAAGGGACAGACGCAGGATGCCAATAAATCAAAATTGAAGCCCAATAAGCCAAAAGCAAATACTAAATTGAATTGGAAGTCATTGGAAAACAAACCTGAGGAGACTGACAAAAAATCAGTAGATGCGACGAAATTTGCAAAGTTGGCCAGATGATCACCAACTAAAAAACTGAGTGCAGCTGACAAATAGAACAAAGGGGAGAGAATCTGAATGATGGAGGAGGGGGAATCTGCCACTCCGTCAGTAGGGGACAAGGGGCACCTGGACCCAATCATAAAACCATCCACATTATCCATTGATATAGAGCTGGGGATGGCAACCAAATTCCCAGTGCACAGGATGCCCAGAAATATAATCCCAGTCCTGACTAACCAGCCTCAAAAGCCAAGTAATAACCCCCACCAACCATCGATGACATCTTCCTTTCTCTCTCTCTCTCTCTCTCTCTCTCTCTCTCTCTCTTTCTCTCTCTCTCTCTCTCTCTCTCTCTCTCTCTCTCTCTCTCTCTCTCTCTCTCTCTCTCTCTCTCTCTCTCTCTCTCTCTCTCTCTCTCTCCTCTCTTCAGCTAACAAACAGACCTCAGTACATGACTCAATACATAACCCAGATAATGCTAATTCTCATACCTGTGGGTCAGGCAGCCAGAAATGAGGATTGCGACCACAAATTCTTGGGGGATGGTGAGCATACAAACGAGGAGGAGGAAGATGCACCATTTAGAAACTAATAATAGCTTGACTTAATTATTTTTAGAAATGCAAGCTGGTAACCAAAAGGAAATGGTGCTGAACTCAAACTGTGATGCGACAAACCACCCGTGGTCCCACCAAATAGGCTACCAAGCCCTCTGGATGGATCATGTGGCGATTATTGCAATGGACAAGAAAATAGACCTGGAATTTGTGGGGGAAACTCACACCAGAAGGATCTTGATAGCGACGGCTACAAACAGAGAAACTGGCAAGAGCATACAAGTGGTGGCGGTCTACGCTCCATCAAAGGTCCTCAAAGACTATATTTTTGGGAATGTTTAGTGGAAGTGCCATCCAAAGCAATGACCATAATAGCAGGAGACCTTAATTGTTGGACAAATGTGAGCTGGGATATGTCCCCAATGAGAGAACGTCCCAACAGAAAGGCCAACGAGATGCTGGATTACCTAGTCAAATTGGGGATGTGCCTAACAATTGATGAAGATGATGATGATCCAGATATCTTAATGTGATGGTCATATGACTCTGCTGGATCCCCACAGTCCAGATCATGTTTATATTACATCCTAGTGTCATCATATTTTAAGCTGATGACGTCCAACAGCAAGGTCAGCATAAACACCAAAAGTGACCACATGGTTATCCACATGGATATCGATCTTGATGAACCCCCAATGAATTGTGAATGGCAGCTGGCACCACCCATGGTGAGGGACGGGGAATGGCACTGAAAGAATGACGCTGGACTGGATCAACCGGTTGCATATCTGGATAGCCGCCCAGAGTTGGACCCACTAGAATGATGGACTTGGATCAAAGCAAAACTGAAGCATGATAGCATGAAGTTTGAAAAACAACCTCCTACAAGCAAACTGCTACCGCGAAACAGCTGAAGTCTAAGTTATAAAGGATGAGGCTCACCTGGTAGGACAGCGAATACTGGTGGAGTGAGTACCAAACAATGCACAAAAAGTATTGAGCCCTAATGATGAAGTAAGACTCAGAGAAATGGACCAATGTAATTTACCAATATCAGAGCCTAGTGTGGATGATGACCAAAGAGGGCCTGAAGCACCTCAAGGTAATCTGAACTAAGGCTAGGGTATGGGAATTGGAGACAGCAGAAGGGGAAGAATAATCAGACCCAGAAACAATCAAGCGTGAGGTTGAGTAATTCTATGGGGAACTTTTCTGACAATGAGAAATGAGCGAATTTACAAATACCATAATTGACCTGGCCAAGCTGTCACTGGGGGGCTGTATGCCAGAAAATGTCGCCAAATTATCTGCCAAAATCTCTAACAATGAAGTTAAGAGGGCACTAAAGGAGTTGCCAAGGACGAAAGCACCAGGTCCCAACAATATGTGTGCAGAAATATACAGAGCACTCTGTGACCGCATCGTACCAGAGCTCAAAGCCCTCTTTAACCACTGTTTACAAAATGGCCAGCAAATTCTGGGGGGCCAAGAGACCTGAATTGTACTCTTGTAAAAAAAGGGACTCCAACGCCAACTTCAGAACTGGCGCCTGATTTCACTATCAAACACCGATTATAAACTGCTCATGCACATACTATCTAATTGGCTGATGGCAATGGTACCGCGCACGCTCCATAAGGACCAGAATGGATTTGTCAAAGACTGGAGTATATGGGACAGCATTGGTTCAGTCCAAAGAATACTCCAGGATGTGAGGGGAATCAAGAAGGGGTATCTTATGTTCCTCAACATGGAAAGGCATATGACCGAGTAGCTTGGTCATTCCTACATGAGGCATTAAAGGCGATCAGTATCCCCAACTCTTTTTGAGCATGGATAACAACGCTGTACTTGGGCCTGGAAACGAAGTTGATTGTCACAGATGGCGTAATTAATGAAAATTTTGGTTGGCAGGGTCACCAATACTGTTTAATTTTACAGCCAACATTTTGCTGGTGGCAGTGGATGCAAAACTCAAGGGCCTAGTCCACCCTAATCAAATGCCACTGAAAATGCTGGCATTTGCTGATGACATGGTAGTAGGCATAAGCTCACTGACTGACCTATAGGGCGCCAAGAAACTATTAGATCTATACCAGCTAGCTTCAAATGTGAAAGTCAACTTGGCAAAAATCTCAGTAATGAGGATCAGCAATCCAAACTTCAGCCCGCCGACTGACACAATGTTGATCATATACTCCCAGATAATCCAATACCTAGGGATACTATTCAATGATAAGGGACCCGCGGTACTGGAAACTGAACAGGAGGTATTTTCAAGCTTATCAATCTGAATGGCATGCTGGAAGAATGCCAGACTATGCCTCAAAGAGAAAGTGCAGGCAATCAATGTCTTCATCTTCTCAAAGTTGTGGTACATCGCTCATGTGCTGCCAATGATCCTGAACCTAGAGAAAAAAATCAGGGCAGTGCTCCAAACCTTCCTGTGGTTCAAGGCGAAGGTGGCGCTGATAGTGCTGGAAACCCTGTCAAAACAAAAGAACAAAGGAGGCATGGGCCTCCTGGATTTCAAATCTCACACTTGACAAATATGGGGAAAGTCATTCCTTAAGCTAACACAGATGCACATGTGTTGCATGACCCTAGTGCAGGGCATGAACTGGGCAAGAGCCCAAGGTCTTCAAGAGCTGGTATTTCCCTGCTTAATATGTGATTGGATGGCACACCACCCACAGATAACCTCTCAAAAGGGTACTCCACACTACTGGAAACTATGCAATCAGGCTGTGCACCAGGGCGGATGGTCATTCGAGTAATTGGCCCAAGATGCTGACCAAATCCAAAGGGATGTCAAGGCCCATAATTCCGCAATGATTTCTGCAACAAGCTGGGAGGAGCATAACCAAATCACCAACAAATATGCCACCAAGTTGATCAAAATAAGATATAAATTGTTTCTAATAAAATATGGGGATCTGCTTCTGAAACTGGGGTAAAACCCACCCACTCAACCACAAATCCTAAACAACTGGACTACCAAAGGCCCTGACACCAACTACCCAATAAAGGAGTTGATTTCAGGCCTGAACTTCCATTTGGTAACGGCCAAACAGCAGTCAGTGACCTGGCAGATTCTAAACTGTGCATTCAAATTGGGCAAGCATAGCGGGCTGGATTATCCACACAAGGAGTGCCCCATATGTGCTAAACTGGAAGCAGATATTGTCCACCATTATTACAAATGCACTGTGTTCAAAAAATACTGGTCCACAATGCAACACATCCTATCAGGTGAACAATTGCAGTTGGGAATACATTTATTTCAGGATTTTTTCTTTATGAAAACCTTGAGAACAGCTCCAATCCAACTATGAGCCTTCATTTACTATTATTGTGTATGGGTGATTCACTGTGAACTTGTTACCAAGATTTTGAGCAATGAGTGCCCCCACCACAAAGCTTTGGTATTAAAGACCATTTGGATTATCTCCAATTATCTCTGTCATATCTCAAAATTTTTGCATGTAAAACCCAGGTGTTATAAAGGCGCACATTTGGCTTTCCCTGCAGGATCGCTTGTCATATGTGATGAGGCAACTAATTGACTAAGAATCGAATGGCATGTAAGCCTGTCAATGCTAGAACCATGGCTAGTGATGCCAATCGCCAATCAGAAATAGTTGGAGGTGCTAGAACTCTAGTGGCTCAAACTCCTGGTCTTTTTACCCTCAGCTAAATTGCCTGTATTCTGCCCTTACCTCTTACTTTCCCTTAAAATTTATTTTAAAATAAACTATAAGGTTTAAAAAGAAGTAAAAATAGCCTGGCTAGCTCAATTGGCAGAGCGTGAGACTTAATCTCAAGGTTGCAGGTTTGACCCCCGCGTTGGGCTTATAAGTACATTACTCATATGTCTCTATCTTTACTAAAAAAAGCAATGCATTAAGCTTAAATTTTTTATGATCAAGTCTATCAGATAACTTTTACCACAAACTGTATGATATCAAGTGGTAATTTTAAAAGGAGCATTTTTCATTTGGGTGAAAGTTTCTGGGTCTTATATTAATTAGCAGGTTTGAATTTAATCATTGCATATAAGTTTTTCAAGCTAAAATCTTCAATTATATAGTTGTAAATAAGTAATGTTACAGCTTATAAATCATTTTTAATATTTATAAAGTATTTTATAAAACTTCTAATATATAACTAAATATACTTTAGAAGTTATAAGTAAAAACTAATAATAAAAATAAAAAAGTTAATATTTTAGAAATAAGTGATGGTTCACTAAATTAGAGTTCCTAAGCTGTAACAATCATATAATTTCATGGCAGTATCCAAAAACTCTGAGTGAGATAAAATTACCAGTTTAAATCATGCTCTGATCTTTTAGAGTATATATCCTAGTCATACAGTTAACTAGAACGCAAAGACAGAAAAAAAACTTCAAATATAAGTTGTTTAATAAAGAAAAGCATATGATCATATAATGTACTATTAAGTAACTTTTACTACTACAATTTAATGGTACTAATGCAATTTAAAACAAACCTAAATCAGTATGGAAAATTAATATATATATATATATATATATATACTATAACTCTCAAATAATTGTGTATTGCCTTGAATAGATTTATGGCTAAAAATAGCATAAGAGAAAAATGGACAAATGAAAAGTATAGAATCACATTCTATATATAATTTTAACATTAAGTGACAAATCCATGTATCATATAGTTTTTTAATTCTAAAGTGATTATTTTAAATTGACTTTCATTACACACACTAATAAAAAGATATTGAATTTTGATTAGCAATAGATATATAGATATTCTATATAAAAATTATCATAAAGAAAAAATAACAGAATTTTAGAAATCTACATAAATTAATGTTAGCAAAAGCATGATAATGCTATATAATTCTATAGAAAATTGTTAGACTTTAATTTTTTTAGAAATGAGAGCATGAGTTGCTAATTGGCATCTAATATAAGGGCTAACAGATTTATATCTAAAATACAATTCTTAGAACCATCATATGTTTTGATCCAGATATGGCTAATTTAGCTTATATATCTTTTGAGATTAGCTTAGGGGTGTTGGTATAAATTAGTTACAGGTTCAGGTGCACTACACTTGGTATCTCTGTATGAATGCATAATATTTATTCAACATATAGTAGCTAAAGTTGAGATAAAGTCTATATCATATAATAGATCTTGCTTTACACTGGAATCTAAGTTGCACCACCAATGGTTTCAGGATTTTACAGTTTATCATTGTGTTCTAGTTTCTAGAATCTTGGTTGTACCACCTATTATATATAATAATATATTTGTAATGTCACTGATGCTCAGATGCATTTTTCTATAATTAACTTCGAATCCTCTTTCAGGCTGTCAGTCAATTAATTATGTCAACAAATTGATATGATTGGATGATAAGCCATATATCCAGCAGATCATAATTTATGAGTTAAGGTGAGCCTCAAGATATGAGTGGTAGCTATGTTGATGGGGAGCAAATTGATTGAAGTACTAATAGTCTGCCAAATTGAGGGAATTCCACCAAAGCCTTGATGATAGAATGAAACCCCTAAAACTGTGGCAAATAGAGAATTACTAAGTAGAAGGGTCAAAACTGACTATGAATACCAAAGACAAAGGGTTGAGCGTTTGAATGAAGAGAGGAGGTTTTAAAAGAGTAAGAGAAGATGAAAAGGTTAATGGAAGAAGCCAATACTTTATAGATTAAATAAATAGGTATTGTCAGGGCAATAGCTCCTTATTTAAACCCTTTTTTATTATTTATTGAGAATCAGTGATCATCATTTCGCTTGTCCATTGCTCAGTTGGTTTTAACCTGTGCAACCAGTTCATCAGAATCAACCAGAACTATCAAAACTTAACAGTGGTGCTCACTACAGGGGGCCCATTGATCAACATATTAAAAAGTTTCATATTTCCCAAGCAACGGTGCACCAGTTTCCTTGTCAGGGTACTGCCTGAGTATATTGAGTTATCTTAATATTTGGAACTGAAACTTACCTTGAATACACTACTCCAGGCAGGAAAATACTTTTTCAAGAGAATAAGGGTATAACTGATCAGCTTGACAAGGCCTTTCACCAACTGCACCTGGTGGGTTGCTAAACCAGACAACTTGATGACCACTTGGGTGACACTGCATAGTGGCTATACTGTGCTGAGTTTAAATGGTTTAGTAGTGCTGGAGAGGGAGGGGTTTGTCAAGAAAGTGTCTGTAACTCTCTTGTTCCCAGCAAGGTGATGTGGGATGTGAGCCCACATTGCTAGGGAACTAGCTGTTAAGAGAATGGGAAATGGGGCACCTAGAATGGTGCTTGAGCAGAAGGTAACCCAGGTGAGGGGTAAAGCACCACATATGAGAACAGGTGAGTAAGAAAACTCCCAACTTGAGTAGACACCAATGGGGAGTCCATAGTCGAGGGTAACTTGGCGCGAGTAGTCTTGGGTGTATCAGTCTAGAGGGGACCTGAACATCCCAGGAAAGCACCTGGGATTTAGGTAAATGGTGATAATAGGTAGTGGTCCAAATAGTTGAAGACCTTCCTGATTAGGTCCACCACCATGTTTGACCAAGAAACCATTGTAAAAAAACGTAAAATAATGGGTAAATTTATTAAAGAAAAGTTGACCAACAAGGAATGTTGGTTGCAAAAACATATTTAAAGTGGGCTGGGGAAATTCAGGTTCTGCAGAAGTGCACCCAAGCCTTGATGCTCCAATAAACAGATGCTTCCATTCGTTTTAGTAAAATACACCAAAAGTGCCTTCACTCAAGTAATTGATTGAAGCCATATTTTACCTGAGCTTAAAATTTCATAGCTTGAGTGGGACTCGAACCCTTGCTCTCCAACCAAGTGAATCAAACCATCTTTATTTATAACATAAATTGTTTGTTTTAGTGCCTGAGCCGAGATAAGAGGCTGGGCGTTTTGCACCCCATTAGCATCAGCCTGGGCATGCTTGGCTTGCACCCAGCGTTGATCTAAGGTGTGTTTCAGGTCAGGAAGAGCCTGAAGTTTCACCTTCTGGGCCTCCTGTCGCCCAGCCTTATCTCTAGCATCAGTTCCTACTATAATGTCATCCAACCATGACAGGGTTTGCATTGAAAAGATTAACTTTTTAACTGTGATGGAAACATACCCAGATTTATAGGCAGTTTGAAATGCAGTAGAAGGGGCTTCCAATCAGCAGAAAGATAAACTGTTGTTATCCGCTCTGGATGTTGATATAGTGATCAGCTCTGATTGATCAATACATTTCAGCTTGGGCCTAGATTTATCTGAATTCTGAGACAAATGGCTTTGTAAGGACTTTTTAGGCTTTGGGTTGGGTTTTGGTGCTGGATTATGCCTCTCTGAACCATTGATTAGGCTTGCAAGAGCCTAATCAATGGTTTAGGCGAGGTCCTGAAAGGGCAACATTTAAGGTCATGCCCACAAAATTCTGAACCTCATTTGATATTCTTCTTATGGATTTTCTGCTTCAAGCTGGGCTACTACCGTGGCTTTCCAGCCACCCTTAACTTGTCTTATGGCAGATTGTGACGCGAATTATTAGGATTTGCTCTAAGCTAGGTGGTTTCATTCAATCAAATAAAATAAGGTTAATTCTGGGGTTGCAACCTCGCTTAACTATTTTATCTTTTTCTTCATTTCAAGTTCCCTAATTTATAAGATTGTTGTCCAGCCTCATGCTGGATTTTCCTTTGGTGTCAAAGATGGATGACCCTTGAGGGCAAGATGGAATTTGGAGACTGAAAGTTCTCTGACTGTGACAGTTGAAATCCAACCAAGTCACATGTTACCTTAAGAGTAGTACCATAATGTATCAAGAGGAGAAGGAGACCGTGATCAACCTGTTCAGTGGTTTAACGAAAATGGCGCGATGAAAGACAGAGTTTTTGACAATATATTCAAAAGAATGAGTCCTTGGTGGAGTTTTCAGAGCAGTTCACGGCTGAGGCTCATGTGTTATTGAAAGCTAATACCTTAACAAACTTAGAGGTGGGCATAGCGATGATGGTGGCTGTTAAGCCATATTGAGAACTGTTTAATGCTATGACCCACATTATTCAAGAGGACGAGGAGCTATTAAAAATTGTTAATTGTTAACGCCATCTATCTATCACTTTTAGTGCTCCCAATGTGGAACGGAAAGCCCCTGCAGAAGCTATCAAATCCCCATCTGGAAAATGGACTCCAATGTCTCAGTTATCAATTCTTTGGTTAATCCTTGTCCCCTTAACGCTCTGGTGAGTCCTTTCCATCCCCATTATACTCAACCAGCTTGTCCTCAGTCAAATATACTACATAATTTAATTTCTACATGGACCTTTGGGTGGGATACAGAGATGAGAACTGTTTAAAAAGATTGTTTCACATGTGGCCAGAAGAGGCCATTCTGTGGTTAGCTGTACGGGAAAACTGAATGTCCATGCAGTACCAGCTGTCCCAATCAAACAGGGAAAAGGTTGAGTGGAGTAGAGATGGGACGCTCTACTTTCACCTATCCAAATTTATTTGTTTCTATTTATTACCTCAAGTTGTTTTATATAAGTCCTGGTACTCGCCCTGATAATTTATTAAATCAACAAATCTCCTATGAAATATTGGCCTTAAGCTTAGGAAGAGACCCCAATAATTCAGACTCAGAGTTACACTGAGATGTGCAAAAACTGTACGCCTGGAAAATCCTTGAGCGGCATGGTACAGTCAAAGTTGGTTTTTAAACAAATGTCACAACCATAGAGGGGTAAACGTGGCAATTCCAGTAGAGGAAATTGCCCAGGATTATACTCATGTCAGCGCTGGCATTATCACTTTTCTGGATAATCAAAAGCCCTTGGATGTTCATGTAATAAACACCAACAGTTCCTATTATTTGGAGTGTACATACTAAATCATTTTCATATAAAATACAAAAACTGAGCAATTATAGATACTGGCACTCTTGTCAGGAGAGTGTCTATAACTCTCCAGTTCCCAGGGTGGTGGTTCCCGGTGCACTGTCACACCGCCTGGGAACTCGTGATCAGTAATAGGGTGAGAATAGCCCCACAGAGGGTGCTTGAGCTAAAGTAGCAAAAGACAAGAATGTGCAATGCGATTTCCTAATAGGTAGCAAACTAAAGACAAGACTTGGGTGGACCCCAACAAGGCGTCCATATCCAAGCTGTTCTCAGGGCTGGAGGACTTGGGTGCCTCGATCTGGAGGGGACCAGGGCGGCCAAGCAGTGCCTAAGCTGCGGTGGTAAATTTGGTGCAGATAAAATGTCTGGTGTTGTTTAAGACCTCCTCAAAGAGGTCCGCGCATAGGTTTTCCAAAGTTAAAATGATTAAAAGAAAACGTAAACTAACGGGATTTTATTGGGAAAGAGGAAGATGACCAACGAGAAAGATTGGTCTCAAGAAAACATATATAAGCTTAAGAATTATTGATTGGTAAAAGTGGTGCTAAGCCCAGGTGCACCAATAAGTGCACGCTTCCATCCAACAGAGTTTGTTACTTCAAATTGACTGAACTCAAGTGATTGATTAAAGTTTAGGCTGACCCAAGCTGAAAATTTCATAAATTGAACGTGTTTTAAACCATCGTTCACCAAGTAACTGAATTAAACTGTCATTATCTAAATGGTAGCATCTCCGTTTTAACGCTATTGCAGTTACACATGGCTGGGCAGGTTGCACTTCCTCTGAACCAACCTGGGCATATCTGGCCTGCACCCAGCGCTGGTCCAAGGTGTGCCTTACGTCAGGAAGGTCTTGTAGCTTGGCTTTTGACTCTTGGCGCCCAGACTTGTCTTGGCAATTGACCCCTTCAATATGGTAATATGAACATGACACTATCCTCTCCTCTTTTATGGGTTCCACCCCCCCTCCAGGGGCATTCGCCAAGGAAAGTTTTTGTGAGCAGGGACCAAATTCATAGCAGCGACGGCTTTCTTGGACTTGGAACCTGCAGCCTCAGGGAAACGCTTGTAGAATGCTTCATTTAAGTCTTGGGCATGGGCACAGTCCCGCGCTAGAACCCAACTGTTCTCCGTTACATAAAATTCTTCCAGGATACAAGATACTCAAGTCTTCTTCTTATCTGACAGGAGGCTACTATCTCCTCCAATTCCCACTCCGGCGCCCCATCCACGAGATAAGCCTCAGGAGTCTCTGATGGGGGTCCTCAAACAATTTAAGCTTGCTTTCATGGAAGATTGAAAAGATTTGAAATAAGGGGGAGATCCAACTGGTATGAGGCGTGGACCACCTTTCTGACAACGCGGTAAGGCTCAAATCTCTTTGGTCCCAGTTTTTTGCATGGCTGATTGAAGGGGATATTTCTAGCATCCAGCATCACGAGATCTCCTTCCTTGTATGCTGGTCCAACTCATCTCTTACCATCAGAGTTCTCCTTGTAAGCCTACATGACTGCATCTAAATTTGTGCTCAACCCCTGGTGTACTTTTTTATATATTTTAACAAAGTCCACCACTGCTTCCACCTTGGATCCACAACTGGGCTCCATGTTGAAGGCAGGATTGAAGCTATAGTTGGAGAAGAAGGGGGAACAACTGATTGATGCTTGTTGGGCGTTGTTATAACTAAATTGGGCCATGGGAAGATGGAAAACCCAATCTGAATGATCTGCGGCGGTGTAACACCTCAAGAACTGTTCTAGGCACTGATTCACTAATCTAGTCTGCCCATCGGATTGGGGTGATAGCCAGTTGAATGGCAGGGACATATTTTCAGAGTCTTACACAACTCTTACCAAAAGATGGAGGTAAATTGGGGTCCACAATCGCTGATTATTTCTTGGGGGACCCCATGAAGAGAAAACACATGAATGATGAAGAGACTGGCCATATCAGCCACGGTTATTGTAGTTCTGCAAGGAATGAAGTGGGAGAACCTCATAGAACGGTCCACCACCTTCATGATAGCGTCATAGCCATCAGATACAGACAATTCTACAATAAAATCCACCAATAAATTAGTTCAAGGCCCTTCAGCCTTTTGAGCTGGTACCAACAACCCCGCTAGTGGCTGTCAATTAGGTTTCATTTGGATGCAGATCAGGCACTCTTTACAATACCTGCCCACCTGAGCGGCTAACCCTTTCAATAGTAAGTGCGGAAAATTAGCTCTAGAGTCTTCAACTTCCCAGGATGACCAACGGTAATTCCATCATGATGGTACCAGATGATTTCCAGGAGAATTGGTCTGGCAGGAACCCATAAGCGCCCCTTAAACCATATTATCTCATCCTTCACGTGATAACCCCTGGTAATATTTTCCTGATTCAACGTGCTCTTAGCAAGGATCATAGTATATAGAGCTGACAAAGGGTGGGAAAGGACTACCTTTCTGTATATACAAAACTCCTCCGAATTTTCCAGAGGAGCAAGAGCTGGCCAGTTGGCTGAGGGAGAGGTAAGTTGAGACACAATCTTACCTGGCGGAATCATCAAATAGGCATTATGCATCTCTACCTCCTTAGAATCGGGAGCTAGTGCAGGCTTGCAGCTCAAAGCATCCACCAAACCATTCTACATGCCCTTTGTAAACTTACAAGAAAATGCAAATTGGGCCAGGGTCTCATGCCAGCGGGTTTGCCATGGAGTCAAGACATGAGTTGCGTAATAGTACAGCAAGGCACGGTGGTCTTTACATATGCAGAAAGGTTGGGATGAGCCATGTAAGTGATGACGCCAATACATCAGTGCCTCAACCACTTCTAATAACTCTTTATCATATACAGCATAGTTTAACTCAGGCAAAGGCATCTTTCTGGAAAAATATTTCACTGCATGCTCTATTCCATCTTTGTCTACTTGTAATAAGGCTGCCGCTTTAGTGAAGCTAGGCATCAGAAGCCACAAAAAATTTTTATTGGAATCAACATGGCAAAGGATGGACTTGGACATCAGGGTGCACTTTACCGCCTGGAAGCCATCCTGAAAAGTTGGGGACCACTGTAGCACTTTATCCCCACTCTCCTTATACAAGGGCGCCGCCACTTCAGAAATATTTGTTTTAAATTTCTTAAGTAACTTACATATCCCCCAAAAACTCCTCAATTCCTTGACTAAAGTTGGATGGGCCACTCATGAATTTCCTTCTTCTTGTCTAAAGTTATCATGTACCCTTGGTCAAACATGACGTTGCCCAGTAGGGTGACCTGAGACTTGAAGAATTCACATTTAATTATTTTTAAAGTAAGGTCAGCTGCCCTCAAACGCTACACCACCTGCCAAATGTGTACTGAATGGGACTTATTATCAGGTAAAACCAGATTATCATCCATGTAAGATACTGCTCATATCCACAGTAGATCCCCAAAAGCTGCATCAATATGGCATTGAAAGATAGCAGGGGAATTTTTAAGCCCAAAAGGCATAACCTGAAATTGGAAAATTCCTTTTCTGGTACAAAATGAGTTTAACCACTCCTGGCCCTTCTTGATCCATATCTTATTGAATGCGTTTAAAAATCCAGTTTGGAGAAGAATCTCGCCCTTTCCAAATAGCATGTAATCTGCGAGTCCAGTAGGATGAGATGCAAGTCTGGTACTGTGACGTTGTTGAGATTTCCACAATCTACGCATGGGCATAAGGTACCATTGGCCTTCTCCATAAAGAGAAGTGGGGAACATACAGGGGAGGTTTGCTGAAAAATTGCACCTTTGGCTAAATGTTCCTTAACCCACACATCCAAGGTTGCTTCCTCCCATACAGTCAAAGGGTAAATTGGGGAAGATATACGCAACAGATAAACAATGAGCTTAAGCTTGCAATCAAACTCTGAATGAGCTGTTAGTACATTAAAAGCTGCATCAAACGAAGATTCCACTCCTTTAAACAGGAAGGTAAGGGAACCTCCAAAGAGGGTTTCAGCAACGGAGCAAGACTGAGTGTGTGGATATTGGCCCAGTGGGGCAAATCACCCTGATTTTTGGCTTCAGCTAAAGGAACAACTAATTCATGATCATCCTTCAAAGTTAAGGACAATGTATTTTCTTTCAAGTTGGTTCTGAAGTCAAACTTTTGCCACCACTCTACACCCAAAATGGTTGGGTACAAGAGGTTTTTGATAACTTGGAAACGGACAGCCAAATGATATTTGCCAGCTTGATAATCAATTAACCCCAGAACTTTTAGCGTGGGAATACCTTGGGAAGCCCCTCCCCTTAACTATACCACCCAGAAAGTAACTCAGCTTTAAGTTAGTCTGCTAAGTATTTGTCAATAAAATTCTCAGAGGCTCCAGTATTTACCAAAATAGATGTGCTGATTTTACCTAAAGGGGATGAAAGGGTAGCAGTTAACAAATATATCTGAAATAGCCTTTATTTACAGCAGACAATGTTAACACTTCCACATAAAAATCTTCTTCAGGCATAAGCATACCTCCAGGTATGTTTCTGCATCAAAGAAGGGAGAGGGATAGTTGGTTACTCTTACTACTGAGGTCAAATATCCCACTATATCTTCAGCAATTGCATAAACATTTTTATATTGAAGAAGTAACCTCTTTTTCCACCTCATTTGTTCTGCAGATCATGGTAGGGGTCAAGCGTGGGTTCTCTGGAGTGATTTGGTATAAAGAAATGGGTTTCATATCTGATCCATTAGAGAAGATATAGGACTCAGTTTTATATAAGGAAACATCATTATAAAACGCTTTTTGGGCTGCAAACGACCTCATACCCATTTCAGCGATGGGTTGTACAGTGTTATCCAAGGCCATCGCCACCAGGATCTTTGTCAATGATCCTACCTGCACCATTCAAATGTTGTGCCAAGAAAAGACCATTTTAACTATATTGATTTTATTGATTTTGGTGGAAAGTTGGGGAATCATGACTCTCAGATCGTGAAGCATCTTTATCCACCATCTACAAGCAAGAAGGGTGGGTACTTCCCAGTCAGAGGTAGTAAGTATAACGCCAAGATGCTCCAACTATTGGTAAAATAAGAAGATGAGGGTGAGCCCCACTGCGGCCATGACCAACAGCAGGTGCAACCTATTTGCACTTTGTGAAAGTCCCACACAAAAAAAGTTTGTGCACATAAAATAAAGAGGCTGGTCATCTAATGTCAGTAGAGTGTCTATAACTCTCCAGTTTCCAGGGTGGTGGTGCCCAGTGCACTGCACAACGCCAGAGAACTCATTATCAATAATAGGGTGAAGAATAGCCCCGCAGAGGGTGCTCAATATAATGTAAAAGACAAGGGTGTGCAAGGCGGTTTTTATTAATAGGTAGCAAACTAACAACAAGACTTGGGTGGACACCAACAAGGCGTCCATATCCAAGCTGTGCTCAGAGATGGAGGTCCTGGGTGCCTCAGTCTGGAGGGGACCAGGGCGGCCCAGCGCTGCCCAAACTGCTGTGGTATATTTGGTGCAGATAAAATGGCTGGCGTTGTTCAAGATCTCCTTGAAGAGGTCCATGCACAGGTTCACCCAAGTTAACATAATTAAAAGAAAACGTAAACTAATGGTATTTTATTGGGAAAGAGGAAGATGACCAACGAGAAATATTGGTCTCAAGAAAACATATATAAGCTAAAGAATTATTGATTGGTGAAAGTGGTGCTAAGCCCAGGTGCACTAATAAGCGCACGTGTCAGGCAGACAGCAAGTAGAAGTTAGACTGGTCTGCCAGCCCAGATGCCAGAGCATCCAAGTGGCAAACCAGAATGCCAGGGGCACTGCTGCTGGTATGATGGATATGGAACTGGGGGGGAGCCTAATTATCAACAGATAAAAACGGAATTTTTTTGGGGAGGGTGTTTTTAGTGGAAATTTAAGGGAAGAGAATCACCCAACAATTTTCTCAGTGCAATGCGCCCAATTAAATAGTCATCAATTTTGAGGGAAAATAAGCTGGGATCAGGTTCTGCAAGTTCAACCTAAGTGGTGAACTATTTGGAAATGGGCGGGTTAGTTCCCTGGGGACTGACATTGCAAAATTTGGTGACAAGCTGAGTTGCAGTCAGTTTGACCTAAGTGGTGAACTATTTGGAAATGGGTGGGTTAGTTCCCTGGGGGCCAACATCGCAAAATTTGGTGACAAGCCAAGTTGCGGTCAGTGGTATTGCATCAGGCGCAACGCCCAATTTTCTGGCAGGAAGCTGCCCATTGGGGATGATGCTGACAGATTTGGGAGGGGGGGAAGATTTTCAATCATCGTGTAAATCAAATTGTAACCGTCAGGAATTCTACCCGATAGCTCAGCCTTCATACCTTTTTGACCATTTGAAATCTGAGTATCCAGTTGATTGCCACTCGAATAGCTGCAATCAATTGCATTTTGGCAATTTCAGCGCAGATCTTACTAAAAACCTTATAACAGTTCTGCCTAGGAGAGTGCAAGTACTGGAAGCGGGATCCAAAGCTGAAGGGCTATTATCCTGCGCTTGTCTACCATGTGAGCGAGATCACCCTGAGTAATGAGGGGTGTGGCCATCCTCTTTGGTACTTTCTTGCTCAGGAACAGAAAGATGGCCCGATCAACGCCCAGAGGACGTTCACTGGGACTTACAGCACGCTTCCATCCTACAGGGTTTGTTACTTCAAATTGACTGAACACAAGTGATTGATTAAAGTTGAGGCTGACCCAAGCTGAAAATTTCATAAATTGAACGTGTTTTAAACCATCGTTCACCAAGTAACTGAATTAAACTGTCATTATCTAAATGGTAGCATCTCCGTTTTAACGCTATTGCAGTTACACATGGATGAGCAGGTTGCACTTCCTCTGAACCAACCTGGGCATATCTGGCCTGCACCCAGCGCTGGTCCAAGGTGTGCCTTACGTCAGGAAGGTCTTGTAGCTTGGCTTTTGACTCTTGGCGCCCAGACTTGTCTTGGCAATTGACCCCTTTGATATGGTCGTGTGAACATGACAGCTTCCATTAATGTCATTTCTTAAGCTCATGGTTAAGCTTAAGTTGAAGCCTGATGTGGAAAACCAAGTAGTGTATGGGACCATGAGGGCACAGAGCACTGTGTAAGAGGGTGCTTACAGAGCGTTGCCTCTGAGGTTTAGTTTTGTTGGTGCATCTGTTACAGCAATGGTTCTGCCTAATAATAACTATGACATGATGATTAGTTTTTATTCATATGGCAATTTGGGGTGTTGATTGATATGGCGGAGAGAACATTTATTATTCTAGGACAACGGATCCCCATATATTTTAACTCCAGTGGAGTCCCAAAGAGCTTAATCCGCTTCAGTCAAATTAATCTTGCATATAGTAATGGTGTGATCCTGTTCTTTAAATGATGGATGAAGTGGAGGACCCAAGCTCTTCCTAACCAGATTTATGAGTACAATGGCATTATGCTACAAGCGGTGAGTGCTTTAAGCATACCTTCTGGGCATTAGGTCATAATAAGGGTGGAGCTCGAAATATCCATCCCTGAAAAGTTATATGGGGAAATTATGGGGCCATATCAGCAATCTCGGCTAGAAACCCATGTGGCTCCTGGGCTCCTGTTACCTGGGCAAGGAGAAGTGAAGGTGTTGATAGCAAACCTGCAGAAGGAGTCTATGAAGGGTCAATGACACCAAGTGGTGGCTTATTTGCATTTGATTCCTATTGATGAAGTCCACCATATACATGACTTAATTCTTGAAAGGACCCCAGGCTACTTGTAAAAGCCTCATCTAGTGTGAAGACTGTGGTCTGCGTGAGACTTTTTTGGCCTGTCAGAGGACCAGAAAGACAGGGTGATGGATCTTTTTGAAAAATACAGAGGCATTTTTGCATCTGACGGCCACAATTTGGGATAGGCACACAGAATTGTGCATCAATTGGACACAGGAGATCACCCTCCCATTTGGTCATGGCCTATACATCGCTAAAAGGCAGAATAAAAAGTTGTATCCAAGGTGATATATAAATTGGTTTAACAGGAATTTTTAGATCCATATAAGAGTCCTTGGGCGTTACTGACGCTAATTGTCAAGAAAAAAGGATGGTACCAACTGAGTAGTAATTGACTACTGGAAGCTTAACAGTATCACAAAAAAGACTTATACCCACTTCCGCAACTTGACAACGCTTTAGATCAGCTGGGCGGTGCCATCTATTTCTCCGCTATGGATTTGATATAGGGGAAGTGGCAAACCAAGTTGCTGGTGGTGGAACAAGAAACGTGCGCCTCAATCACCTAAGAGGAGTTGTTCCAGCCTACACATATGCCGCAAGGTTTGTGCAACGCCCCAGCTACGTTCCAGCAGGCTATGGACAATATCTTAGGTAACTGAAGCTGCCTTGCGTTCTGGTCTACCTTGATGGTATCAATGTTTTCTTGCAGACATTCATATAACATCTTAATTACTTGGAACAAGTGTTCCGCTAACTTGCTGAAGCCAACATAAAAATTAAGCCTCAAAAGTGTCATTTTTCAAAAAGCAACTGGAATATTTTAGTTTTTTGGTAGACTCAAAAGGGCTTAGTCCTTATTTAGCGAAGGTGAAAGCTACATGCAAGATGATTTGGACAGGTAATAAGCGGGATACACAGGTGTTTTTGGGGATGTTCATGTACTAATGGAGGTTCATTCCTAACTTCAGCTGTATTGGGACTCCTTTCTTTGTTTTTGGAAAAGCTACCTTTGTCTGGACCAACCATTGTCAAAATGATTTTGATGCCTTGTAAACCACGTTGGCTAGTGTGTCCATTTTGCAATACCATAGTTTGGGAAGGAATTTATTGTGCAAACGGACGCTTCTCTTTCTGATGTAGGTTTAGTGTTATCCCAAAAGATGATGATGGTATGAAGCATCCCATCGCATAATGTAGCCAAATCTTAACATGCCTGTAAAGGAATTACACCATGACTGAATGGGATTGTTTGACAGTAATATATGCATAAAAAAGTTCCGGGTTTACCTCCATGGGGTGATATTCAATGTGGTAATTGATCATGTCTCTTTGCGTTGGCTGCATAATCTTTAAGAACCTGAAGGTTGTCTTGCAAAATGAGCTCTGAAGCTCCAAGCGTATGTTTTTTGCTAGTACATCAGCAAGGGGCAAAACTCCAGAATGTGGTTGTCTTTTGCGATTAATAACAATTATCATTATGGCGGATTTGGTCAACACCATGTATGAAAAGATGATTGTGAGCAAATATCACGATGAGCCGCCACAGGTGATCAAAGTGCTGGATGTGCTTTGAAGAAACACCTTCTTGCGCAATGAGGAGCTATATAATCAAATTGGAGAATTTACGCTGAGTTTCCCAAAACCTTCCGCTAGACCAGCAATTATTGTGGATGCTCATAAGGCGGTAGGCCATGGAGGGTTGTGAAAAACATTAGAGTTTTTACGACCACATTATTATTGGGAGAGCATGCATTATGACATGCTTGAGATGGCTGTATGTTGTCACCAGTGACAAGTAGAGAACCATTCCACAAGAAGACCACCTACCAGCTGGTTAAGCCTCATTTTGCATGGCATACTGTTTCCCTTGATGTGGTGGGCCCTCTGCCAACTGGCGCAAACCGCTCTAAGCATATATTAGTAGCAATTGATCACTTGAAAAGATGTTTGGAAGCAAGAGCAATCAATGATTTAGGGGCTGTCACCACCGCCAAGTTTATCATGGAGTGTGTCAGACAGTGACATGGATGTCCGCAATTCATCCTCACAGACAACAAAACAATTTCATGTCGCATGTCCTACCCAAGATGAATGAACTGATGGCAATCTGCGGGGTCTTGACTACACCCTATCACCCTGAATATTATGGAATGGTGGAATGGTTAACGGAACATTGTTGAACATTCTCTACAAGATTTGTAAAGGATCGCCCCTCTGAATAAAGTACACTTATATCCACCTCTGTCTTTACTTATAACATCAGTTACTACTCATTAACAGGCAATAGTCCTTTTAAATTGCTCTATGGAAGACATCCAGCTTTTCCTGCGTTGCTTTACTCCAGTGTGGAGGATACTGGCAGAGTAGAACCGCAGCGTTACTTGACCAACTTAACATACACGCTGATAAAACTTCAAACTGAAGCTTATCATACTAGTTTAGCTAAGAAAATTTGCAATCAGATGGCTGACAATAGTAGACATAGCGGACTACCATAGTTAGCTGTAGGGGATCATGTCTTATTCCACAACCAACATGGCTTTGGAAGAAAGACCAAGCTCGCTAGCATTTGGACTGGACTGTTTGAAATAATTTAAAAGACTGGTTTCATTGCCTACACCATTATGGAACCCACAGGTGGTCAGATTATCAACTGAGTTCATGCAAAGCTCCTATGGGCATACAAGCAATAGGAGCTTATTTTCAGTCAAGGGGGGTAATGTCAAGAAATTGATATGACTGGACAATAAGCCATATATCTGAAGGATCATAATTTATGAGTTGAGGTGGCCTCAAGATTTGAGTGGTAGATTATGTTGATTGGGAGCAAATTGAATGAAGTTTTAATAGTTTGGAAAATTGAGGGAATTCCGCCAAAGCCTTGATGATAGAATGAAACCCCTAAAACTGTAGCAAATAGAGAACTACTAAGTGGAAGGGTCAAAACTGACTAGGAATACCAAGGATTAAGAGTTAAGCGTTTGAATGAAGAGAGGAGGTCTTTTGAAGAGTTATGAGAATATGAAAGGGTTAATGAAAGTAATTAATAGTTTATAGATTAAATAAATTGGTATTGTCAGGGCAATAGCTCCTTATTTAAACCTTTTTTATTAATTACTGAGGATCAGCAATCATCATATTGCTCATCCATTGCTTAGTGAGTTTTAACCTATGCAACTAGTTTGGCAGATCAACCAGAACTGCCAGAAATTTAACAAAATATACACTCTACTTGTCTCCAGAAAGTCTTCTCATTACTAAATTGTAACATTATTTATTTTTACAATGGGTCCTCAGGTCACCCTGCATAATATTGGAATATTCATAAGGCTTATATGTTTGGTATCACTTTAATGTAACTAGAAATTTGATTTGGATGAATACAGTTAGTAACAATTATATTTTACTATTTCTTATTGAAGAAATTGATTTGATGTTTTGATGAATGAGTGTAGACAGGGCGTTAGGATAGCTTCTATACTATGTTTATACTCATATTATGATAATAGATATCTTTGGGTTAATCCCTTTTTTTCGTGAGTATCAAATTCTCAATAGTATGTCTCAGAACTAGCCTAACATATCATGATAAATACCTACTTTCTATTATATCTTGTAATGTATAAGTTTAAGTAAACTATACTATTGATCTATTTTCTACTTTTATATCTAACATGTGATACACATAATCATAAAACAATACAAAAAATTCAATGAAGAAAAACATGAAACTAATGATTACAACTCTATACTAATAAAAATAACTAATTTTAAGCTCTTTTCTTGCAAAGAGTATGGTAGACTTTGTTATTATAATTTTAATTTATTTTAAGCCATATATTTACACCTTATAGAAAAGTATTAGGTAATACTTAATAATTTAATCACAGGTTTTTTTTCTGGTTGCTATAATTATGAGATTTAAATAACTGACTTGACTTTAGTAAAAGTATATTAGTCATTAGCTAATTTATTTTTTTAGTACTAGATGGTCCCAACCCGAGGGGGATTCATCGATGTATTAGCTAATTTATTGATACAACAATAACTTAGATCTCCATATCTCTCCAAATTGGATATCATTCGATATACTTAAGTAAATAAATGTCTAATTCTATTATACACCTGGTAAACTTAAACTTAAGAAAAATATAATAATGTAAAAATGATTATAAATTTATAGCCACTGCTTAAGTTTATCAAAACGCCATTATCAAATTCAAAATTATGTATAAAGCTTGCAAAAGCCTAACAAGATTTAATAGTAGGAAGTTACTTTAATATATAAGGAAAAGTTGCTTATGGAATTTCGTTATAAACCCTCAACTGAGTTATCCATTATATAGTAAGTTATTATATCTATAAGGAAAGTCTTCATAACATAAAAAGTTACATTTTTAAGAAAATTCATTATGGTATAAAGCTTTATGTATGCCACTATTATAAAAAAAAGAGCTAATGATAATATTAAGCTATAAATTAGTTTTCTCCTTTAAAGAGTATAGAATATGTTTTATTTTAATATTTGTTTTATAACACTTTAGCAATAATATTGAATTTTATTATTTAAATCACACATACATATATATATATATGATATAGTAAAAATGCTACATATAAATAAAAGCTAAACTTTTAAAAGAACTGGTTTTAAAATGATGTTTTTTATTCACTTATTCTGGTTTTTAATTACAGTTAGATTCAAAATATGTTGGTAGCAAATTATTAAAACTAACATAACTACAAGAGACAGGAAGAAGCATAGGAAAATGTAAATAAAAATATACAGTTAAAATAAAGCAGAATTTTTGATAGGAGTGTTATTATAGTTTTTTAATTTTAAAAATATAGTACTTTTTTAATTATGTTAAGGTAGCTGTAGTTTATCTAAAATATTATTTAAATATCAAAGTATTAAGGACTTACAAAAATTATCTGATTGAGATATATTAAGTAAAGGTTTTTGTCACGGAGTGTGCTGATAACAATAAGATAGTGCTGGTACCTAGGGTGAGAAACCATCCAAAGCATCAGCCAAAATACCTCTGGCATAGCCATCTATATTGTGTGATGCAAAGAGAATAATGCAACCATAAACACTATCCAGGATTTCCCAAAATTGGAAATCATGGCCACTATATGTCATTATCTTCTTAAGCTTACAAGTAAATTTGGTTTTAAAGCATTCTTACATGAGCTAAAGATCATAAAAGGAAAAATGGAGTGACAGTGGAACCTGTCTTGGTACACTGCCTTATAAACTCATTAAAATAGTGAATAGTAAACAGATGCATTTCTCTTAGGAATAGCTTTGTAATTTGGCTATGATGGATCAAAAAACCCAAATTGTTATTGATTCAGTTAGGATCTGACCTGCCTGGCTGAATTAAATCAATTTTTTGTGAGAAAATTCACTCTTCCATGATTACGTTTTACATGATGATGATAACTTATCCAATGGATAACAGGTTCATCCATGTCCAAGACAAATATGGCAGTATTATTGAATACTAAATGGGTTTATTGCAACTGTACCTTTTGAGGATGGGCTCATTTTTACTAGCAATGGAGGGGAACGGCATATGGGATTTCTGAGTCTAAGAGTAACTCAATCAATTTAATTTGCTTCCACCAATTAACTTGACCAGAAGAACATGAACTGGTGGAGGAAACCTCTTGTGTCAGGGTTATAGCTATATTAGAGAAGAATGTATAACTTGATGGGGTTTGATAGTGCCCAATTGATGATACAAAATGCTAGAGGCTCAGTTGCTCCAGTACCTTTGAAAAGGATTCCCTAAGGATTAATTGAAGGATACTATGTTCTAACAACATACCAAAGACCCCTACAACAAGCCAGTAGGATGCAGTAGGGGCAACCTAAGGTCTTAATGAGACAACCCCCAAGGGTGGGTGAGGCAGGGAGATTGACAATCCCTCCAATGATCACAGCTTTTTAGTAATATGTTAGAATAGGTTGGATCATTTTATTATATAATGCGATATGGATTGCAAACAAAATGGAGTGAATTGCACCCAAAATGTGGCGGATTATGTGTAAAAAGGTAGATAACAGCCTCTACAATTTGTGCAATGGATCAGCAACTGTCATTTCAGAGGTAGTCTTCCACTATCTTGCAGAAAGCAGGGAGTGACGGCAAATCTATAGATTAGGATGTCTACTCAGCAATTTTCAAAATAATCTTTATATGGCGGAATGCATCACCAGAGAATTTTGGTGAAATAATTGAGGCAGCTTGGAGGTAGATTTCACAAAAAGGGTACCGCACAGAATTTCTATTTATTGAGTAAATTAGTGTGAGAAAAGATAAGAATAAACCAGAAATCTACCCTAAGGAGGGTGGTTGCCTATATAGTGAAAAGGAAAAAGGGAGTGTGGAATTTTACAATGACTAAGTCTTTTTCTTGACACACCAAACATTATCCTAGGTTTTTTTCAATAGGGTTGAGGAAGGTGTTGGAGATCTCAGATGGTGTAAAAAAGTTTTAGCTGCTGGTCTGGAAGATTGAGGAGGAATCAAGCAGGATACTGCCAAACGTGAATGAGTTTTAGGTGGTGATTCACTAAAACTAGTTTTGCTGAGACACGTCCTAATGATTTTAAAAATTGTACAAATTTTCACTTTGAATCCCATGATCTGCAGGTTTGATCCGTGATCCAAACCATTAAAATAGATCCATCAGACTTAATATGCTGATTTAAACTTTTATAATAGTTTGGGAGTGGTGGGTCAATTTCTTGGATATTCCTAGTGACTGGGTCACACCTGGAGTGGGCCTTAGGGTCCTGCTGGAGGGCCTGAACTGAAACACCTCTATGCACACCCCTTTAATCATTTTTAACATATCATAAGAGTGGGAGCAGAGAGATTTTCTGTTGGAGCCAGGGCAATGGAACATAGATCATCTACCACATGAGCAAGGTCACTGACCCTAGAGATGGGATTAACTGGGGATTGGGCCACTTCTTACTACTGTGAGGGAATTGATCCCCTATCCAGATGGAAGAGGATGTATATATGGGCTCACATTATCCTTTCCTTTTGGGACAGGGTACATGCCACCTCTTGAGACATAAGCAAGTGCATAATTTTATGCCTTGCAGAGAGCTTAACTGCTAGGAGGGACACCAATTTTTGAGGAGGAGGAAATTGGGATGAGTTGTGTGGAAGGCTTCCACAAGCTCTTTACAGTTAAAAAATTCTTGCACTCATTCAGCTATTTTCATAAGAAGGGCAACCTTTCCAAGCCACCAGGTACTGGATAAAGTGAAGTGATCTACGGGAGGCCAAAATTCCTCTACCTCTACCTCTACCTCCTGGGAGTCATCTACCATGACAGGTTCAGGCGACTTGGGCATAGAACCCTTTGAATTGAGACAACAGGGATACATGAAACACGTTGTGCTTTTTTCAGTTGGGAGGTAGCTTAGTATGGAAGGCACCTTTTTAAGTCCTTCCATACCTCAAAGGGCCCAGAACGCTTTCACGTTAGTTTAAGGGAAGTTTCCTTTATGTTCAGGTGATGCATGTCCAACATGACCAAAATGTTTTATATAATCTCATGACTTGGGTGGCTTTTCTGATCTGCAAATTTCTTGTAATCATCCATTGCCTTGGTCAGGTACTCACATACAAGAATGTGGGGTTCACTTATCTGATTCATGCATTCCTCTGCACTAGAACAGTAGAAGAGAAACAAGTGCCAATGTGGAATGAGGGTTGTAACCCATATTGGCCTCAAAAGGGGAAATGCTGGTGAAGGCATGAGGATTATATATGCAAACTGCGACAGGAGAGGGCCTGACGCCCATCTATCATGACTTGCAGAAGCATAACAGCGTAGATACTGCTTTAGAGTTTGTCTCACTCTCTCATTTTGACCATCTAACTGTAGATGATATGCGGTAGACCTGCAGGTTTAATCTGGTGGAGGTCATGGAGTGAAAATTAGAATTTAGCAGCGAATCAGGGGCCACGTTCACTCACTATCTCCCTAGGGAGTCCAAACATGGGGAATGCAATAGTCACAAACAAGGCCGTCATATCTTCAGAAGTGATTTTTGTGTTGCAGGAGATGAAGAGTAAAAACTTGTTGAAGCGATCAACTTCCATAATGATCACATAATACCCTTTGAAGGGTGGCAAATCTACAATAAAATTTACAGATACAGAGGTCCAGGGGCCCTCTGCTTGTTGCAATGGGTGAAAGAGGCCCTTTTTCCCTTATCTATCTGATTGGATCATGAACACGCTATACAACGGAAAATTCAAGATGGGATCTCCTTGGAAGAACCTGGCCAGTTATAGTTCCTTTTAACCTGTTCCACGCACTTTTTGGACCCAGGATGTCCCACAGTCAGGGGCTCATTATGCTCTTGAATTACCTGTTCATAAAAGGTGAGAGGAACCCAAACTCAGTCTCTTAAGAAGATAACCTTGTCCTTGAGGGCATAGTGAGTACTCTTATGAGCTTTAGAATCCAGGTCTTCATATAATGTGATCCCTTCTGGGTAGGTCAATTGGGCAGCGAGTATTTGATCAATAAGGGGAGCATCTGGTGACAAATTGGCAGAGGAGACAAAGAAGGAGCTAACGTCAAGATTTGGGAGGCAGGACATTGATAATGAGGTCAAGGAGTTCTATTCTAGGGTTCATGGACTGGTTTCTACTCAACGTGTCTGGCAAGACATTCAAGCCCCCTTCACAAATGCATATTTGAAACTAAGATTGCATAGATTGTGGTATGTGCGGGTATGACGGTGGGCAAGCTTCTGAGGTTTTCTGTAATACATCAGCGACTGGTGGTCCATGCGAACAGAAATCCCATGCTGGGAATTTTGAAGGAGGTGCGCCAGTGAGTTAGTGATCATGACACAGCCGCCAACTCCTTGTCATATATTTACCAGGACTGCTCATAGGCAAAGAACTTCTGAGAAAAGTATGCAACAGGATGCTCAACTCCATCATGCTATTGGAGGATCACAGCGCCTATAGCAACTGAAGATGCATCACAGACCATAAAGAAGGGCTTAAAAGAGTCATCATGCCTGAGGACTGGAGAGTTAAAGAAAATCTCCTTAGTAGATTTAAACTCTAGTTGGCATTCTGGTGCTCATTTGAAAAGTGTGTTCTTGCCAGTCAGTGAATGAAGGGGAGCTGATAGTTGAGAAAAAACGGAGGATAACTTCTTGAGGAAGATTAATGTCCCCAGTAAGCTCCAGAGTTTCTTTTGGATTAATGGGGTTGGCCAAGACTGAATAATTTCTAACATGCGTGGTGGTTTTACATACCCATCCTTCAAAACTAGGTTCCCTGAAAAGTCATCTCCTCACAAACAAATTTGCTCTAAAGGCTTCACAAAGAGCCTATTCCTGTGGATAGCAGCCATTACCGCTTCAAGATCTTTGATATGTTGCCCATGAGTGAGTGAATAAATTAAGATGTCGTCAATATAAGCAACCGCGCAGGAGAAGCGCTGATCGCCCAGGACATCGTCTATGAGGCTCTGGAAGGTTTCTGGCGCTTTCTTCAACCTAAATGGCATCACTTTGAACTGAAAGATTTCTTCTTTGTGCCTATGTTTGAACCACACCTGTCCTTCCTTCGCACTTACTTGATTGGAGGCATTTACCAAATCAAGCTTAAAGAAAAACTCGCGACTTTGTAATTGACTGAGCTTTTGATTATGCCAATGGGAGGGCATAGGGGTCTGAAACTGTCACATTGTTGACATGCCCATAATCAACTCATGGCCGCAGGGTTTCATCTGCTTTCTGTGCAAAGACAGCAGGGGAGGCAATTAAGGAGGACTTCTTCACAATCCAACCTTATGCCAGCATATCATCTAGTCATTGATTTAAAGCTTTGTCCTCTTCCTCTGTGTGAGGTTATAATGGGCAATTAACCTTGACAAGGGTTACTGCCAATTGAAAAGCTAGATCATACTCTGAAAGTGGTGGAAGCCTAGTAGCTAGGTCAATGTCAATTACTTCTTTGTATGGGTCAAAGAAGAATGGGAAGTACAGTGGAGGATTTGCAGAGAGAGGATCAGGAGGTAATATAGAGCTCAAGGTGGTCTCAAGAGGAAGAGTAACATTTAGTGGTATTTCCCACTGGGCTCATTTTTGGTAAAGGAGAGAGTTACTACCCAAAATTATATTTATTTGTTGCCGTCTCCACCAACCTACAAGGATGATAGGGTATAGTAATTCTGGAACAGCCGAGGAATGATCACAAAAGCAGAAACCATGCATGAAGAATTTCAATGGTTGATGCATAGCATGACACTTCATAAGTTGAGAGAATGCACCAAACATTGGAGGGGCCACATCTGCGTCTAGACCTAATGCTTGTGCAATTTTGAGGTCCATAAAATTGACATATGCCTCTATATTCAGGAGCTCCTTCACAGTGACCTTGATTGTACCAAAATTAAAAGGTGATAAAAATGTGAATTAAGCCTTATTTTTTATGGGTGAAAGCTGGAAATGAAAGGTCTGTAGAAGAAGAAACCAATGTGAGAAGTGGCCTCTTTCTAAATAACAAGCCCTATTGAGATGACCAAGTAGTATTTAAAGGGTAACAAACACGTTTTCTAAAAAAGGAAACTGGTTTAAAAGTTACATTTAAGACGGGTTGTGACAATTTGGTAGATGAAAGACTCAACCAAATCAGAGAGAAGGGTGGAGAGCACCAAGGATGTTGGCCAGTTTATTATGTCAGGGATGCAGCTAAATTGGAGATGACTATGCATATTGAAGGGGTTTCATTATGCCCAGTTAATGGTACAGAATGCCAGAGGCTCATCTGCTCCAGTGACTTTTTAGAGAGGTTCCCTAAGGATTAATTAAGGGAATATCTGTTCAAACAACATACCAAAGGCCCCTACAACAAGCCAGTAGGTTGCAGTAGGGGCAACCGCAGGTCTTAATGGGACAACCCCCAAGGGTGGGAGAGGCAGGGAGGGTGACAACCCCTCAAATGATCACAGCTTTTTAGTAATAAGTTTAAATAGGGCGGATCATTTTATTATAGATTACAATATGGATTGCAACCAAAATGGCGTTGATTGCTCCCAAAATATGGCTGATTGAAAATAAAAAAGGTGGATAACAGCTTCCATAATGTGTGCAACAGATTGGCAACCATTATTGCGGAGGTAGTCATCCACTACCTTATAGAGGGTGGGGCAATGGTGGATCTGCAGAACAGGTTTACAATCAGCGAACTCCATTTTTATTTCACACATGACGGAATGCATCACTAAAGAATTTTGGTGAAATCAGCGAGGCAGTATGGAGAAAGATGTTATGACAAAGGTACCACACAAAAAATGCTATTTATTGAATAAATTAGAAGGAGAAAAGATAAGAATAAACCAGCAACCTACCATAGGGGGGTGGTTGCCTATAAAGTGGAGGGGAAAAAGGGAGCGTAGAATTTTATGATGACTAAGCCTTTCACTGGATACCACAAAGTCATCCTAGGCTATTTGCAATAGTGTTGGTGGAAGGTGTTAAAGGTCAAAGAAGGCGACATAGAAGTTCTGCTGCCACTTTGGCGGATTGAGGAGAATTGAGCAGGATACCTCCAAGCTTGATTAAATTTTGTCAGGTGGGTGATTTACTAACACTTCTGCTGAGACACGTCCTTATGATTATAAAAATTATACAAAATTCGCATAAAATCTGTGATCTGTGGGTTCAGTCCATGATCTAAACCATCAAAATTAGCTCAAATCTGCCTTAATATGCGAAGATGGATTGCATATAAATTTGGGAGGGGTGGGGTAATTCTTGGATGTTTTCAGTACCTAAACATCTGGTGTTAGCCTGCGGGTCCTGCTGGAGGGCCCCGAGCTGAACCACCTCTATGCACACCCCTTTAATCATTCCTAACATATAATAAGAGTGGGAGTAGAGATGTTCTGTTGGATCCAGGTTAATAAAACACTGCTCATCTACCAAATGAGCAAGGTCACTGATCCTAGAGAGGAGCTTTATTGGGGATTGGGCCACTTCCTACTCCTGTGAGGGAATTGATCCCCTATCCAGATGTAGAACTGTCCATCTGGAAATAAATCTATTAGTGAATATCACTGTAAACCCTATTCTGGTAATGGCTTTGGCCATTGCCACCTCCTGACACAAAATTAGAATCTTCTTTACCAACTCATGGGTGGTTAGTGGAGTGGAAATATGCGCCTTTTCTAAAGGGTATTTCATCACCCATCTCTTATCTACCACATGGACCAAATCACCCATGGCGACAAGAGGAATAGCCGCCAGCTTACATCCCCTCTTGTTCTGAAATGGAATATTTCCCAATTAAGCTTCAAGGGTTTCTCCCCAGACTTACAGTTTTTCCATTTGTTTTTAATTGTCTGACTATCATATAAATAGATTGCTTTGTTTACTTAACAGCTAATAAACTAAAAACTTATAAAGTCTTAGATTGACTTTTTGGATACACTAATGTAAATCTGTAATATTAATTACTAATAATTTTGTCAGGATGCATTGGAAACTAATATTTCACACAAGTTTTATCAGGGACCATAGTTAATTAAAGTTAGTATTAACAAAGCTTGTGTAACAGAAAATGTTCCTAAGTCCTTGCTTGCATTTGACTTATTGCAAGCCTGGACTAAAAGAGCTTTTCCGTGATCATATGCAAAATAGGTAAGTGTTAAAATCACAAGATGTAAAGTACAAACATAACCAAAATATTAAGTTTATATTACACCAAGGTTGGGCATTATAAAATTATTGTATCCAAAACAATATTAAGCACATGACATACTTTATCTGGATGAGGTGTGCCACTATTAATATGCTGTCAGCCTCTGTCATCCAGCCAATCTCACAGGGGTGCTCTCAACTGATGCGTAAACAACCCTGGTTTTAATGTGGATTGAGGTATGACAGGCATTCATGCCACACCAGCCTCTGGTCATCTGTGCCTGCCATGCAAAATGGGCTAATGCCTAACAGCGTCCTAAGGTCCCTTTTATAGAGGGTTCTAGGAACCCATGGGTCCTGGTCAGCCCCAATCATCATGTCTTTAACCTTTTATTTAAATTTATAAACTTATGCATTTGGGCATGAGGGAAAAGCCAAGTTAGGTACTCCTCAATGGCATTTTATTTCAGGAAAATAAATGAGAATTTAGGGGGGAAGGTGGAACAGTTCATGACTGATAAATGCTATCTCAAAAAGATCTACATGCATAAATTTAGAACTTATGCATAGAAACATAACAAATGCTGGTGTCCCAACAACAGTTAGATGATGGATTAGGAGCCTAAAGTTAAGAAATTCTACCAGGAAATATCTAGTTTATTAAGAAATATTCTATTTTACATGACTCAACAATTATGTCTCATTGTCAAGTAGGATTGCAACTGTCAGCATAGCAAATTTCCTAAGTCCAACCTTAGGAAAATTTATGTATAATTGCCAATTTTTAAATCATCCTCTAAAAAGCAGGAAACCTTGTGATCTCAAACAAGACCTTTGAGGCAGAAATTGCCATAAAGCAATTTTCCAATGGGTGACTTTTATGAAAAGGGAGCTTGAAGGAAATTAATTGAAAAACGTTGTTAGAAAATGTCAATGTTCCACCTGGAGGCCTCCTGGCAGGCTCAAGTGGCCTCAACTTCCAGCAGTCCAAATGGCCACCCGCAAACTCCACCCTCCTCATTTTAAAAATCCAGAAAGGAAGGTTTTTGTAATTGATTTAACTATCCATCAGTTCATGATTTTTAACTATTTACATTTATATTCAACTAATACTTAGATAAGGAGTATGATCCACTCTTAGCAATCAGTATGGCGCAAGGCTTAATTTTTATATGAGTTTGTCACTTATTGATTTATTATTGAAGAATCCCTAAATCCTCACTGACACAATTCTTATTCCCTTAATAATTGGTCACCAATTCTGTGGCCTTAAATGCATAACCATCTTCTATTGTAGTTCAGCATCAATATGATTTTAGCCCCACGTCAGCATAAAAATACTAGTAATAAAGGTTTTATATTTACTATGGACAGCCGCCAATAATTAATTACATCTGTCATAATTCAAGTATTCTGATATATTGATCTTATGTTAGTACCACAAGTCCTATTCACTTGCTTTCCTGGGTTAATTGGGGATACTAAGCCAGTAATTTACCAATATAAAGGCTTCTTAGTAACCATGTATTGCACCAATGAGAACTCTGGTAGATAGCGCATATCTGAGTTAGATTGCCATCTGAAAAGAGGTCTTTTTCTATAAGTAGATAATTTTTAGTCTAATAGTAAATTGAGATAGTGAGTCCCTGATCTAGAAGCAGTACCAGATATTACGGTGTGTTACTTTTTTAGTTAATAAAACATCTCACTACTTATAATAAGTTTAATGCTGCCATTAAAGTTTTTTCCCTAAGCTATCTTCATACCGTATCTGGTGTGTTATAAGTGTTAACATGTACATCTATTATATGACGTCTAAGCACTAAAATTAACAAGAGTGAAGAATATTTAAAGGGTCCATGGCAATGCTTAGGACTTTGTTATCAGACCATCTTTCAGGATGTTTTTAAGCACAATTCTTCAAGAAAAGGCATCCTGAAATGATGTAATGGAAGATGTTATTATTAACTTTCTCACCATGCAACATTTTGCAAACTTAGGTCAACATAGAGTTGCCTTGATTATCCAGAAAAGTAGGTAATTGCCAATTTTCCAAGATTTATGGTGCAAACAATATTAAAACAGTAATTTCATATAGCACTATGTTTTGGCATTACAAAAATTACACATAAAGAAAAATTTTACACAATATATACCACATCAGGCAAGGGCGCAATGGAGTTCATTTACTGTTTATCTGTCACCTTTGGGCTTCACTGGGGTGTGCTTGAATAATGCATAGCCAAACCTGGCTCTAACGCAGGCTGAGGTATGGTGGGTGTTCATGCCATCTTGGCTTCTGGTAATCCATGCCTGCCATGCAAAATGGGCTAATGTCCTCAGGCGTCTTAAAGTCCCTTTTAGAGAGGGTTTAGCACCCATAAGACCTGATCAGCTCTAGTTCATTATGTCATGACATCTTATTGATGAAACATATATATCATTGTAGCATTCCATAACTTTGGTTTTTTCCTCATGCCCCAACTGCATAAATTTATAATTTAAATAAATGATTTAAAAACATGACTCCTTATTTAGAGCTCAGATATATATCTAAGGCTTTTAATTAATGGAAATAAATGAGGATTTCAGGGGGAGAAGGGGGAACAGATCCATAAGTGATACATTATAGTTCAAAAAGAGCTACATGAATTAATCATAATTCAGGAATTAACCAATTAACAATTGCCAACGTCCCAGCAACTGTTAGATGGTAGGTCAGAAGCCTAAATTTTAAGAAAATCCTCCCAGGATAAATAATTTAATAAAAATTATCAAAATTTGCATTGTCTTAACAATTATGTCTCATTGGTGAACAGGATTGCAAATGTCAGCATAGAGGATTTCCTAAGTCCTAACCTTATTTAAAACCATGTACAATTACTGATTGTTATATATTGTTCCCTTGCCACCCTAGCACTAAAACCCCAAATCAATAATTTATTTTTGATTTACTTTACCCTAGCAGCCTTCAGACAATTAATCACCTATTAACGTTACTCCCCTGCCTAAGTGCCACAACATACAATGTTAATAATAGTTTCTATTATCCTCAGACAATTGCCCCTGTATTATTGGTTTTTATGAATTGCTATTTTTTGTAAATGCCCTGAGTACTAAGCATTTGTTGTTCTTGTTTTTGTGGTTATTATGTAACTAATTTTAAAAAATTTAAGTGCTGCTATATAATAATACCTTGTACTAATCAGAACCATGGGATTTAGAGTAACACATCATCTTGGGACTTCCATTTGGAAAGGGATATTAGTTCTGATAGTATCATCAGAAGCCTATCATCAACAATGACACAAAAAACAATCCTCCAAGCCACAGTCAATACTAAATACTATAGTGCGCTTTGTTATTTTAGTGATAAACCTATTTAAAAGATAAAGTTTTCCTTGCGTTTCAAAGGATTCTATCATCATACATATTACATATTCTATTTTGCGAACCAATTTATAAACTTTAACCAGTATGCTGCAGCATTAATTCAAACCTATTGTTTTAGAGTGATAGAAAAATCTAGTTCTAAGGCTATTAAATTGAAGCCAGTTCTGCTCCAATGCCATCCAAACTGAAGATAATACAAGACTCTGATGATACAAGTATATTAATTAATGTAATAAAAAATTACATATTATATACTAAAATTATAGATAAAATAGAAGACTTTATAGGGACACAAATCTTTCCAAGATGGCAATGTAAGATGCATCAAACTTCAACCATTTTAGTCTAATCTTTTATAATATGCAATTTAATTACATTTTTATTTCTTCTCTCTGAGACCTTATAATAAAAGAAAGTTGTGTTAACATCTTACTTAAGAAGTTAGAGGCTAATTAACTAGCTATCTGAAAAGGGCATAAACTATACTATTTAAATCAGAGTGAGGTTTGCATTAGTATCAATGGCAGTTTTTTTGTATTAAGTCTATTTGTGTTAGGGTAACCTGTCATACATTAATAAGAAGCTGTTATTGATTAGTATTTCATCAAATTTATAATTTGGAAAATACTGATTCAATCATCAATGAACTTAAACAAAAAAAATATAAAAAACCAAGTTCATACCTATAGAAAATAAATAATATCATAAAAATCATGCTCTTCATGAAAAAATTATGGATTTAATTATATTGCATGTGCATCAAAATTAAGAGAAAACAAAATAAAAAGCCTTTTTGAGACATTATAACCATAAAAGTGTTATAAATTTTGAATAGTTTATAATTTGTGGAGTTTAAGGTTTTGTGGATTAAGGATTTATAAATTCTAATGATAATTGATATTATAACCAGAAAAATAAAAAGAATGTTCATTTTCTGTAATCTTATGGCTAACAATATTTAAAAATTAATAGTTTATAATTTAATAATTTATTTTTTATATTGAGCTTTCTTCCCTATTTTCAAATAATCATAATCCTAGTTCATTATGTCAAATTTGATATCTAACCTCATCAAATGGATCATGGACCACATTAAGCTTTTAGAACAGGACCCTTGAAAACACTGTCCCTTTATCTGAACTTGTACCTTATAGACATAGTACTGCTGGCTAATTATAATGTTTTTATTAGTATGTCTAGAGTTTTGGTACAAAATTTTGGATTCTACCATCCTCATTATACTGAAATACTTTATATAATCTATACATCACTTTTTTTACAATGGGCACTTATGTTGCAGTATCTTAAGATAATTAAAGAAAGATATAAAGCATGAAACATAGTGCTATTATCCATGACAACTTGTAGCTAAGGTAATAAATTTTTATGTTAAAATAGCTCACGACAGAAATTTAATTTTAAATAGCTAAGAATTTTCACGCATTTATATTTTCACTAATGATCAACTGTTATACTTATCTGATGTTTCATGTATTTGAAGTTAGACCAGAATTATTATTCCTCCTACATCCTTAATTGGTAGTAAATATATGCATAATACAAGATTCTAATAAAATTACTATATAGAAAACTTTTATATAGTATCTTTGTAACAAAAAACATAACATACAGAATAATCTACTTAGATTACCAATTTAGGGTTCCTGACGCACAACTTAATACATTCAGGGTCTCATTGATATACTGAGAAAACTCGTTCTAAGGAAGACACAGCGCAATATTTAATTTAAAACTTAGTACTTTATACTGTCTTTTTGCAGTAATTATCTCAATTCAAGAAACAAATTTAGGCTAAAGTAAAATTTTATGGCGGTGTAATTAAAGATAGTTACATTTATAATAGGTATCAGAGTTATAATCATGAAAAAGAGAATAATTATGATTCTATATGTGTAACTGACTCTTTTTAGGTCTTTTGAAAGTACTCTTTTTTCTTTTTTTAGTACTAGATGATCCCAACCCAGAAAGTACTCTTTTTTCAAATTTATATTTTCTACTTTTTTACAATATTTTCAACGTTAATATAGTTTATCACAGTAAAACCTTCTAAAATAGTAATACTTAAATTACACTAACATAAACAATATGCGTTTGCTACTTTTAATGCATCTAAATTTTATTCAAGTTGGGATGATATTGGGACAGATATGCCACACCAATGAGAGGGGGTAAAGAATTATAAGAGAGGCCACAAATTAAGCCCAAGTGCCAGGAGAGAACATTGTGGTGGGTGTTACCATGTGACCTATCAGTGTTGAGAGGGGTTTGCATGAGCTGTTCAGTGAATCTTCAATGATATGAAGGCATACTTGAAGTTCTAAGTTAGTGAATAGAAAGGGGAGCAGAAGCCAACTTTTTAACATCCTCTGTAGTTGGCGCAGGATTGCATCTCAAAACAGCCATATGTTGATGGTTTTTTAGGTTTTTTGAAGTGATTTATTTTAACTGGATCAGGAGTGGAATTATGTAAGGCCTCAAGATATATAGTGTGTATTGTACATATGGGCAAAGCAAAAATAACCATTTGAATTAATTATGTGATGGGCAAGTCAACATTGACTGCTAGTAAGTTCACAATTGGACAAAGGTTGTTGAGCTCTTAACTGGGGGCTATCAGGGGCCACACCAGTTTTCAGACTAGTTGGGCTGCTGGGAAATCATTTAATTTGTGAACCAGATTGTCAGTTGCATTGTATACTATACAGGTTTAGTGGGTGGAGTTGGACCACTCTGCTGTCCAGTAAGTCCCAAGTAAACATCTACAGATGTGTGACCTAATATTTGGATGAAGCAGATCATGTGTTGCGAGGGTCCATATCAAGTTTTCTCATCATATAACTGGTTATTTTAGTACAGAAGGGCTATTTAGAAAAGGTCTGGGTCCTTGGTGGGGGATAGTTCTCCACTAAGATCTATGTGCCGCTGCATACCTGGGTGTAGGCATGAGTCATGAACCCTCCGTTTTGTTGTTCCCTCATGATGCTGAGTGTAACAGCCATTCATCTCTACAGATGACCTTCATAATCACTTGGGAGAAAATAGATGATTGTTCTAGGCCATTAGCACTCAAGTAGTCAGCCAGGTATGATAGAAGGGTGTTGCTTGCTGTAAGGTTTGTGAGTCCAAGGTCCCTGGTCAATTTGATTAATGCAATGTGGGACCAGTGGTTTGTAACAGTAATTAGATTTGTCACCCTTCCAATCCACTTACTGAAGATTCTATCTGCCTATTTAACGTGGTCAGTAAGGCCTAGTCCCCCTTCCACTCTTGGGCCATGAGTGGGCTTATTCTGATTGGGGCTTTCTTGCCATCCCACAACGATGACTGCAGCAAGACCCTGACGCAGTCATGGAAATCTGAAAAAAGGGAATTTTAGTGGCTGGGAACCATAGGTTAGGAATAGGAGATCGTTTATGACCTTGACTCTTCCTATGAGTCTCATGTTCCTCCTTCTGATGGTGGCAATTTAGGATGCAAGCTTCCTGACAAGCCCATCTTCAATAACTGGCATGTCCAGCCCATTGGGGTTCAGGGAGATGCCCAGGTGTTTCACTGGGTCACCCAAGGGCACTATGACTGATGGGGTCCCTAAACACTGCCACAAAGCAGCTGGGCAAGAGGGCCCAGATAAGTATTGCAAACAAGATAGCCCTGCTGTGGTTTTATTCCCAATGCAAGTGTTTGGAAAACTCAGACTATGAAATGTTGGATTACAGTTAGAACTGTGCTGGCAATAAGCAAGAGGGTCTGCCCTCCAGAAAGCACATACAAGGAAGCAATGGCCTTGTCAAAGTCTGAAGTGTGGTCCATGTAAGGTTTTGCTTAGGCTCTTTTAAAATAATTTTCAAATTTTAATATTGATTTGAATTTATCAAGTTATATTGAACATTGTATAGGATGAAGCTTCTTTATGCAACTTTGCCATTATATATATAACTTTAACTACTGGGAAAGCGCAGGCCAAGTTTTCTCAGAGTCCACATGCATCTTCTTAATGATGGGGATATTCTAAGGATCCTAATCTTTGATAGCCTCTTCTTAACCCTTCTAAAACTAGGTATGGTACTGTAGGGGTTATCAAAACTTTTTTGCATTTAATTTTCCATATAGAATCATTATCAACATCAGTTGTAATAGAAGGGAATCCCAAGTACCATCAACCCATGACACAACCCCTAAATTGGAGATTTTTTCCATCCAAAAAAGGCAAACGTGTTTACAACCTCTATGAAATTGGTTATACACATTTGTTTGGCCCAATCAGCTGAGGTATGGTGTTGAACCAGTACAACCACCCTCTACCACTGTTGTATACACCAAATACCACGTTCCATCCTCACCACTGGCCTCTGGGTCAAGACCTAGAGCTGACCCAAGCTCTGATACCTAGGATTCATCAGGGTACAGCACCTGGTTCACGCTACAGGCCAAGATGCAGATTCAGTCCAACCTCTTTAGACCAATCTGTTACCAGGGATATTGGTTATGTGGCTGAAGTAGAAGAAAAGCTCCAGAAGGTTGGGCGGTGCCTTAAGAGCAACTCCCAAGACCAGTGCGAAATTTGAAGATAGATAATCTTAAAAATTAAGTTAATTTCAAACTTTGAAATTAATTTCTGTGTCATCAGGTTAAGAATTTCAAGGTGAGGATCGTCTTATCAATCCCACCTTGATTTAGGTGAGCCAAAACAAAAAATAATAATTTATATTAAATTAAAATAAAGTTAAAACGATTTGATCTTATAAAAATTCTGCTAGAACGTTTGTTTGTGCAAAAACAAACCAAACTGAAAATAAAACTTACAGAAAACATCCAGAATGACAAACCATTTTAAGTGACAAATTATGAGTTTATTATTGTTTTGAATTAAGTTCTAAGTGTTTCTTTAAGGAAACACTATGTGACTATTCGTTTCATCACAAGTTCTGTTGTTGCCAACTTTATCACTAAAATAAAAATCAATAGATAAGCTTTTGTAGCATCTGATTTGTCAGATCGTCTTTTATGAGAGGCCTGTTTAGCCTCATTTGAAGGGGCCGCCTCTGGTTGATCAGAATTCCACTTTTGAGGCTCTTTTAATATTAATCAATTTTATTAATATTATATTTGGCGGTCTCTGGTTGCCAGAGCGCCATTTGTGAGGATTTCTCTCCTCAGCAACCAATATAAAAGTAGACAAAAAAATAAATGAGGTGGGTCAACCTTGGGACAAATATTATATCAAGTTTTTTCAGACTGTGCTAGTTTTGAACCTGTGTCAATAAAAACCTGACCCAGAGTGGAGCAGGAATCACCTCGCTATGCTACCTCTCCTCTCAGCAATAAAATTAGTATACTTAGGTTTGGCGGCATCTGGTTGGCCAGGTTGCCCTTAATGAGGATTTGTCTCCTCATCAACATATCTAGTAATATTGAATTTTGAAGCATCTGTTTCTCCAGAATGCTACTTTTGACTATTTGGGATCATTTTATCCCTTCAGCCCTGATCTTCACAACGAGGAAGATTAGGGCTTTTTGGCTGTCAGGCAACGACTTGACCATTTCAGTTGCTAACTCAAATGGGGCCTAAATTCCGGTGGGTTTCATAATTCTTATAGATTTTGTTGGGTGGCTGGGGAGGTCTTTAAATGCCGCTAAATTATATGCAGTCTGCTGATTAATAATTTTGATTGTTGATGAGGTAACACTTTCTGTTGAGTAATTACTTAATTAAGGGTTTAATCTTCAGTATTGCAATTTAAATTTTTATTATTACCTATATTAAAGGCCAAGTTGTTGATGTTGAGATTTAAAATTTTCAAATTTCATAAAATTGAATGAACAAATTGATTTGTCATGCATTCCATCATTTTGGTTAAAATTGTGAGACTTTCAATTAATTTTATTGATTTTAAAGAATTCAAAATAAATTTTGCATTAAAACCCCCCTGAAACTCAGTGTAATCATATTTGAAAACTTTAGACAGCTCCTGATTTGTTGCGGACAGGACAATTCTGGATCTTAACTTTTTTTACGCTTTTAAAAAGCTATTTATCAAATTTTGCTTTTGCTGTTTTTCCATGAGATCGTGTTTCCTTAGATGACCATGGCACCGTGTATATGAAGCCCCAGCGTTTCCCACCCCAGATACCATTTTAGGATGAGTAAGGTTGATGGGAGTGGCTGTGGCTGGGCCTGGTGGTGACTCCTGGCTTGAGCCTTTCCTCTTCAGGTAAGTTGGGCAATTGACGCACCACTGACAGGTAAGATTTCCGTTTTTTTATTTTCCATCGCGTTGCTAGCCTTTTCATAATGGTAGATTATTGACTTGAGTATTTCTGAGTCCTCTATGCATGCAAACCCAATCACTGCGTCATCCACATAAGCCAAAGCCTTTAGCATCAGCTGTCCAAACACTCAATGCCCTTCAGCTCTGCTTCCGCCAAATTCAGTACTGGGTTAAAGGCCTGGTTGTACAGAAGGGGCATAAAGGGCCCCCTTGCTTCAAACCACATTGAGGTGAGATCCTCACTAATTTTAAAATTCTGGGGGCTATGACTTATATGATAGTTGTTGTGGTTTTTTCA
Source organism: Massospora cicadina (assembly GCA_022478985.1). Lineage (NCBI taxonomy): Eukaryota > Fungi > Entomophthoromycota > Entomophthoromycetes > Entomophthorales > Entomophthoraceae > Massospora > Massospora cicadina. The sequence continues at coordinate 184,251 of JAKSZP010005259.1, read as the reverse complement.
TGGCCCAGTAGATAAAAATTGCGTAAAAAGGTGCGCTCTTTCCATAAAATGATGCAGGTTTGACCAGTCTACTCTGTTTTAAGCATTTTGATGGTACAAGAATACCAACATCCCATTAGAATTTGACTATGTAATATTGTTGACCATGATGATTTTCCCAAACGCTCTTTCCAGGGACAAACTGATTCTGGTTTGAGGAGACAATATCCTTCCCAATAGAACCCAGATGACATGCCAGTATCTTTGCAGCAGTTTTATGCCAAAATTAATTAGTGAGATTAGATTCCAGTTATCAAGTGATTGTGAGTCGCATTTCTATGGAGGAGGATGATCAGGGCTTTGATCCCCACTAGCAGCAGCCTGATTTTGTCCAGGAAGTTATTAAGCGCTGTGAGGAGGATGTGGCTTAACAGGTCTGGGAACGCTGTGATAATATTATATGGGATTATATCAGGTCTGGGCTCTTCTGCTGGGAAAGATTCCTGATAGCCACAGAGAGTCTTTCCTTCATTATCAGTTACATGAGGTCCAATGTGTCCAGGATCAGGAATGGGTCCACCCTCCCAAGGAATGACTCAGTGTCTTGAGGTAAAGTGATCTCATTCAAGTATAATTTTACATTTCAATCAGGGTTACTTCCACTAGCATCTCTGGAGTGTGTGCTACTGTTATCCTGCGAGTTAGGAGACTCACACTGAGTTCAGGATTTCCAGGTGTTGAATCAGCGCATGAAGTATTTGAATGTCTTTTCACCCTCTGCCATGGGCTTTGTCCCTTCCTTTACTGCGAGCCGCTCCTGGGCTTATCTACTGAATCTTTGGATTTCACGTGTCAGATGAACCTATTCCCTCTTCCAGTTGGTGTTGTGGCTCGTATAAAAGGGGCATTTTTCTCTAGGTGTTTTTGTTGTTGATTGCCTTCTGAAGAGCTGACACCTCTGCCAAATGCCTCCTGGTGAATGCTCGTTTTGTGTCTGCAACCATCTTGGCTTTCAAGTGCCCCCAGAATTTGGATCAGATCCTAGATGAGGGGGGTCTCTCACGTCATGGGACATGGTTCTTATTGCTAGCCAATGGTTGAAGTTAGCATTACACATCATTTGCAAATAATTTTTTCCCATTTGGGGTGTGGTTGTGCCTGCTCTTTACTCAAAGTGATTCTCATCAGTGATAGTCTGAGAGCCTGATGCTAACCGTTTATAAATGTTCTACCACATGCCTTAGGGCCACTGAAATTCAGACAAGGTCAATGCACGTCATCAATATAAGCTCACCCTCTCCTAACATGTGGCTCATCATTTGTTCAAGGGTTGGCACATCCTTTTGGCGCGCATCAATGACTCTCAAGACAGCCATGAGCGAAGCTAATTCCTGGCTTCCCCCAGGGATGGTCAATGTCTGAGGGCCATCTGCCTGTGGCCCCAAATGCCAAAAGTTCATGTCCCCTAACAGAATGCTGTCCTCCAGTAATGGTAGTCTGGCCACCTTATTAAAGAGCTTGAATATTTTCTTAGGATGTTAGGGGAGTGGATGTTAACTTGGGCGTACTGGTTGTCTCGCCATGTGACGGTGATGGCCAGAACTTACCCCTAGGTGATTACTTGATGATGTAATGGTGATGCCCCTGCCTGGCCTTATCATAAACCTGCAGAGGGTGGACCAAGTCTTGAAGTTTGAGAGGAGCGCCTGGTCCACTCAGCTTCCTTCCTCCTCAGGCAATGACTTTCCTGGATCTCCAGGATGTTTGAAAGAGGGTTTTTCAGGTACTGTACCTTCTTGGCCCAGGACGTGGTGGCTTTCAGTCCTGCGATATTAATCGTCTATATTGTGATAATGTGCCTGACCATCTGAACCACCTTAATCAGATATCTTCATGCCATTCAATCCAGTTCTATTGTGATTCAGGAGATTTGAGATTCATGTTTCTGTATGGGTTTTTAAGCTGCCAAATTGAGCTGAAATAAAACCACGCTCACTCTGTCAATGTTTGGGTTAATATATAACTTTTGTACCTTTTATTTTGTGCATTTTATGTCAAGGCTGTGGCTAAGTGACTGGAGTTAGGGATGCTGAACGGACTTGTCACCATTTTATCTCTGGCTGTTGTGGGTAGAGTTTTTCCTTGAATTGCCTCCTGTTTGAGAGGTTCTACTGTACCCTCCATTAACTCCTTGGAGACTTCCTCAGAATCACAAAGCAGTCTGAATTTCCATCTTCATCAATTGATTCTATGATCTGATTTTGACTTTCTAGCTTCCTTAGCTCTTTCTCTGGCCTTTACTAACTTTCTTGCTTTTTCTGCTGCTTTACGTTGTTTAGCAGTAACTGGTTTGATATCTTAGTATTTATTATGCTCCCCCCAATTGAATGAGGTTGTCAAACCTGGAGTTTCAGTAAATTTTTTAGTAATTTTGTCCATCTCTTTTGGGTTCTACGCCTCTTGTTTGCCTGAATCTGAGCATGCATGGGCTTGGTGACCTAATGCCTGACAGTGCTGGCAAATTGGGGGTGCTTTATTGGGAGTCACTCTGAAGGGGCCTAATGCTTGTACCTCCAGTAAAATAAATTGTGCGATGTGGTGATCAAGTTGAAGCTGACCTCTACCTCAGGTTTAGGGTCAATGACTGCGATAGCCTTTCCACTAGAGGGTTCAGGTATAAGGTGGAATCATTGAAGCTCAAACTGTTTGACTCTGCCATAAACTTCCAAAACTTTTATCAACTATTTTTGACAAAGTTATTAGGGTTATAACTTGGAAGGTCTTTAAATAAAATGAAGAGGTCATTTTACTTATTCAAGTGGAACTGGTGTACCTTAATGTGGCGTGTCACACTTTTTATGGCAAATTCAATAATGACATTGGCCGCGGCATCTGCCTGCTCTGCAATGTCAAGTTTGATGTTAATAAATTATTAACAGAATTCTTGTCAAATAAAAACTACATTTATGAACTATATTTTTATTTTTTGTGAATATAAAAAGATTTCTTGGTGTTCCAAACAAAGTTCACTCTGAACCCATGCTTAATGAAAGAGGGGGAAGTGAATGGCAAACGTTGTTGCACAGCATAATCAGATGGAGCATTTTTAAGTACCCTTTAGTAGGGACTTGCATATGACGTTTAGTTTAGTAATGTGGCTCACCAGGAGCTCTTTGTGGGAATGTCTGATGCCCTTGGGGAACGTGATATTGGTGGGGTTACCACCCTTTGCAACATTCTCCCAAGAATTCTGGTTAGTGTAGTACAACTATTTCTTCTGTATAGATTATCAAAAGTGTTTGAATTTTAGTTGAATCGCCCCTAAATCTATATAAGTGACTCTAATGAGAGATAAAGAGCAAGCTAATGCATCTATTTGACATGATAAACAAGAAATTTATGAGCTATATATGATATAGGTGCATTGTAGATATGCTTAATTAGGATAGCAAAAAGCTATAAGTATATTAATGAAATTAGTTGGATATTGGAGTAAAACTAAAATTAACAAAAAATAAAGTTAAATTAAATAAATAATTAGGTGCTTAAACACTTAAAGTCAGCGAACCAGTTTCATCAATGAAAATTTTGTAGATAATTGGTGATGAGATAATATCTAATTATTACAAGTTTATTTATGTTTTTTAGATAAAGAGCTAATTATATTTATGTAGTAAAAAAATTTATATTAACAAATATAGATACAAAAATTTCAGCTATTAATTTATAACTTTCTAAAAAATGGATTTTAGAATAGAGACTGGATATTGAGCAATAAGCAACATACTGTCATATGAACATTATAATTAGCAAAAATAATGCAGAGACTTAAAAGCCTTAAATTCAATGAGTTTTTAGGGCGCTTTATTTAGATTTATTATAGTTAACAAAAAGATTTAAACATATAACTAATCACAAATATAATCGACCTTTAGCGCATAAACTTTTTATTTGAACTAAATAAAAGATGGCTTGGGTTTGCTAAAAATTATGAGAAGCTTTATAAATGTAAAGCGCCAAGATGTTAATTAATAAAGTTTTAAATATAATGGTATCTGAATTGACATCTTTCATAGTATGAACTACATTTATAACTTGTTACCTTTCTATATAATAAAATCTATTAAGTCTAAGTGGCCCATAAGAATCATGTTTTCATGTTGTTATAGTATAAATTTGACTTATCATTAAATGCTAAATTCAGCCAATAAAACCAAACTTGTGTTTAAAATTACTAAGTGTCACAATCAAGGATTTCCTGGATGTAACATTGCTCTCCTAATTCAAAAAACAAGACAAATTGGGCCTAAAGCCCATGGGATTAATTATGATCATAAACAATTGACAAAGACCATGACAAAGTTAAATATGACCAGAATTGATCATTAATGAAGCCTGATTAAGTATCACCATTAAGCGCCCAAAGTTGTCCAAGTCAACATTGGCATTCAATCCCAAAAACAATATCAAAAAATGTACTAACTCAATTTAAGAAATACTTTCTGAAGTTAAGTAAAGTTTTAAGACTGTCATGATTGACCAACGTTGATTGTGACATTTGCAATTTTAAAGCGAATCACTAGAGAATTTACTTACTAGAGCTCAGCAAAACTTGCTTTGGAGCACATAACCAGACCCCTTGGTTGTACATTGATAAATATCAGATCAAAAACCTAATGATCTGATGGCACAGTTTGAGATTCACTGACTTCTGGAGTGCCCCCAATGAATTGAAATTGCCTGACTTTTGGTATAAAAACTACCAGATATCCAAAAAAAATCTTATCTTGAAAAGATTGATAGTATTTTGGTCATATTCTGACGACTTTGTTTGCTTAATAAAAGTTGTTTGCCATTCTAACATCAGTGGTTTGCAATTTTAGCTTTGCAAAGACCTTCTCAGAACTAATGCATTATACTCAGCTTCAAATCATTACATTATAAAATCCAACCTGTCACCCCCGACTGGTATACCACATCTGAGTCCAGCATGCCTCCAAAGCGTTTGTCCATGCTCCCATCTTCAGACTTTCCCTCAGATGAGACATATGCACCCACAACGTCGTCCCCCCTCCAGTGAACTGCAACGCTCACCCTTCTGTTATGCCTCCCACTTGTCCACTGCACCAATTCCTGTTGCACCTGTGAGTGAGCCCATCTGGAGCCTTACCCTGTTGACTGGCTGCTCCTGAAATGAGCTGCTCCAGTGTCTCCTAGGCCTGCAGAGAATGTGTAAGTGCCAGAAAGTGGGGTCCTATGTGCCAGTGCCCACAGTACCAGTTGTTTCCCAACCCTTTCCTCTACTGCTGTCCACCAATGCCTCCATTTTATGAGAGGATAATGCCACAATCAGACCAATTCAATGGTGGCATTCATGGTTTTAAAGCGACTTGCTAGAGCACTTACCCTTGGACCTCAGTAAGCCCTTGTTTTAATGCGCAATGCCAGACTTCTAAGTTGTGCATTGATATTTTATAAGTTCATAACTTTTTTATATAATGGCACAGCTTATAATTTTCTGAACTGCTGGAGTTTACTTCTTTCATGCATTAAAACTCCCACATTTGATACAAAAGATTCTATATATTATAAGAGGATCCCAATCTTAAAACTCTTGACACTATTTAGGTTGCAATTCTGAACCCATTAATTTTAAAATACTTGTTTGTCATTATAGCCTCATAGTTTTCCATTTTTGGCTTCAACAAGCTCTTCTAAGTGTCAGAGTGATATATCATGATTTGGCTCGTTATAGACACTAAATACTGGCAAATAATCCAAAGTAGGTTATTGAACAGGTAATTGAACCAACCAGTACTTACAGAATCCCAGGAAATTACTACCAGTGAATTAGTTTTTCAGCTACCTATCTGTATAAACTTTGGTAGTTTCTTCTTCTCAGACTTTTAATTAAATTTATATCATTTTATCTCGGCAATTATGACCTACTTTGATTTTTGGTGCAACATAATGAGGATACAGATGCTACAATTGGCAATATCATTTGAACCCTAGCTCTTGCTTTCCTGCTACTGTTCATCTGTATATCCTTTGCCAGTAGCTTCATTACTTTTAAGAAAAATATTTGTGATCTGTAAAAATTTGGTGTTCTGCAGGACTTTAGCTGAGAATGTGCATGACTTACTGTCATGGTAGCAGCTAATTAAAAAAATACTAGCCATCCAAACTGGGTGTGTTCATACCCAGGGAAGGGCAAGAATGCCAAAGGATCAGCTGACCAAGGACTTTGGAAAGGGACATCTTTGTTGTTAAATGAGGAGTATTACTTTTCAAATGCATATTAGAGCCCCTATAACAAGCCAGAAGGCTGCAATGGGGCAACTTCAGGACTTACAGGTCAGCCCTATTGTGCAAGAAAGGCATATAGGGAGACAACTCCTTAAGGTTTAGGCTGTCAATTCATAAATTTGTATGGTCATAATAATAGGTGAGCATACGTTGGACAGATTGCGTCGCATTAGTGGCATATTGACCAAGTAATTTAAATTTCAGGGTTGTGCAACGTGTGAAACGGATTGGCAATAATGGTCAGGGATGTTTGTCCCTACCAGTTCAATAACCACATAGTAAATTGCTTATTCAATGGATTAAATTAACATTTATATAAATGTTATTATCATTTTGTGGGTAATAACATTATTTGCTGAATTGACTTGAGGCCTGATTTTATGGTGTAGGGAGGATTTTATAAAACTAAAAAAAGTTGATAATAGGCTTATTTTGAAGGGAAATAAAAAAGGAAAATAAACTGGCATATGTTCTGAGGAGGGCTGTTGCATTTATAGTTATGGAAAAAGAATTTTAATAAGAGCTCAAGAACTGGCCTTAGCCTAGGCTCCTTAAGAAAATCATAATTATTTAGATCATGAAATGGGTAGTAAGTAGATGAAAATCTCTGATAAGTTCAGATCACATCATCAAAATTTTAATAGCTTATGATACAGATCAGAGATTAACTAAAAACGATAGCTGAAATTATGCATGGATTGGTTTTTACTAATGAGGCATCAGAACCAGTTTTTCATAAAATGTTTTATTAAGAGATCAATAAAACCTACATAAGAGGCATATTGAGTGATCCATGGGTTTGATTCGTGATATATACTACTGTTAATGACACAATTTAACTGTCCAAACTGGATGGGCTTAATTTTGTTTGTGAGGGCTTGGGTAAATGCTTGCATACTGGCAGTGACAGGCTACACTTGTGATGAGCCCTAGGGTACTTCTAGAGGCCCCTAATTTCGGATTACAACCATACAAACTCCTTCTATCATTCTAGTAGGCTATAAGAGGATTGAGAGGCAGGGGTAGAGTTCCATAGGGGACAGGGCAGTAACCCATCACTCATCTAAGACATGAGAAAGGTCACTGGGCTGAGATAGGAAATCTACAAGGGGCCTTAATCCTTCTTATAACTGAAGGGGTATTAATTGCAGTCCAGGAGGAGAGGCTGAGCATAGGACTTACATTGTCCTTTATTTTCAAAACAGAAAAAATTACAACTTCAGGCGCATTGACTAAGGCGTAGTTATTGTGCTTTTGGGAAGTTTGATTGCAATATCGACCACTGCACTCTTTGAGGGACAGAGCGCATTTGGATTGGCTTGGTGGAACTCCTCAATGAACTCCTTGAAGTTGATGCAGTATGTAAATTTCGCCCAATCATTATCATAGAAAAAAATAGCCTTTACAGGCTATCATATACTGGATGGAACGTCTTATCTTCCAAGAATCTATAATGGCCTTTACTTTGTCCTCTTTAGACTCTTCTACCATGATAGATCAGGTGACGTAGGCATGGGGCCTTTGAAGGAAGATAACTGAGACATGTGAAACACATTGTGTCATTTCCAGGGGGAAGAGAGATTGATCCTAAGAGCACATATTTTAATTTTTCAGAACTTCTTATTTACCTAAGTGTTTACACGCAAACTTTTTATAGTTTACCCCTGCCTTGAACAGATAATCTCATATAAGATTTTGGGTTGTGTGCAGGTGGTTCAGGTATCCTCCACTTCCAGAACTGTGGAAGTAAGGCGGGTACCTAGCTGGATTGAGTGATTTTATTCTAAGTTAGCCTCAAAGGGGAGAAACTAGTGGAGGTGTGAGGGGCGTTGCTATGAGCAAACTGCGCCAGGGGTTATGATTACTATGTGTCATGACTGGAAGAGTCATAACAACAAAGGTATTGCAACAGGATTTTTTTCACCCACTAGTTCTGGCCATCTGATTGAGGGGTGGTAAGCAGACGACGGACAAGGTTTGATCTGGAGAAGGTCAAGATGGAACTCCAAAAATGGTGGTAAATTGGGGATTAAGATCACTTACTATCTCCTTAATGAGACTGAACATAGAGAATAGATGAATTATGAGAAAAGCTGCAGTCTCTTCTGTATTTATTGTGTTATAGGGAATAAAGAGAGCAGACTTGGTGAATTAATTAATGACCATAATGAATGCATCATACCCTTGGAAGGAAGAAGATCCACAATAATTTTAACAGACACTGAAGTACATGGCCCCCAACCTGTTGCAATGAATGCAAGAGGCCTTTCTTTCCAGATCTTCTAAATTTAATTTTGGAACATACTACACAATGGAAGATTCAAAAAAGAGTCTACTTAGAAGATCCTGGTCAGTTGTAGGTTCTTTTGACCAGTTCCCCACACTTCTAAACACAAGATGACCCACAGTTGGAGGATCATGGTGTTTTTAAATCACCTGATTATGGAGGAAGGGTGGGACCTAACTCTAACCCGGGTAAGCTTACCCTATTCTTTTGGCCATAATGGGTATGCTTTTGGGACTTGGTTTCCAGTCGTTATATAATATGATCCCCTCTGAGGAGGTCACTGGAGGTCAAGGATTTTATCAAGGAAGGGCGCATCTGGGGGCATGTTGGTGGAAGAAACTTATGAGGAGCCCGCAGCAAGATTTGTAATGAGAAAACAACGGTAATGAGTTCAAGGGAGGTCATCTATCTTATGGTTTGGAAGGATTCTGACTTAGAATGTCTGGAAAGACATTCATGGACTTTTGACAGACTCATACTTAAAGTTGAAGTTGCATAGTCGCGATAGTTGTGGGACTAGAATTGTGTAAGATTCTGTGGCTTCTTATAGTACATTAGAGATTAGTGGTCAGTCCATACTATAATATCATGCTAGGCCAATGAAGAAGATATTGTCAGTGAGTCAGTGCCCAGGACACAGCTGGTAGCTCCTTGTCATGGATCGCTTAGGCTTTCTAAAAGGGCAAAAACTTGTAGGAAAAGTAAGCAACTAAATGATTCAGCTTTTCGTGCTCTTGGAGAAGCACTGCTTCTACAGCAACTTTGATGCGTCACAAGCCACAATAAAGGGATTGTACATGTTCGTGTTCTTGAGAACTTATGCCAAAAGGAAAACATCTTTTATGGACTCAAATGCCCTCTGACATTCAATCATCCACGTGAAAGGGGTACTTTTGCTCGTCATCAAATTCAGGGGTGCCACTATTTGAGAAAGAGAGGGGTAGAACTTCTTGAGGAAGATTAATTCATCAAAAAAGCTTCAAAGTTGCTTCTGAGTAGTCAAAGTAGGCCATAACTAGATAGACTCTAGCTTACACAATAACCACATAGCCATCCTTCAGAGTGATGTTCTCTAAGAAAGTCACATTCTAAAAAAGAAACTGCATTTGGAGGGTATCACAAAGATCCCATCCCTGCAGAGGGAAGCCATTAATGCTTCCAAGTCCTTTGCATGTTGCTAATGGGTGGTGAATAAATCAGTATATCATCGAGATAGGCAACTGCGCATGAGATCCAGAGATCTTTGAGGACACCATTAATTATAAATGAAAGGTTTATGATGAGTTTATAACCCAAAGTGCATCACTTTATACTGAAAAATCCCTGGCTTCGTACAGGTGGCTGTGGGCCACTTCTACCTTTTCTTGACCTTCACTTGATTAAAGCATTAACCAGATCAATCTAAAAAGCACACAAATTTTTAGATTGCTTGAGAAATAGATTGTTTCAGAGGCAGGGGGTAAGGATCTGGAATTTTTAAATTGTTCACATGCCCATAGTTGACACAGTGGCGCAGGGAACTATCTTCCTTGAGGGAAAAGACAACAGGTGAAGCAATGGGGGATTCTTCTTGATAATCAAACCCTTCGTCAACATATTATACTTCCAAATTCCAAGAGCTTTATCTTCCTCCTCGGTGTACAGGTATAAAGGACAGTTTATTTTGACTTTCAGCAATTGTTAAGCTAGGTCATACTCAGACTGGGATAAGATTTTGATAGCCAAGATCATAATAAAGACATCTTTATATAGGGCTAGGAAAAAGGATAAGTCTGGTGGGAGATTTGTGGAGAGAGGAGCAAATGAAAAGACTAACTTAGAGCGGTCTCAAATGGAGGGTATTTTTTAAGGGAATTACCCACTGAGTCTCCCAGTGGTAGAAAGAGAAATTTTAATTATAATTGATGTTCACATGCTGGCGACGACACTAACCCAACCTAATGTTTACAGGGTATAGCAATTAAGGTACTTCAGAAAAGAAGTCAAAGGATAAAAAAATGTTAACAAAGAATTGCATTAGATGCAGTATGTTGTAACAATGCATGGATTCAGAGGATGCTCCCAGTATTGGAGGGGGCACATTTATGCCCATATCAAAGAATTGTGAAATTCTGAGATCCATGAACTGCTGGCTGCTTCTGTATCCAGAGCCTACACGGTAACCTTGTGTGACCCAGAATGGAAGGGAATGGGAAACTCGAAGTATGCCTGATTTACATTAGTGGAAACTGTAAGCAAGAGAGAAGCGGGAGTGGGAGAAGGGGACAAGGTGAGGATTGGGTTCTTAGTAACTGGAGAGATGTGCTACTTTCTTTACAAATAACATCTTTTTAATTTTACTGATTAGACAACTAAGTAAGTTTTTAATTTAAACCCAGGTACTCCCTATCAGGGGAGAAATAGTTAGGGTTTTAAATGAATGGATAATTTTCTTAGCTGTTAAGGTGATTGAATTGCCTATTCCATATAGAAGTATTGAGAGCGCCAAAGTTAAAGGCTAATTTATTATGTCATAGTTGAAGCTAATTAAAAGGAGATCGGCCATCCACTCTGGGTATGTCCATACCCAGTGGAAGGCCCAGAATTCCAAGGGATCAGCTAACCTAGAGACATTAGATAGGGACATCCTAGGGGTTAAATGAGGACTAATATTGTAAAATGCATAACAAAGATCTATATTGATCCAGAAAGCTGAAATGGGGGCAACCGTGGGTCTCACTGGGGAAACCCTCATGAGGTGGAAGAGGCAGGAAAGGAAATGACTTCTTTAAGTTTCTTGACTATTAATTATATATGAATTTACCACAATGGTAGGGAAGCATAAGCTGGACATATCATGCCACATTAATGATAAATTGGCCAGTTAACCTAAGGTTGCAGAAGTGCAAGTTAGGATGAGGGGGATATGTTTAACCATACCAAAAAGCTTAGGTCTTCCAGAATACTCACTAGTGAAAATTTTGATTTTATTTAAAGTAAAAAAATTACAATAAAGAGAAAATCCTAAATTGACAAATAACACTATCTTATGCTATATAGTGGAGTTAACAAATATATATTTAACATCCAGAAAAGTAACCACATTTAATCACAATATCAGTATTTAGGAAAATTATGTATCAACAATTTATGGGAAACTTACCAATACTTTCCAAGGCAAGATATAAATCTGATTTGTTCTTTTTTGTTTTCTGTGGCATCATATGACATGTTTAAAACAGATTTTCTTAATAGTTTTGATTGGGGATGATCCCAACAGTGACACTAGTGCTTCCTTTGATTTGGTTATAAACCGCCATTAGACGCGACCGAACTTTCATATTAGGCTATAATCTTGACAACGTCCTCTTCTTGATCTTGGCGTAGGAGGGTAAAGGGCCATAAACACCGGCTATGTACTTGATTAAAATTGTAACCTGGGTAACCCCAAGGATCTAATGTTCCCTTCCATCTTAAGCTTATTATCCCCTTTCCCCTGGCTCTCTTCTTACTTATTATCCTTTTTAAGTTGTTCACTTCTTCTTATTCCTTGCCCTCTCACTATCAATTGGATGCTAATTTGTTGTACCTTCCACCTGGCTAGTGATGATAAAAAAGGACTAAGTCACCTGGATAACTATTATGTAGAGGAACGTGTTTGTTATTGAACTGGGTGGTTTCCTTAGTAGTGGTACTAGACACATTATCTGAGGCCAGAGCCTGAAGCTGAATAATTTACATCACCAATGACCTTCAAGTTAACTTTGGGGGATTTGGTCGAGACATTACTTAACAGATTCTGCACTTTGGATGGTAAGTAAGAATTCCTTCCATAAAAAGCTTAGAAGGGGAAATTATGTCAATTCAGCAATGGCTAATTTGATAAAATAAAATAGCACTGGGTAGGTATTGTGCCAATGTAGGGGATCTGTCAGGGGCCATTTTCTGAAGGGTTGAAACTAAAGTAGCATTAACTCACTCTACCATTCCCTTGGTTGCAGGGTGATAGACTGGAGGAGAACACCTTAATAGATCCAATTAAATCGTCTATATCTTGCTCCAATGATAACCAAAATTCTGTCCATTGTCCAAGAGGATTAGGGTAGGATACCCGAGTTAGGTGATAATACAATTTTATAAAAATGAGGTGGTAGCTTTTTCTGAAGCTGATTGAAATTGATATGACTTCAATCCATCTAATGAGATGGTCAACTGCTATTATGAAGAATCACGGCCATTAGATGATTAAAATAAGGGTGGAAGCAGTTTTACCAGCTCAGCTAACCACCCTAAGTGCAGGTTTTGTGTTCGAAGCCTGTACTGGATAGAAAAATTCTCAATGTAGTATATTTGTCCCAAGGTTAACCCACCTCGAAATAATTTTTTAGATGCTTAAAATAGAGAACCTACAACTTCAAAACTAACTGTGTGGAAGGGTTTAGAGGGAGTAACCACTGGATGTTGAAGATAGGAGTAGGGCTAGCTTAGCTTTTACATACTAGGCAAGAAACTAGTACATAATAAATTGAGGGGAGCATCCCTTCCCAAAAGCACTGGGATTTGAGCCATTGATATGTTTTTCATATTCCTCCATGGTCAACTTACAGATGTCCCTCTAAAATATTATCTGTGCGCTCAGAAGGATGGGTATAAGGTAGCTATTTGAAAGACACTAGTCTGTATAAGTGATCATCCATAATTGAATATCTGCCAACCTTATTTCTAGCTCTTTTGGAGCATGATGGGCTCATTTTCCTATAGTTAAGGTTAATTAAGGAGATTGTAGAGTCAATATTCTTCATGTTTGGTTAAAGTTAGAATAGGTAATCTGGACAGACAATCCGCGTTTTAGTGAATTGGCCCAACAATGGATTATAAAATAATTGTAATTTATAGCTTTAATGCTCATCTTGCCCACTGTCCATCAGGATCTTTCATTTGCTGAAGCCATTGCAAAGAGGCGTAATCAGGAATTTTAGTGAAGTGGGACCCTTTTAGGTAGGACCAGGAATGTCTAATAGACATTAAAACAACCAAGCACTCCCATTCAGTTACATTATAATTGCATTCAGCCTTAGAAAAGGTTTTTGCTATAGTAGGCAATGGGAAGGTCCAATAATTTTCATTATGTTGGGACAGTATAGCTCTTATTTTGATATTGCTAGCATCAGTAAAAAGTAAAAAAGGGAAAAAATTAGGGCGTATATGGGGAGTGAGTAAGGGATGAGTGTAATAGTTCATAAGACTGTTGATGTTCTTCTCCCCATTGGAAAGATATTTCCTTCTTTAACAAGTAACTTTAAGAGCTCAGATGCATCTGTAAAATTTGTAATTACTTGTCAATTATCTCTATCTTTCTTAAGGAAACTTGCACATATCAAAGAGGCTTAGTTGAGTACAAATAAGAGATGGCCGTAACTTTGTTGTTCATTAGTACTGTTCCTAATTGACTTACCTTATGTACTAAAAAGACCATTTTTTTTGGAAGAGCGAACATTAGGATGGTTTTTATTCAGTGAAGTTTAGTGTAGTCGCTTAAAGAAATCTCTAAGGTGAGATAAGTGGGAGGTGAAAGTTAGTGAGAAGACTGTTATGTTGTTGGAAAAAAATTGGCATGTAGGATTGAATTAAGTCCCCGATAGCCCATCCATGGCTTGTTGGAAAGTAACAGTAGTATTGTATAGCCCCTGTAACATTTGTGTAATATTGAATAGCCCTTCATTAGAGATAAGTTGACATTTTTCGTTATCCTCAGGGGATTTGTGATCTTCCAGTAACCACTGGCAAAATCTTACCTAAAATACTTAAATCTGGGCATTAACTGCAAGGAGTCATCTATATGAAAAAGGGGGATCTTCCTTTTTTGAGTGATGAAATTTAGTTAGTGATAATCCATTGCAACTCAATGGCCTCCATCTTTTATATAAAATAATAGCAGAAATTAACCTTAGAGCTTTTTGATGGTACCAGCAGCCTGGCCTTCAATAGCAGTTCTAATTTAAAGCACACAGCACTTCTCTACTTTGGACCCCTTATAAGATCAGCCTTTCAGTAGGGTAGTTAATGATTTCCATATGGTGGATCTTTCCAGACAATTTCTATAATCACTAGGTCCTTAGAGAATTATCTTTATATTCTTCTAGCAGCGCTTCTACATTCTGGCGTTGGTTTGAGAGTAAGGGAGTCTCTAATTCTACTATCAACTAGGGAGATTGTAGTAGGCGGTTCAGAATCTAAGACTTATGAGTGCCAAAGCGGTTTACATCCATAGTCTGATCAATAAGAAAAGGCTTGGCATAGGCGATGACTGCATGCCATGGGACTTGAAGAGTATGTTTGGTTAAATTTTACCAACAAGACAGATATAGCTTTTTATAGGCAGGGTCCAAAATCCCAAGACAGGTCAAATCTTCTTTGATAGTTGGATTGGATTATACATATATCTCAAGAACATGATTATGGGGAATTTGAATTTTAACCTTGGAGTAAACCATGACCTTGGAACCAGGAGATATAACAAAGGAAGGAGGGGAATAAAAAGGTATTCTATACTCATCATTCACTTTGCTGAGGGAGGTTTAGTTTCAAGCCCTAGATTTTGGAATTTTATCTGATAGATAGAGGTAGGATACTCAATGAGGCGGTATGCTTTTTTGAGGCTTCCTTACTTTTTTTAGTCAGGATATCTAATATAAATTGTACTTGATATCCAAAAGGGTGAGATATTGTTCTTTATTAATTATACAATTGGATTCCCTTTTTAGTTGGACTCCTATGAGAACTCATAATACTGTTTTTAAAGATATATCAAGAAAAGTAATCAAAAGCTTCTCAAATCTAAGAGGCAAAGCTGAGTATGCTCTGATATGGTATAGCAGGCTGATCTCAAAATGTTTCATATTCGAAATCAACAAAGTTTTAGTAGCCATATTATTTCAGATGATTCAAAAAGGATATAACGTTGACCAGGGATCCAGTGTCTACTATGACTAAAAATTAACTATATGGACTACCAACTACACGCGCACAAAAGAAGTTCAAAATTGAGAATTAACAGTTAGAGAGCAGTTATAAGACATTTGTAGTGATTATAGGTGAAATTTTTATATAGGCCAAACATAAGGTTTTCTAATTTCTTAAAAGTTTGGTCATTTGAAGCATGACTTACTCTAGCTGAGCTGACTGTAATAAATTGCTTTGTTAATTGTCATATATTGGAATCAGAATGATATTGGGCTTTCATTGCCTTGAATTGAAGTTAGCACTTTGACGCAATGGGGAAGCTAAGACAAAGCAGCTGTAAATACAAAATATGGAATAATAAGTTGAGGCACTTGGGATTATATCAGCAGAGGGAGCCTCTTTCCCTAAGCTGATTAATCATTTACTACCTAATTCTGAGGGTAATGGTAGCAGATATCAGTATTCTGGTTAGTAAGTTTACATTATATGAAGTACATTCCCAGGATCATATATTCAGGAGGAATTTCCACTAAAAATTGGTGATCAAAATTCAAGACAGGTTGAAAGGTTTCAGTAGTTTTGAGAAGAATGGGCGGAACCTTCATAATGGCTTTTTAATGTTCAGTAATTATGTCACAGCATACTTAACCGACTTATGGTAGAGCTACTTATTAGGCATGACCTTAAATGATAAAAAATAGCTGTAACTGAATCATCCAAGGTGAGACAAACCCCCAAAAAAATTTGGACAATAGGATAAAATCAATAGGTACACTCATTAATAAATCCCTTTGTTCAGGGAAAATCCCTACAAAGGCCTTTTTTTAGTGGACAAAGGTCATTAGCTTAAAAATTACCAGAGAATAGCAGCCTTGCGCCATTCCAAGTGTAACAGGTCTCTAAATGAAGTACCATTATATCATGTGCTACTTGGCTGAGGAAATTTGTTAAGTTCTTGGGCTATAAGTAGTCAGTAGCTTCCTCCATGGAACTTTTGCAGCAGTACAAAAAGAAGAAGACACTTTTTTCCTTGGGCATATTTTTTAAAAGACGATTTATAGGGAATGCCCAGTGTTTACAAAGATTATACTACATAATGAGATAATTGATACATCTTGGTCCTGACAAGAGTTGGTATTGGAGAGGGATTTGGTTGATAATATTTCATCTAATTGTTGATGCAATATATCTAAGTTTTACTTAAATGGTCAACCCACTCGTGGATGGCATGTAATGCCATATTAGTGTTGCATATTGGGAACATTGACATAACCTCACTTTTTATCTCAGAGGTAATTTCTCAAACTTCAAATTGTCACTGCTCAATGGCAAGGATTTGGTATTCTAACCATTGCATAAGCTTTTTAGAATAATAAACTGAGTGGCATAGTCCGCCTCCATGGTTGTGGTTGTTGAGATTTACCGGGGACTTTGGAGAGATACCTGGTAGAAAGAACAAGTTTTGTTGGAACGAGGGGAAATATCCAACCGTCAAAGAGGTTGTTTAATTCTAAAATACTCAGGCGTAAGAATTTAATTTATATAAATTTTAACATACAATTAAGGGAACAAACTCCTTAATTTACGATTGATTTTATAACTTGCTATATGGTAGTGATAACTAGATGCATACTTAGTAGACAGAAAAGTAACTGCATCTATTTATCAAGATCAATATATAAGAAAATTGAGTATCATTTATTCAGGGAAAATCACTAATACCATTTGAGGCAAGAGCTGGATCTTATTAGCTCTTTGGGGTTTCTGCAACATCATAAAACCTGTTTAAAACAGAGTTGCACAACTTATTTTATTATGGATTATCCTTGACAGTGGCACTAGTCGATCCTTCATATAGATTCTAAAATCCCACTATCAGAAGTGACTAAATTCCCAAATTTGGCTAAAATCCTAACAGTGTGCAATATGTGTTATGGATTTTCATAATGGCCAGGGATGTTTGTCTCTTTTAATTATAATCATGTTTTAAATCGCTGAATAAATGGATCAGAACAACCACACCATGATTGGCATTAGATTTTGTAGATAACAGTGTGCCATTCCAAACTGACTAAAAAGCTAAGTAGTAAGGTGTGCGGGACTGATTCCACAAACTTAGATTATGAGAACATAGGTTTATTTAGAGGAAAATCAAAAAAGAATTACTAGCAACCTACCCTAAGGTTGGCTGTTGCCTTTATAGTAGGGGGGAAACAGAAGTGAGATTAAGGACTGGCCTGCGCCTGGGCTCCTGCGGAAAATAACTTGTTTAGTTGGGAAAATGGTATTAAGCTGGTGAAAATCATTGATATGTTCAGATTACTTCATCAAGAGTTTAATAGCTTGTGTTACAGATTAGAGAAAATCTAAAAAGAAGGGTCTGGTCGTCCATGAATTGGATTTTACTAATGAGGCAATAGAAACAGTCTTGCGTGAACCCATTCCATTCTAGAGATTAATTGAACTAACATCGGAGGTCTTTGAGTGATATGAAGGTTTAATCCGCGATCTGTACAGCTGTTAATGACCCAATCCAACTTTACAGAATAGGTGGTCTTAAATGAATTTTTGGGGATGGTTTTAGTAAATTATTGCATACTGGCAGTGGCTGAGCTATTATTAGGATGAGCCCAAGGGTACTGCTGAAGGCCCTTATAACTGGACCACTTCCATCCACATCTCATCTATCACTCCTAGTAGGGTAGAAGCTGAGAAAGGGACAGGGGAGAGGCTCCTTAGGGGGCAGGCAGTATCGCACTGCTCATCTACTATATGAACAAGATCATTATGCTGAAACAGGGGAGCTACAAGGGGCCTAATAACCTTCCTACTCTTAAAGTGGTATTCTTCGCTGTCCTTTCAGAGAGGCTGAGCCTCAGGACTCAAACTTGACTTCTAAACAGTCTAGCAATATGCCTAGTAGAGGCAGATTAAGACATAAGATGAACTTCTTTAAATTTTTGATTTGGCTTCATGAACATCTTAAAACCGCCCAAACCTGTGAGCCTCCCTACTTTGTATATAATAACATCATTGTGGTAAAGATAGTATTCTCATTCCTCTTTATAATACTGGAAGTTCACCATTATTAAGCCCAACGTGTAATCCATCCCACGCTGTTAACCTCTACTTTTAGTGGTTTGTTCCTGCCCTTCTGTGGGACCCACTGAGGATAATTTTCTTCAAAACTTTACTCTCACATATTTGCCTACAAGTTCAAAATTAAAATAAAGCTGGAGTTTAGAACCACTGCATAAACAGGTGTACGTCTTCATTTCCATCTTATTTACAAACTTAGTTTCAAAAAAAATAAACCTTCTAGAGAACAACCATATTTACCTTCCTCATTAAATGACTATAATGACCAGAGGAATTTCAAAACCACCTTGGAGGAGTCCCTGGATGCATTTCAGTCTATGGTATTGATGCTGCAACAGGGCCCCTTTTTTTTTAGTACTAGATGGTCCCAACCCAAGGGGGGGATTCATCGATGTCAACAACAGGGCCCCTTTAATTATGCAAATATGCCGCTTGTTTATGTTTCTTAGCCCAGTCCGCCCAAGGTCTCTCTCTCAGATTTTTCATAGGGCTTGTCAGAAATTGGGTGCGGAATTACTAAGAACTATTTTATCTTCCAGTCATTCTTCCAAGCTGGAAAAATAAATGTCTAAGCATCCCAGGTTGAGCACTGACTGTATTAAAGAGCCTGAGAGATGTCTCATGAACAAGTACTGTGCTACGTGACCATGCCATCCATGCTCCTAATGGGAATCTAGCTCCAGATTAGGATCCCTTTGCATGTACATGTGTGGGAATCCGCCTAATAGAGTGTGCTTGCTGGTGCTAAACGCCGCTGGATTCACAACAATTTTATTAATATACAGATAAAAAAACACTAATAAAATAGAAATCTTGTTTTTTGGGTTTATATTAGTATAGTTATGGGAAGAGAAAATGAACCATCTCAATATATGACTGGTCATTATTTAAACTGTATTGAGGGTCAAAGGGAATTCAATGGGTAGTTTGGAACGGCTTAATAAGGTCCAGATAAAGAAAATGTATAAATTCAGCATATTGAAGATCAGAAAACTCGCTTCACTTTAGCTGAATTATGGAAGGGTAATTAGGTTTTGGCAAAACATACCTGTGGGGTAACAATTTAGTAATTTCAGCCAATCCTCATTAGCTAAAATTATTGCAACATGGGGGACCTCCACCAAGACTATAAAAGGGGGTGGTCCCCACTTAGGTGTTTGAAAGGAACTGGACATGGCTGAGGGAGAAACCTCCAATGGACATCCCAGGTTCCCTCACATGGTCAAGGCAATTTGACTGCCTGACATCGTGCTAATTGCCCATTTAGTATTATTAACAGAGCTACCCCAATTTGTGGGGTTCCACTGAGAATTGGCCAGGGTCTTTTGGCCAATAAAATAATTACTAGTATTTAAGTTGATATTATTAGTATTGGGGACCTGTAAATGTCCAACATTACCTTTATTGGCTGATTATGAACCACAGCATTCTTATCTTGAAGCTGGGAAAACAAATGTCTGACATCCCCCCTAAAGAATGTTGGGAGGAGAATAGGGCCATAGGAAGCAGTCATGAATTTGGTTGATAGTAACTCCTGTAGCAAGGGATTTGATGGAGTACTCCTCTCCTCGCTTGTAAGTGACTACAAATGGGCCTTCCCAGATAGACCCTAGTTTCTCCCCTCTAAGAATGATAAAATTGTGGTAATAAAGCTTCAATTCAGATACTTGGAAGGAAGGAATAGGGGTCAGGAGCTCATTAGTGGCTTAACCTCTTTTGTGACGGTTTTGGCCAAGTTAGTCATAGCCTCTGATTGTAGCTAAATGATGTGCTGAGCCAACTTCTTCATGGTTATCTCTGGGTAGTCCTATCTGTGAAAATTTCTTGGACTAATAATGCTGGCACCCCAGGTTCCCATCCATACAACACACGAAAAGGAGACATTTTAAGGATCTGGTGGTAACTAATACAGTTGGCCATAAGGGCACTTGGTAAGTACTGACCTCAGTGAAGGGGGTCTGAAGTGACCATCTTCCATAATATAGAGACCAGGGTCCCATTAGATCTTTTCATGGTACCTTTGGTTGAAGGGTTGTAGGGGGCAGAAAAGAGCTGATGTGTGCCCAGGAGGTCGCAAGAATTTTCACCACTTAGGAGGTTAATTTCTTACTATTATCACAGAGAAAAACTTGGGGCAACCATATCGAGTGAAGATATACTGGTGGAGGAAAGTGGCTAGAAATTTGGCCTTCTGAGCTGAAGTAGCCACAGCCCTAACCCATTTGATGAATTATCAATAGCTACCAAGATATATTGATTTCCACCCATATTTTGGGGTAGAGGGACAACCACATCGAGACTTATTGTGTGGAAGGGCTGTTGAGGGTGGTAGGTTGATATTGATACTTGGTTAAAAAGCTGGATTGCTTTTTACATGTCATACAGGCATCCAAGACTTCAATTATGGTTTCCATGACTTCCTCCCAATAGTAGCGTTCTTTTACCCACTCACAGGTTTTCCACAATCTTGTATGCCCTAGGAGGGCATGAGACTTCATAATGACAGAAACTTGCTCTTAGTTTCAGATTTAGGGTAAACAGTTCATCCCTACGTTCTTGTATAGATTCCCATAATCCACCTTTTTGTTACAGGAATGTCAAGCTAGCATCTTCTGGACTGGTTCGTTCTCATCCTTCCAAGCATCAGGGGTCATTAAGAGATCATGTAGCCGCTCGCTTCACCATTATCTAAGTGAAGGATGAGCAGCTGAGTCAACCCATTGACATTCATGTAGCTCGTCCCAGCTCGGTGCACAATGGTCATATCATGGTACTGGACCTTCAAAGCCATGCATGCTAACCAATCAGTGGGATCTTTTATATTTTGTAACCACTTTATAGAGGCATGGTCATTAGCCACTTTAAATGAGGTCCCATATAAAAAAGGGAGGTAATATTTAAACAGTGAGCAAGATGGCCAGGTATTCCTTCTCAGTGATGCTATAGTTGCGTTCTGCCTTAGAGAGAATCTTGCTGAAATATGAAACGGGGTGATCAACCCCATGCTCATCCAGTTGAGTCAAGATAGCTCCAATGGCATAATCAAAGGCATCAGTAAACAACATATAGGTTTACTATAGTCAGGGTGGCGTAGGATTGGCCGTCGCAGCAGCAGCTTTTTTAGCATTTCAAAAAGCAGCCTGTTGTTCCGCTCCCCAATTGAAAGGGGTGTTTTTAGTTAAAAGTCATATGAGGGGCTCAAAGAGCTGAGCAAATTTGGGGATGAATTAATGGTACCCTGATTATGCCAAGAACACCTGAATATCCAGAGGGTTTTGGGAGCAGGCATTTTGTATATCGCCTCAATCTTATCATGAAAAGACTGGATCCCATCTGAGGAGATGGAGTGGACCAGAAAATCCAACTTCTTTTTGAATAATGTATATTTAGAGGGCTTCAACTTAATGTGAGAGGCCCATAAGCATTGGAAAACTTCCTTTAGGTGAGAAGGGTGCTCATTGAATGTTTTAAAGAGGATGGTGATATTGTCAAGATAGACGTTTATGCAACTAAGTTTTAGATCCTGCAAGATTGGTCCATGGCTCACTGGAAAGAGGCGGGCGCATTGCAAAACCCTTGTGGTAGTTAGGTAGGTTGTAAGATAACCTTGCTTCAGATAAGCGCACACTTTTTCTGGTCTTGTGGAAAAAGTTCCATCTGTCAGTATCCGCTATCCAAGTCCATGGCGGAAAAGAATTTAGACCCTAAAAGTTGGGCTAGAGCGGCATCAATTTGCAGGATTGGGTAGCTGTCCTTCTTAGTGAGGTTATTTAGCTTGCGGTGGCCCATAACTACACGATGCCCACCATTCTTCTTTTTTATGAGCAATAGTGGAGATGACCAAGGGCTTTGAGAAGGCACTAGTAGCCCCGCGTCTAGTAACTGTTTAAGCTCCGTCCTCATCTGGAGCTCCTCAACTTTTGATTTTCAATAAGGCTTGGATCAAATAGGCTTGGCATCACCAACGTCAATGGTGTGGCACCAGCCCTTCATATGACCATAGTCAGTATCAGATTTGGAGAATTTATCACTATATGACTCCAATAAAAATGAAAATTATTAAGTTCAGCGCGATATAGATCATTAATAAAATCTGAATGTTGGGCAAAGCGCATATCATTTAATCAGTGGGTAGTCCCATATCTAGCATAGATCCAATATAATGGACTTGTGAATGTCCTCAATTGGAATAAACAGGGATTTTCCAATCTCCTAATGCTTCTTTACAACCATGTCCTTGTTAGTAATATTACCAGCAGGAGATTAATAGGTCTCTGATAAGCAGGGTCTAGGATATCTGGTAATATTCGAGGTTCCAAAGGGCTTATTCCATCATTGCTTGTTAAGTGCAGAGGCAGTTGCAGGGGATATGCATAGTAGTTTTGGTGTCTATCACCTTTTGTTCACCCGCTTTGACTACTACCTCCTCTGATGCATACAATGGAATACCCTCTGAGGCATCTGTTAGATTCTGTGGTTGACTCAAAAATAAACCATTTGAAAACCAACAGAACAGGGTAATCCCCCACCTAATGCTTGAGCTAATACTTTAATCAAAACCTATTGCAATAACATGACTAAGACTGATTATTGCAACGTGGATTAACTTATATCATTAAGAGCTCAGCTTGAATACACTTGCACATTAATGCTGACATTCTCTACAATTACTTGGCTTTTAGAAGTTAACTCAATGTCAAATCAATCTTATTGTTCTATTGGAAGCTCAGGCAAAATACACTCACACAGTTGGACAAATTATAGCTGCACCAAACCTTGGTAACTAATCCCAACTAATCAGGACCAATATTAAGAAATCAGCATGAGAAATTGTTTGGGATCAACCTGAAGATAACACCTACAAATCACAAAAAAAGATGAAAAGAACGTAGTCAGCATGATTGTACTTGCACATGGACTGCCCAAATTGGAGTACCAAGTGCTATCAAGAGGAACAAATGACATCCCTATTAGGGAGTCAGTTTCAACATTTGTATGAAAAAACATTAGTGTGCTGAATTGATTTCCATCTTAGGGAAAATTTTGTATGTCATTACTTGTAATTGGCACAATAGCACATGTTCATGGACTGCCTGAATGGGAGTACATAGTGCTATCGAGAGGACGAGTTGACATCCCAATCATGGAGTCATTTTCATCAGCTGTATGACAAAAACATACTTTGAGCTGGTTCTAAAATAATTTTTGTATGTTGATAAATGTATCCGACATGATAGCACCTGCACATGGACCACCCAAAATGGGAGTACTTAGTGCTATCAAGAGAGGCCTTCTGATGGCCCAATTAAGGGTATGTTATTTTCTTAAATTGACCACAAAATACCAGAAAACCGTATATCATCAGCAGCTGTATGACGAAACTCATTTTAAGATAATCCTAGGACCATTTTGCACACTCATTATTGCAATTTTCATCCCCGAAAATTCTCCCAAATATGAGAGTATTTTGCCACTGATAAACCTAGCAATAGGTCACAGTTGTATCAGTTCATGGGACAAACTGAGGTGGAAAATAATCTATAAAATTTGCGTGCTTGAATGTGGCCAGGAGATGCCCTAGAAATATAAATACCGGCGCCTGGCCTAATAAATAGTAATATAATAAACTAGTCTAGTAAAGATTTATTTTATCTAATATTTTTTCTGATTTTTATATTATTTTGCTTTTGAGAGTGTCAGCAAGCTGGGATCTCAGGATCCCCAGCTTGTAACTTTTCCTGCCTCAGTTGAAGTTCCCAATTATGGAGGGAAAATCAAACCCAAAATAGGACAGAAAAGTCAGAGCCATTTGAGTATGCCTAGTGTGTTTCCAAATGGTTCAAAAACTGTAAGCCACTGGAAAAATCAAGGATCATTTGGCCAAACTTCAGCCCAATTAAGCGAGTTAAAATTAAATAATCAAGAGAGTGATCCTCGGAATTTCACAGCATCCACAGAGCCAGATAGCTTTTTTGTGTTTCTGCCTGATGTGGTATAAGTAAGAGTGAGATAAAGATGAAGGATACTGAACTACTCATGTATATTCCTTATTAGGCTCATCAGTTGTAAAGACTAGGAAATTCTTAATTTAAAAGGAAGTGAAATCCATGTTTCATATTAATGACTTCATCATACTCAATCATGAATTGAGTGCCAATGAGTAGGTCATATGCTTTATTGGTTAATGCCACAGTAGGGGAAGCCAGTTTAGCTTCTCAATCCGTATGGGTAAAGAAGAGTAGGCTCCAATAGCTCACATATTGTTAGGACCTGCAGTTCCAAACTCTCATGAATAGTCCAGGTCAGGCGCCAACTTGATTTTATTTATGAGCTTGAAGAGACCACGTTAACTGTAGCACCCATATCAAAGATGGATAGAACTTTCACCTTATTGATGACAACCTCTATTTTGGTTATTGTGCTAACAAAAGTAGGGGGGAGGGCAAGAACCTCCTTCAAACAGAGAGTGGAAGCAAGGCGTTGAGCCATTGCAGGGTATTTGTCTTTGATATATTGGAGGGTATGAGCCTGCTGGGTAGATTGGATCACTATACTAATTAGCTGGTCTGCATCAATAGAGGTAGCAATCACCTCTGAACACCTCAACTACTGTTGGAGATAGGTTCATCATGGTATCATAGCTATATCAATTCTTTCAGGCCTCAACCTATCTGGAACCTGCACTTCCATTGGGCCTCCCAAGACATAATAGCCTGCGTCTTCACCACCCCCTTCAGACTCGTCATCTGAGGGATTGTCAATGCACCTCAACGAGATTTACTAAGAGGGGGCTGAAAAACTGGCTTTTGTCCTCACAGGGGAGAATTTGTTGCTCTCATCTACCCTTTTAACATTTGAAGGGAGTATCGTAGCTGTACCAACTTTTAGGGGAGGTGTTGGAAGTGTAATGGCTTTAAGTTTGCCTTAGAAGTGACTGGCTTGGGCTGCCCCATGACTACAGGTTTTGAACTAGGGGAAGCCTGAGTTGAGGCCGAGGGGGAGTGAGGAAGAGGCATAGATGGATGTGATACTTTATCCACCTTAATATACCGTTTGTCAAGAGGGGAACCAGGCAAAGTGATAACTGACTTCATCAGCCGAGCTTTTGAACCTGAAGCTTGAGGGTGCGCTGCCATATAACTGACAATACTTTTTGGCTATCTTCACATGGTGGAGGAGTATTTTGTCGTTGAAGCTCTGCAGAAGCTGGGTTCCAGATGGATACAGCCATAGAAGAGGGTGGAGGGGTCAAGAGTTACTTCCAACTTTGGAGCTTTTTGCAGAAGTTCAGGTTCATAAAAATCAGCCGCTGCTAGCAGTGCCTCTTTGATATCCTGTACAGTTTAGAAGGTGTGCAAGACTGCGGAGATATGCATTGCTAAAGAGGGATAAGACGCTAAGTTATTATAAAAGCAGCAACAGCATCATTTAGAGGAAGCAGTTTGTCCAGCAACAGAGGTTGAGCTTTGCTATAGAATCGCTCAACAAATGAAGGGATCAATTCTCCCTCTTGTAGGCCAAAGTCATAAAGTTCTGTTTTTGCCGTTGTAAACTTTGCTTGAACCAAACTTGTCAATTAAAGCTTTTTTAACCTCTGCCCAGGTGGTAAGGATGGCCATTTGAGGAAACATGAATTCCTGAGACATCCAAATCAAGCGTGAAAGGATAAACCTGGTTTTTGAAGGTCAGTCGCTCCTTCCATTGCAGATTCATAAGCATAAAGGAAGGAGGCGATATTGCCCTCACCAGGGGTGAACTTGTCTCTAACAAAGGTTTAAGAAATCAGGGGATGGCCCATAAGGGCCTTGTGGAGAGTGCTGCTCAAGCTTTTTAAGGCGAGACAAAGCACTGGCTAGTTGGTTCTCTAAAGCAGCTAACCTTAGTTACGGAATAGTTTTCATTTTTGTTATTTTAATAGGCTTTGGTGGTATTCAAGATCGCATGTAGTGAGAACCACTTTGTGGGAATCCAGCTAGTAGTGTGCTAGCTGGTGCTAAATGCTACTGAACTCCACAACGGGTAATAATATAAAAATAAAAACACTAATAAAATAAAAATCTTGTTTTTAGGTTTATATTAGTATAGTCACGGGAAGAGAAAAACGAACCTCTCAATATCTGACCAGTCATTATTTAATCTGTAACAAGTGATAAAGGGAATTCAATGAGTAGTTTGGAACGGCTTTATAAGGTCTGAATAAGGAAATATGTAAGTTTAGCCTATCAAAGCCTGTAAAACTTGCTTTACTTTAGCTGAATAATGGAAGGGGTTTAAATTTTGGCAAGACTTACCCGTGGGATAAAAATTTAATAGATTTCAGCCAATCCCCATTAGCTAAAATTATTGCAACATGGGGGACCTCTGCTGAGGCTATAGAAGGGGGTAGTCCTCACTTAGGTGTTTGAAAGGAATTGGGCATGGCTGAGGAGAGAAACCTCCTATGGACTCACCAGGTTCCCTCAAAGGTTGGGGCAATTTGACTGACTGACTTCATGCTAATTGCTTGTTTAGTATTTGCAACAGTTTTACCCCAATTTGCATGTTTCCGCCAAGGATTGGCCAGGGTCTTTTGGCTGATAAAACTGCTATTATTATTTAAATTGATCATATCCTTACTACAGATTTGTAAATGTCTGACATTTTTCCCTTTTTAGCCAATTTTAACCCACAACATTCTTATTTTTAAGCTGGGGGCAAATGTCTGACAACATTAAGTCATCGACACCCCTGTAGGAACTTCTGAGGCTTGTAGATTTGAATAAGAGGAGCAATTTTATAACTTGTTCACAACTCTGCATGTTTTAAAAATGAATAAAGTTGGTATAGCCCCTCCTATTAATTGATTGTTAATATACCACTAGGCGTAGAAATTGGCAGAGGAAAGCTATTTTAGAAAACGTTGAAGCATGGATGGTTACTAGTGAAGAAGATAAAAATGTCAAACATACCTTGGTAAATGACCAGGCATGACCATCTCACCTGAAAAAAGTTACCCTTGCTGTCACCTCTAAAAGCTCCTATAACCAAGAAATTCATTGATCAGCTACCTTTTGTAAAACCCATCATAGGTTTGAAGTGGGTTTTTGTGTCATGGAGCATAATCATTAATCAATTATCATTTTCATGAGGTGGTGACATACTACTATCTCTATTTTGATATTGAAGTGGATTGGTCACTTTACACCCCTTTAAAAAACTATGGGTGTTTGAGTTTTTCTCTTTGTTAACCTAATATTTTTCCTGGATGTAATCACAAAGGTTACTTGGGCTAAACCTCCCTCTGAAGTTTCAGAAGATTGCTCATGTACATGAGCTAGCAGTCCAGGTGGCGTCAACAACTTATATCACATTAAACTTTTCATTTAAGTTCAAAGAAGTTGCAAAGATCCCAAAAGGGATGGCCTCTATAATCCTTGAACACAAAGGATAGGGTGTTTATTGACGTTTACGCAAAGAATATGCATGGAGCTCATCTGCCCCTCTAAATTCTCGAGGGTATCACCTGTGCTTTTGGTTCCAAAACAAATGTTAAGCTTCAGCCTTGTGTGGAATACCAATAATTCATTGCATTTACAGAGACAGAAACTTATCCCAAGCCGCTTATGAAGGATATCACTCTTTTGATTGTGAACAGCAAATTTTTAAAACTGGCATGGTAGACAAATTTCATAATATTACCATCCTTTATGTTCATCAGTTAAACACCACCTTGGAATTGTGACATGGGCATTTTAGATACAAGATAATTCTCCAAACTCCATTATGCAACTGCTGTATTATAATGCAGTATTTGGCCAGGTGCTGATTTTCTGGGGAAATGCTGCTTGAAATATATGGATGCTATTTTCATTTTTTACTTAGACCAATGAAGAGAATTATAAGGATGGCAAAAAGGTTCTCCAGGCAAATTGATAAGGCCAATTGAAGTTGATACCCACCATAGTGTGATTTTTAAGGAGTTTAAATAGTCTGGAGACTCAGCCTTTTTGCTTAAATCTTGTTTGATTCCACCACTGGCGCAAGAGAGAGCACAAGGCTCTAAAAACCCTTGTCCAAACTTGAGCAAACTTGCTCATGTAGTCAATGATCGTGGGTTATTGGCCTAGCCATCAGAGATAATTCTATATTCCCCCTTCTTAACTTCTTCCCTATTGGAGATGATTAAGGGGTCCTCATGGAGTTATCCCAAGTCAGGGGCCACTGACAAGGCCCTAAGGCTCATCCTACTCCTAGACCAGTAAACCCACTCACACTGAAACATATAAAATCCACCTAGAAGCTTGATTTACCTCTAACAAATCAAGGAAGTCGGATTGGGTCACCATTTTTTAGGTATATGGATTGTGGACCAATAGTATGAGTCGCCAACTAATTTGGTAGTTATATATACTAATTGATCAGTAGGAATGGATCCCTATAACCAGGCTGTGAAAATCAATTGATCTGAGCAATTCTGATCAGAATTGCCCTTATTAAGTAGCTCAGTTACCAATATGAGGCATCACTTATTAAACTTTTAAGAGTTTATCAGTATTTAATAAGAAGTCCCAACCAATACTTTGCTTCCTAGGCCAACTAATTAAGAATTTAAAAGGAACTCATCTCAGACTAGTTATAAAGCCACTGTCATGGCTTGCAGATGACATCATATTGGGACAAATGTTAACGATAAAGCTTCATGTCAAGAGGCCAAGAAGGTGAAGTTTGCAGGCCTCCCTGACCTCAATCATACTTTATATCAATGCTGGGTTAAGGCAAGGTATTCCCAGGTTGGTCCTAGGGATGAAAGAGAAGTCCATCCCTTTATAAAAGCAGAGGCTTAAAACAGACTAGCTTTGCAATTAATGAAAACGGTTTACTTCAGTTTCTTGGTGAATGGGGTATCAGAACCTGTTCAGCTTTCGAAATTTCCAGCTCAGGTCAGCCTCTCCTACAATCAATAACCTGAGTTCAGTCAATTACCAAGTATAGTTTACTGCCCAATGGAAGTGTGTGATTATTGGTGAACCTTGGCTTAGACCCACTTACATTGATTAATTTTTTCACAAATTCCCTTAAATCCCTTTCCTTGAGACCCGTCTCTCTCATTGGTCAACTTCCCACATAATAAAACCCTTCACTAGTACACCTTTTTATATATTTTATCTTGGAAAAACCTGTGCGCAAACCTCTTCAAGAAGGTCTCACAATGTTTACCATCTAATTATAACAACTGTAAATTTTTCCATCTGTGCACCATTGGGCCACCCTGGTTCCATCCAATCTGGGTCGCCTATACACTCCCACTATGAGCACCGCTTGGTTCTATTTAAGGTTTTTACTCTACTGATAACTATCTCTGACATAAGTTACTGCAGCTCTAGCACCCTCTGCGGGGCTCTAATAAGTTCACTACTAATGACTAGTTCACTGGCGTTGGCCCTGTGCACCATGAACTACAACGCTGGTAACAAGAGAGTTATAGACACTCTCCTTACAGCCACTATCTGATCACCTCCTTCCCTCCTATTATATAAACTAAAGCCCCTCCTAATTCTGTTGTCAATTAAATTCCCAATATGAGCGTTTATCTATACAAGTAAAATTATTTGTATGTTTGTATGTATAAGACACAATAATTCATGAACAAATGAACTAAAAATCACCAAAATTGGCACAATACTATAAATTTTATTAAGGTGGTAATAGGCTATTTTTTAAAGAAAAATTATAATATTTTTTATAGCTACATATAAGATTTAAAAAGGATATGGTTGTACTGGTATTATATTATTTTAGCTGAGAATTATACTATTTTTTGATTGATTCATTTCGTTCATATGTTTTTAATAAACAGTTGGTAGTTTTTGGTCTTTTCCTAAGGTTATAATTGGTTTCATTAAATAAATGGTGGTTTTGTTTGAGTTTTGGGTTCAATAGTTTCAATTAAGTGGTTGATGGTTTAGTTATTCTAATAAGATTACTTAGTTCTATCTGGATGGTTGGAAGTCTTAATAATGTAACAGATTTCATTTTTTCCTAAAATTTATTGATGGCCATTATTAAATATAAAAACTAATTATTCAGTATCATCTGTTATATTATAAACACACAAACAACGCTGGGTAAAAAATGTTCAATCAACATTCATTAGCCTAAATATCTCTATATAAATAAAAATTATTGTGTGTATGCTTATATATACATTATTTCTTGTTTGACTGACGCAAGCCGACCTGGGGATGAACATTACCAATGCTCAAATGGGATAAACATAAAATTAAAACTTAAAAAAGTCTAGTTGAGATGTACAGATCCACTCAAACTGATGTGAAATTCAAACAAAACACACCAACCAAGTTGGAAGTGGGAAACTGCTATCCATCCATGGCGGTGGGTGAAAGGGGATTGGGAGAATCTTTTTCCTCATCTGTTGTGGACATGTAGTGGCACAAAGCTGATCGCAATGGTATGGGCACATCATGGAAAATGGGGGTTGAGATATTAAATGGGTTCTTGCAACTCAATGTTTGCAATGAGGAGGGTGGAAATATAGTCTGCAGGTGCTTTTACCGATCAAGGCGTACTTTAGGTAGGGTGGCGATGGCTGTAAGGTTGCTGTGGATAATGTGGGTCTTTGGGCCAAACTTTGTGACCAAAGCAACTTTTTGAACAGTTGAATTTGCTGCTTGATAGCATTGGAGATGGTCTTTTTTTCTGTTTTGGAAGCATGGTACTAGGTAGGATAGGAGGTGGCAGGCCCATAGTCAGTACTGAAAATGTTTTTGCAACAGCTTTATAGGTTGGGCGACATTTGAAGGAGGCAACTGCCTCTTCAGCTAGTTGGTAATCATTTTTATGTGGGGTTCATCAGGGTGAGGCGCATAATGGTGCTTTGGGAATTGGGCCGCATAATCAGTATTGAGGTACATTTTGAATGGTAAGGGCCCAGCCCATTCAGATTCAGGGATAAGCTCCCCCAATTCATCAACCTCAACCAAATGATTCCATGAATTTTGGTTGAAATTGATTGGGTTGTTTGCATATGAGTTATCTGTTGCATTTGGCTGGGAAGATGGTTTAGAACTTATTTTAATCCATTCTGGCTCCTGATTGGTGGGTTCACGAGAAGAGGTTTATCAAGGTAATTTTTGGTTTGTTGATTCAGTGGTTGCTGTGGCTACCACTTTGGGGAGAGGAGAGGATAGTGCCCCATTCAAAAAATGTTATTGGATTGGCTATGGGGTCATCATGCATAGAGTTGGGTGTGGATGCCGCAGCTCATGAAATGGAGGGGAAGCACCATTTCAAATGGTTCAGTTCAAACAGGTAGGGAAAATGGTGCGCCCTCCATCCACTCAAGCCCAAAAAGGATGGTCTGGGGCAGAGAAGATAATGGTGCAAGGGGGGATTGAGAGGGCTATTTTTGTTGATACTGGATGAATAGTCGCAAAGGTGCAGGGGCCTGTAAGGTGAGTGGCTCCATCGGAAACCACAAATTGTACCATGAGATTGGAACCATATTCTGATAATCCAATGATTTTCTTTAACTAAAATTTTGGGTGGTAGGTGGGTAGGGAGGCCTGCGAACTGAACCACAAGAGTGATATCAGTGGGCAACCGGTATGAGTAGTTGGGAGGGGGGTGCCCTGGAACACCAGGGGTTGGTAGCTGCTACTGCAGCATCAGCTTCACTTGAGAAGCCAAGATTAATATACGCCTTAATGGGGAAGAAGTCAATGAAGCCTGCAGGCTGCATAACAGCCTGGGCTAATTTGATAATTGCTATATCTGAATAGGGGAACAACTTGCCATATTCAACCCAAAGGCCAAATCACATGTTACTCTGGGGGAGCGCAAGGGTGCAGCATGGCACCGCCTGGTTTCAAGCGAGATTTAAGGCTAAGTCCTTAGGCAGGACATAGCGTCTTGAAGAATTTGGAGGGCTAGCCAATCCAGCACAAGCATGTTTTGGCAATAGCCAAAAAACATTAGGAGGTGGCGCACCACTGTCCCAAGCAGGGGTAGCAGGTGTCAAATACATCGACATAGAAAACTTGAGTAGGGTGATGATGAGTGGAGCTGTTTATACTAAATTAAGAATCACGATTTGACCAAAATTGCCATATATAAACATTATTTTTATAAAAAATAAAACAAAAATCATCAACTTTGGCACGAATACTTTATAAATTTTTGGTACTATGATAGTAGATTTCTCATTAAAATGCTAATTTATATTAAAGTTGTACTTAAATTCTAAAAATATCTAAGATTTAATGGTAATTAAATATCATTTTAGATGGGACCATCTAGTACTAAAGGAATATCATTTTAGCTAAGCATTTTATTATTCTTTTGATTTTATAGATTCATAGTTTTTGATAAGTGCTTGATAGTTTTTGGTAGTTTTTATAAGTTCATTAATTGATTTTAGTTGAGTAATTATACATTTTGGTAAATTTGATGGGATTAATGGTTTCAGGTAAATGGTTGATGATTTAAATAGTTCAAAAAAGTTTTGGTAGGCTTTGGTTTCATGGTTGATAGTTTTTGCTTATTTTAAATTTCAATTGTTTTTGGCTATATGATCTATGGTTTAGTAAATATTATTTCTTTCCGCTAAGCATCATCACACTGAAAACTAAACTACCCTAGAAACTTAGTACTTAAGAAAGTTAACACAAAGTATAGAAAATAATGGTAGAACACACAAAAAATTCTGATAGCTCAGTGGAAAAATTAAAACCATCCTAAACCATAAAGCAACCCCAGGTTGCCAACGTGTGCGTCCACCAGGACCACCCACTCCCACTCAACAGCCATCAAGGCATATGCTGCCATACAACACTGATAAAATTGTGATTGACTCTGACAATATGCCTGATGCACCCACCTTTCTTGACCCTGCCTCAACAAAAGAAAAATTGGCGGAAGATGTTTATTTGAATATTTCATCCGCCCAATAAGTTCTATAAAGCAGGAATTACCATCATCATGGTAACTACCCATGAAAAAAGATTGTCCACCCATACACCAATTTACTATATACTGACTTCAAAGCCTAGTAATATCATATTTATATGCCATATCATATGACTATATTGATCACACTAAAAAACTCTTTGATTGCTATAACAACCAAGAATCAACCCAATCAGTGAGACCCTCCCAGGAGGCAAACCCAATCTCTCTAGTGACTGATACTCCTCTTAATTGGGTCAGCAATGAGAACAAGCCATTTGATTAGAGCTTATTAATATGAATGATACTGTCACCAGACACACCATGGCCTGAGGTCTAATGGTTGGAACCCAAAGACAATGGCTGAGAGACAAAAAGAGTACCTGTCACCTCTAAATTTGATGCCAGACCATGAAGCGCTGGTGGAGTTGACCCTAACATGGACCAGACCTTAAGAGAACCCAGTGACTAAACCCATGGCTCCCCTATATTGCATCAATAGTATCAGCACAGAGCAAAACAAACTTTCCAAAAATGCTGCTGAGGCCTGGCAAAAGTGTTTAACACTAGCTCCACACATCAGTGAACCCCGTGAAGCCACTTTTGTAGTGAGGTAAAGAAGAGATGGGCCAAAAAGAGCTCAAAGAGCCCTCTCTTGC
The DNA here is from genome assembly GCA_022478985.1 of Massospora cicadina. Lineage (NCBI taxonomy): Eukaryota > Fungi > Entomophthoromycota > Entomophthoromycetes > Entomophthorales > Entomophthoraceae > Massospora > Massospora cicadina. The sequence goes on along the minus strand of JAKSZP010005259.1, from coordinate 150,033 downwards.
TTTACACTAGCACATGCGGTCTGCATATATTACAGCCAAAACTTATTGAGTTATATTACCAAGACTACTTTAGCTACTTCAAGACAATATCCAAGGCCTTCCCTGCCAACACCACCATCTATGAGGTGGTGGATGGCCACTACATTAATGTGGGTTTCAAAAGCTCAGCAGATGCAGAAAAGGCTGCAAACAAAAAAGTTGCCACCCAACATGGATCCCTATGCATCACCTGAACCAATCAGAACCTTGAGAAGGTCTCGTGGGTGACCTTCTCAACTTTACCAACCACAGTTAACCTGGAGCCATTAAATCTTGCTCGCCATTGAGGGCTAATGGAACATGGCTCCGCCTCTCAGTGGAATTCAGCATGTCAATATATTATGCTTTGACTTAATAAGCTCATGTTGATAGAGTATCTTTCATCAAGAAACCCATGGTTTCCTGCAACATAGAAACCATGATTCGTGTTGCTATCATTAGATCCTGCCCCAAGATTTTTCACGGATCCTAATCAAGCATGGCCCCATTGCTCATAATGCAACGCCCTGGATCACCTTTACCTCAGATGCACTTTTCATAAACAATCCTTGTTGAACAAAAACAAGCCCCCATTGTGGTCTGGAAGAGGATGCATGCAGCGGCAGCAGTGACCCCTAAAACAACTCATTGGGTTTAAGTAGAGGTGCTTTCTCCAATCACTCTCCATAAAGCAGTCAAAAATGCACACATGATGGTGCAAGGGTACCATTGGAGATGTAACCCCTCTCCTGGTAGGACCCCCTCCATTCTCCTGCTCCCATCACCAGAACAAAAAAGCAAGCCCTTGAACCCATCACCATTTCTTAAAGATACTAATCTGGTGGACAACACACCAACGGATATCTTCCAACCAACTTAGTTGAAGCTACCCGCGACTACCAGCCAACAGATACCCCTACCAATGGAGGACACCTGGAGCATCCACGCTCAAGGAAGACCCCACAACACAGCATGCCAACCAACAAACAATCAGGTTACTTCTCAGACCACCTTCTCAGTACTGGAGGAGGTGGTATGGACTCAGACAGCTTGGATAAAGACCAGATAAGGATCCCAGAGATCATTTGAGGGGTCCTTCCCAGAAAATAGCGTAGGTTTCATCCTAAGTTGGCTCACCAGATCCGTGATCCCTTCCACCCAGAATGGCCTAACCCCTTTGGCGCTCCACTCAGATCACCAAAAAAGTCAATCTCAGAAACCTAAAACTAGATGTCTCATGGATGTGGGTAAAAGCACCAGCAACCCCAGTATACAGATGGGATACCTATGAGGCCTCACGGGGAACTTTAGTCCTGAAGTCCATAAATGCCAATAGACATCACGATTACAAGTGAAGAGCCTTCCTACTTGACACTCTCAGATTGAATTGCGTGGATATTTCATCCATCCAAGAGCCCCACATTCCCCCTGTGATATAGAATCATGGATAAAACAATTCGAGTGTAACTTCTGGTGGACAAATCATGCAGCTCTTATCATCCTGAGTCCTCAGGTAAAAGCCCACTTTTTTCAAAACACCTATATGACCACAAGCTTTTGGCCAATTATTCCACACCTGATTCTCCTTCTTTTCAGTGGGCATTTATCTGCCAAATGCAGGCCAGATGTAGGACCAGCTTCTAGAAGAACTCGCCCACCTCCAGCTCCCTCACAACTCATTGTTAATGTTCAACTTAAACAAATGCTGAGTCGCATCTGAGACACCATCCTCTCCATCAAACAAATTTTCAGAGCACCACATGACTTTAAGCTTCTACAGACTAATGGATTTACTGATTCCCTCCCCCTTACACACCTGGCCTCAGCTGCATGACTCAAATCTGGTATAAGGAGCGGGATTTCAAGTTCTTCATCAAAATTGACATGCTTAAATTGGGCTGATACTGGTCAGACTGGTCTCCACTCTTATGATGTGCGATAATGCTGTCAGCAGCTATAGTTCCCTCAAAGTGGTCCTCATGACCGCCCTTAGACCATTGTGCCATTTTTGGCCTAGGATCACCCTGGAAATCCTGAACAGCCCCCTTTGTGCATGACAAACTGATTGCAGCCATATGCTTCCAGAATGCACCACATCTCACCATTTGCGCATTCTACAAGACAATTGTGCAGAGAATAAGTCAAAGATCTTAGAGTTACCTATAGCTGCATGCAATCCCAAATGCCCACGGCTTATGCCAAGGTCAGACAAGAAAAATATAGAATTAGGCATCTGGAAAGAAGTTGTCAACCTATTCGTTTTCCCACAATTGAAGCATGGGAAACTTCTTAGAAGGCGTACCACATGAAACTCACCACCAAGAAGAACAGGCAATGAACTTCACATTTTCACGATACTACATGAAGTGGTTAAACCCACCTGACTTTTCCACCAGAAGCAGAAGTACCGTTAAAAACTCAGAAGATTGCAACCTTAAGGTGGGGAAAACCTTAGAGTTAATCAAGAAACGATCACCACCAAGATTCATTGGTATTTAACCCTGTTTCAGGCATCCAGATTGAACTCAGCAGATGTTCAAAAATTTCATTAAATGATTACCCATTCCCTCTGATTGACCTCTCAAAAGATGACAAAATCCTTGCACCACTCACATCGCACAAAATAAATTGTGATTTATTTCAAATTTCAAGCCTGATGGTCTTGTCTCATATGTTATCCCATTTGATGGGTACCTAGCAGATCTGATAACAGTCACGAAAGCCCTCCATCCCCTTTTCTAGAACCTTCTGGATAGGGGGTACAGTCTGATTTGCAAAGCTCAATAACAATTCTCTTCCATAACAAAGCAGCCCAAGAATAACCTTCAAACTGGCGTCCAATTTTAATCCTAAACATTGGCCACAAAATGTTCACAAAACCCCTAGCGAACTGCATTATGAAGTGGGTGGCGCCCCACCTCCACCCAGCTCAACACGGGTTCATCATAGGGTGGTCACTATGGATAAACACAATGATCTTCTTCCCTCTTTCAACCAACTCGACCTAAACCCATGGTTTTGTGGTGTTCCTTGACATGGAAAATTGTACAAACATGTGATTTGGCGCTACCTCAAAGCCTTTATAATCTGCCTCCACCTCCCACCTCAGGCTAGGAGGTAGATTTTAGTGCTAACGACCAGCTGCAAGCAAGAGTATTAATCTAATGGGCTTTATGGCGATAGTAATGTTGAATAGGGTCTCTTCCAAGGGGACCCTTTGAGCCTGATACTATTTTAATATAGCCCTTGATCACCTCCTGTCTCTACTCCACAAAAACTCATGGTTATCCAAGTGTCCAGAAAACCTCCCAGCTGCACCATAGCCTTCACTAACAAAACAGCGATAGCGATCAAATGCAAAAGTGACCATGACCTAACCGTTGATGCCCTCAGTCATTATCCCAAGGCGTCCAACATGAAGTTACCAAATCAAAAACCACTATAATAAAGGTCAGCACCCCCACTTTTCCTCCCCCTCTTGGCATAGAGCCTACCCGTGACACATTCTGTCACCTATATGTCCTCACTCCACACCAAGGAGTAACAATAAAAGATAAGAAGAATCATATAATAGAAGCAATAGATTCCTGCATTGTTTGCTGGAACCACTAGCATAACACCCCCAGGGATGGGTCTGATGGCAAACATGCTTCTACAGTCAAAATCATAGTTCTCACCTACGTCTGCCATTTAACGGACAGTTTCTACTTATGACTAAACATGATAATCCATTACTAGGTTTGGAGATATAACAAATTCCCACTGCTTGCCAATGATTTCCTGACCCTTCAGCAAAGGTGGCCTGGGACTTTAGGACATGAGGGCCAATGCCATATTAATACTCACTGGGTTCCTCAAGTCTGTCATCTGCTGGACGTGACCTTAATGCTGCAGTGGGCCTCACCCTACACCAAACATTAGAATCCTCCTTGGAACTCCTTCAAGACTCACCAACGGCTGTTGGAGAATGGCTTATCAATCACTCAGGACACTACTAAAACCTTCCTTGAGTTTATTATGTGACTAGGCAATCCTGTCCCTCAAGTGGGTAGGTGCATGAGCTTATCATACTTTCCCATAGATAAGAGTGTCCCTAGCCTCAGCTCCCGCCACCACACCTTAGTCCACAATGGAAGGATTGTCACAACCCACCTCAACCCTTTGAGTGACCCCTGATACATCCTCGCCTCCTCAAACTTCTTCCCCCACCATCAAGTATGATCTTACACAGTGCATTCAAAAAGTTCTGGGACTAACGTTTTAAAGACACAACTTTACAAATAAATAAAATTTCTTTTATCATAATTTAACATTAACCTTTCCCTCTCTATACATATTTATATTGCTAAAACAATTGTTAAAAGGCATGCACATAGTTCCTATTTTATATAACCATGTTTAAACCAGCTGTCACATTCTTCTGAATTGTCTCTACTTTATCAAAAGGATGAACCTTCAGTGCCACCTTCAGATTATAATTATCCACCCTATTCACCAGATTTGGCTCTGTCTGACTTCTTTCTGTTCTCTAATCTAAAGGGGCACTGAAGGTTCATCCTTTTGATAAAGTAGAGACAATTAAGAAGAATGTGACAGCTGGTCTAAACATGGTTATACAAAATAGGAACTATGTGCATACCTTTTAACAATTGTTTTAGCAATATAATTATGTATAGAGAGGGAAAGATTGTATGTTAAATTATGATAAAAAAAGTTTATTTATCTGTAAAGTTGTGTCTTTAAAACGTTAGTCCCAGAACTTTTTGAATGCACTGTGTATGCTCTGGCGGGACATCAGCCACCCAGTTCTTTTGGCAGAAATTTTAAACACTCTGTGTTGAGTTCTCCACTACTTGTTAAGAACAGGGGATCAAAATGATCCCACATTCCCACACAAGGGCTGCCCACGATGCACTGAACTGAACGACACATACTTTCAACAATTTTTCTCCTTCCCCCATGTCACCCCTTTTGGATAATATCCACAAACTTTTCTGAGTGGATACCTGGCTTTGTCACCCAGTTCAAGATACTATGTTTGAACGCTCACTCCCTGACTGCCCAAAGATTTCTCTGAATCCTGGCTTTTGGCGTCCCAATATGGATGATTCATAACTTGTACCTCCACGCTGTTTTGACTCTCTACTGTGGACGTTGCCCCACATGCTTACCTATTTTCAGGTGCAAACCAAAATGGCCTGAAATTTCTGTTACCTCTTTAATTGCCAACAGATCCATTGAAACTGAGGCACGACTCTAGTAGGATACCCTCCTCTCCATTTCTCAATCTTTACACACATCCCTCTCCCCACCTCAGTCTCTTAAGGGCTCAGGCATGATTTGAATAAATTTGATGAATTTTCCCTTGGGTGGGACCACCTAGTACTCAAAAAAGTTGATGATTTAGATAATTTGATAGGAAAATGAACTTTACCAAATGGTCGTTGGTTGGATACTTCAATAAATTTAATTGTTTATGAACTTATTGACGGCCATATATACTAGTAAAACTAGAATAAATGATTTAAACATATCTTGTAATATATACTAAGCAAAGCTGGGAAAATGGTCTAGCTATATATAACATGTGTTTTCTAAGTTGTTCTCCGTAGGCTCCACCTGTTAACAATTTCCAACTTTTTTGTGAATCTGGAAAAGCATGTTGCCATTCGCATAGTGGTTATGATGATTGTAGAGTGGGCACCCCAGTTTATAAATCCAGCAGCTAAACGCGTCCTAGCCAAAAAGTAAAAAAGTATGCTTTTAAATCTTACTTTTAATCTCCAACAAAAAGTCACCACCAAACATATTACTTTCTCAGCCAATCTACCAACGGGCTCAGCACAATCCAGCCAAAAAAAGATTTCCAGTATGCTGATTCTGTCACACCATTAGTGAGTAAAAAATGCCTGTCAGCCCACATGGAAAAGGGTTCCCACCATCAATTTCATCCAGAGAACTCACCTTTGGGGCTAGCCAACTCACTCTATATATTAATCTGATCTAGCGTTTTAACTCCTTCACTAACCCTGTGCGTAAGTTCAAATTATCCTGCAGACACATAATTACTAACAATCTCACCCATACTATTATTAAATTTATTTGATCTAACAAATAAATTTGTTACAAATCATGAGCTAGTACCTAAGAGTGAGTTAATAATTATCTGTGGCCTGGTGTTAAACCAGATTACTTTGGAACGATGTTAAAGTCCAGCAACTGTAAACCCAGGAGGAGTTGTTGTTCTCCATGCCTCCCCCACCCTTGAGGGTCGCCCCAGTAAGGCCTGCGGTTGCCCCATTCCAGCCATTTGGTTTGTTATAGGGCTTTTGGTACGTGTTTGAGCTTTAAACTCTCACAGCGACCCTATAACGTCCCTCTTGCAAGTCATAAGGACAGTTGTGCCGCTGCCATTCTGTGCCTTCCACTTGGTCATGACACAAATATCCCAAAGCCCAATCTTCTTTTTATCAGCTGAATCTATGACATAATTAACTGACCAATAACTTCAGCGCTTTCCACCCTTTCCTTAGAACTAAATAAGCAATCAAATTACTTATTTAAATGAACATGAAGCCCCTCTGTGACATGGCCTACTCCTGTCTATCCCTAGTATCACTCATCCAGACATGTAAACAGGACATGAAGACAAGAAGCAATGACCACTCAGTTCCATAAATTATACTTTTCCTACAGTAAATGTGAAAGTAGTGGATAAACCCAGATCCCTGTCCTGAGATAGCAGATCAAATTCTTGATGCTCTGTCCAAACTCCAAGTGCACTTCTCAGCTGAGAGTTCTTGGATTCCTACGCCATTGACGCCCAAAGAAATGTGTCCCTCCTAGACGCATTGGCGAGGCAAGCTTGACTTTGGGTTAGAGGGATGTTGTATTCTGCAAACAAGATGGGAAAAACATATCTTTACCAAACTTGAAACCCACAGCTTTACATCTTTCTTTCGCTTCTTTACTTAAATTGAAGCCAAATTAAGATTTTTTATAAAAAAATACAAAACATGACCGCTCAATTGAGCCAAAGATTTATTAGTGTCAATGCAATCAATGCCTGCTGCCCTGGCCTGGGGTGGTGGTGCACAGCCATCTGGCATCTTTCAACCGCCGCCAAAGCGCGCCCAGGATGGCTCTGCTAGCCCTCCCAACGCTAACTAACGTTAGTCCCCCCTTGGGACTTAGCCCACCACTTCATAAGCTTTCAGATGGTGCTCTAGAGCCCTTTAGTGCTTCCACAGAGCAATTTGCATTCTAGCCTTTGGGTTGAATATGGGAATCTCTTCCCATATGCAAGCGCAGCCATCATCAAGATGGCCATGGCTGTTTTCAAAATCGCTGGCTATATTGGCTTCTGTCCCTTTAAGGGGTACTTTGACCTCAGCTTCCGCTCTGAAGCTGATGCAGCAGCAGCAGCCAAGCTGCAATTAATCTATAAAAAATTCCTTTGCCCACCGTTTGCACCTGGCTCCCAGATGAGGCCACTTTAGTGGTCCAGTTTGCCAGGTTGCCCTCCTTCCTTTCCCCCAAACGCCTCCACCATGAACTCACGGAGGGTTTGCCATTTATGGCACAGACCCCATGTTGCAGTTTGTGGTGCCCCATGGGGCAGATCATCTAGCAGGCCCTCGCGCCTTTGCAACATTCTGCCCATTTCATCTTAACACCCACCTCACAATTCCCCCCTGCACCGTGATCAGGTCTGCCCCTGATCATCCTTTTTGGGCGCGTGTCAAAAATGGCTGCACCATCTGCCCATTATGTTTCAAGCTCAATCACTTGAAGCGCAAGTGCCCTATGGCTTCTGCTTCTGCCGCTTACACTTCTCCCCCTCCGGTGCCACCCTAATGGCTGCCTTGCCCCAATTTTTTGAATGGGGCGTGATCCTCCCGCCCCCAACCTTGGCAAATTCTGGCGTGGCTTCCAAAGCCGCAGCAACTAAAATTTTAATAATTTTAAAATTTCAGTTGGGTTTTATGGCGCCCTGAGCTGATGGCTGAAACAGTTTCAGCTGAGCTGCCATGGTTGGCAGCTCGTGGCAAATCAGGTGCTGCCAACCAGCTAACTACGGTGGATGGGCCAGCACTAGCAGATTTTAATCCTTTCAAAGCACTCAAATGGATTGGGGATTTGGATCGGGCTTATAATGTTAAGCCTGATTTTGTTTTGGAGGAATTCTTTGTTGATCCTTTCAATTCACGCCCTGGCCGTTTTCGCTCTAAAAACAGTTTTCCAGTTTATAAAAATATAAATAAAATGGTATTTGAAGCCGCTGCTGCTCCTGACAACACCCTACTACGCCAGCAACTCCAAGGGGCGATGGAACCCCTGGTTGAGGGTATTCCTATCCCCCAATTTCCCCAATAATTTTAAGGAAGATGCAAAATATGATATTGAGGAGCTTGCTTTTGGTGTGAGCTGCACTTGCATCGATGTGGCAAAAACCTCTATTTTTGACCCTCAACTATCCCCAACCGCCAGCACATCAAATCTTTCACTTGTGTGCCGGCTCTCATCACTTTCACTAAGCATCAACTTGCTCAATATGTTGAGGCAATGGATACCGCTGGCCTCATAAATGAAGAAAACCCGCAGCTATACCTCCTCATGCCCCATGTCGCTGATACCCCTTCCCCTATGTTGTCCGCCATGGTCAGCCAGCTAAAGTGGGCGCCGGACAAAAGTTTCCTCAAAAAGCTTCCTCACCTTCTGATATGAATTTCTAGGCTGATAACCTAGGGTCTATATTAGGATTTTTTTAGTTTAGATTAATCCCTTTGTTTGGCCCATATGCAAATAAAGATGCGTGGCGGCTCCCCCTTTTGGGTTGGGCACCACTAGTGCTATAAAAAGAAACCCACAGCTTTACAAGCACCTAAATCTAGAGCCTCTCACCTCTTCCGCCTCTACACCCTGAGTCAGGATGCCTCTTATCTATCTTCTATTGTTAAAGCCTTTGCTTCTCTAGTCCCTTCATTAGGGAGACCTTTCAAAATTGCGGTTTCTTCCTTCAGAGCTGCCTTAAACGATTGTTTGCAAGCCATCCCTCATGGGATCCCCTTTCTGTATCTGTGGAGGTGGCCTTACTACTAGAACATTCAATTAAAGCCAGACCCCTTAGAAAAACTACATCAGTGGCGGCTATTTTATCTTCCAAAGCTTCCGCACTTCCACAAACTAAATTAGGCTCTGCTGAAAAAGCCTTCTTCCATCTTTACAGAAAATAAGTGTACTGGGAAATGCTCATCCAAGAATACAGTGGCAACTCCTTGTCTGCTAGATCACTTTATTGCTAAAGATATTCCAGCGGCTGACCCCTTTTTCCTTTCTAAGGAAGAGAAAATGGTTATGACACTGGATCTAGAAGACCAATTTTTAACATCTAGCGAAAGCCCTCGCCAAAGCTCTTTTAGAGTATATACAGGAAATTTTATTAAATAACATGGGAATATCTTCTTTCTAAACCTTACCCATACCTTACAGTACTCAGGGACATTTAGATTCCACTGACGCGCTGGACCCTGGGTCCTCTTCTCCTGCAAGTGAGGAGGAGAAGGTCATAGTTTTGAATCCCTCCAATACCACCATAACACTTGACCAGGATGATCTCAGATAGTTTTTAGAAAGCATGTAGCATTTACCACAAGCTACTAAAGATCCTCTTTTAATTATGGGCTTTGCACCCTTCCTGATAATCTCTTTTTCTCCTCAAACATTAGATAAAATCAGCCTGTTTCCTATTTCCCCATTACCTTTGAACAGGGGCATATGAGGTTATGGTACAAGCTCTCATAAACACAGGATTAACGGGCAACTTAATGGATTTCAAAGTAGCACAATCTTTGGACCTGAACATGGATGTGGACCCTCCTACACTAGGCGTGTCTTTGGAACCAATGACATGTCACACCATCTGGAGTCCAATGCAGTTATTCATCCATAAGTTCTGCTTCTGTGGCGTGATTCCAATATGACTGGATGATAATCTTGGGACAGCTAGGGCAGATTGGGAAGAATCCGCCAAAATGATATCAATTATAATTATCAGAGTGCCTTAAGATGAGGTAATATTGGGATATAACGAGTTATTATTGGATCGCCTCTAAATATGATGATAAGGCAATAAGGCGATGTCAACAATTGCCACATACAAATTAAATCGCCTACAATTAGGGCGATAAAGAGCTAAAGAATAACATGATGAAATTGAGGAGAATTGGCGGAACAGAATAGTTCAAGCTATGAGAGTGGTATTTTCCAAAGCTGCTGTATATAATCAAGATGGGCGATTGAGAGAAGTAGGTTGTTAATAGAGAAAGGAGCGGAACAGCGAAAGGTTGCTGTATTTATTAAATAAATAAAAGAGTCGTTGAGCAATTGCTCCTAATTTTTAGTATATTATCAAGTGTGTCCAAAGTACTGATGATCCCCACATTGTCTGTCTGCTGCTCAGTGGGTTCAACCTGTATGAACAATACAGCAGATCCTTATGATACTGTCCAATTTTTATAACAGTGGTGCTCACTACAGGGGGCCCATTGATCAACCACCAAGCAGTACAAATCTCCAAATGCTAGCCATGTCTCACACAGCCTGTGTTGCTGGATAATCTTCATGGAACACTGCACCAGTCAGGTATGAGGAACTTAAACTTACCTTAGACGCAGTGCTCAAAAAACAGGATGTACTCCTTCAAGAACGAAATGCTGTCATGCATCAGCTTGATAGCACGCTTAGCTAAATGCAAATTCTGGGACAACAAAACAAGGAACTCGCTTACTGGTTGGGTGATACTACTGAACAGCTACAGTATGCAGAGAGGAAATTGACCAGTGCCTCTCAGTCTTCTCACTGGGACGAGGGTGAACAACAAGGGATGCATCTTATGAGGAAGAATATGACGCTGGTCAGAGCTACTACACCCAGGATGGTAGTACTGGATATGTATATGAGCCAGAGCATCAATTCCCTCAAGTAATGGCAGTGCTACCCACTGCAGAAGGCCATTCTACCCCTGAAGCAGTGGACATCCCTACTTCTGCTAGACCAGCTTTTCATTAGGAAACTGCTTTTGGATCCCAACCCATTCCTCAGTATGTTCCAAAAAGCCTTGAACATGATGAGGAGGTTAATATCAAGAAACTACCCCCACTTGATCAAAATGGGAATATACATGGTTTCTTCAAACGGTTTGAATCTGCAGTGAAAAGTGCATTGATAGATGGAAGGCTAAACTGTTGATATCTGCCTTGGATGTCAGGAGTGCTGATCAAGTCACCTGTTACCTACCAAGTAGCTCTGCTACCTATAGAGATGTAAAAGATACCATGTTTCGCTTGTTTGGGGGTACCTCAAAGATGTCACAGCAGAAAGCGGAATTCTTAACAATCATATTTTGCCAAAACGAGACTCTCCCGTAGCTCACTGATTGATTTACAATGGAAGCTCACGTGCTGATTGGGGCAGGGTACTTAGTGGAAGCAACATGTGCATCGCCATGACCTCCGCGGTGAAGCCATACTGAGAGCTCTACAACGTCATTTTGCCACTTCTGGATGATGACGTTCCCCTGCTCAAAATTGTACAGTTTTTGCATCACATATCCCCTAACCTTCAGCCGCCAAATATGGAATGGAAGACTACCGCCTCTACTGCACCCTCTTATTCAGGAGAATACTCTTGTCTGACTCATATTCCACCTAGCAACCCAACCTTACTATAACTCTGCACCTCATCCTCAGCCAAATTAGACTCAGCAGTTCAATAAGCGTCCATGGGCTGATCACAAAAACCGTCAGCAACCTAGCTACTGACCAGTACCTAGCTACACCAAATGCCATCAATAATCTTACTGACCTGGACCTGGTTACACCAAATGACCCCAAACTTTCCGACCTGGATCCTCTTATGGCAATCAAGGTCATGGATCTTATGGGGTTAGCTGCTATGAGTGTGGCCACCCTGTTCACTTGGCAAAACTCTGCCATAACCGCCGTGTGTACTACGTACACCAAGATCAATACTAGGGAAAAGATGGAGCGGAGTAGAGATGGGACCCTCTACCTCCGTGATTCCAAACCAAAACGTCCCTAAATCAATATTAGTATATCCTATGGAAGTCCCTCAGTACGATGTTGGAATTTTATACCAGCAGCCAGTTGGAGGAGTGAACGTAGTAACACGAGATTAAGCCAAGGCCGCGGTGGACAAAAAATCCCCAGAACAACTGAAGCCATATGCCTGTCAAGTGCTTGATCAGGCTTCCTCAGACAAGCTGGATTCTACCGCGGATGTGTTAACTCTGAAAGGTATAACGTCGCCCTTCTGAGAGATGCCATTGTCAAAGAATATCCCAAAGTTGGCGAGGGGATAATGAGTTTTCTAGAAAAAGAGATCCCATAAATGTTCACATATTAAACAGTGCATATTCTTCTTATTCTGAGTGTACGTACTGTGCTATTTTTGTAGTGAAAAATAGAGTTCGCGCTATAATAGATACTTGTGCTCCAGTCAACATAGTTTCCGCTCAAGTTGATGGCAAAGCTGACGTTAAAAGCTGATGTGGACCATCGAATGGTGTATGGAACTGCTAGAGCAGAGAGCACCATCTCTGAGGAAGCTTACAGTGCACTACCTCTGCGCTTTGGGTCCATTGTCATCGTAGCTCCAGAGATTGTGCTACCAAATGAAAACTAAAATTTGTTAATAGGAACCTCTTTCCTGCGCCATTTTGGGTCTGTCATTAACATGATGGAGGAAACCCTCACTATTGTGGGCCAGCGGATCCAAATTTACTTCACCTCTAGCTTAGTGCCGAAGGATCCAGTGCACATGAGCCATATCAATCTTGCATATAGTGATTGGGTGATGCTAGTTCGCTATCACCAACTAAAAAACAAGACTTGGGCCCTTCCCCAGCAGATATATGAATATCAAGGGATACCTCTCCAAGCTGCAGGGCCCATATCTATTTTTTCTGGACATCAAGTTTTAGTGAACATTGAGTTAGAGGTGGAAGTGCCTGTTGGGCTATATGGGGAAGTCATTGGGCTCTATCATTAAAGATGGTATGAGCCTCATGTGGCTCCAGGGATTATACTTCCAAGGCATGGAGAGATTAGGGTTTTGTTAGCAAACCTCCAGAACAAACCAATGCAAAATCGCCGACACCAAATAGTAGCATATTTACATTTGACTCCAATAGAAGAGGTCCTTCAGGTTCATGATTCTGGGTCGTTGGACGAATTGGTCTACCAGTCGAGGTACTGGCTGGCATAATGATGGTGGTACTGCGGAGTAGTCTAATAAAGATATTAGAAGAACAAAAAGACCAAGCAATAGCTTTATTTAAGAAGTACAAGGAGATTTTTGCTGTCAACAATCATGACTTAGGGTGCTCTGGGGATGGTCCATCAAGTAGACACATAAGATTATCCCCTAAAAGGTCACGGCCAAATTCACCAATCAAGGGCAGTGGAAGATGTTGTCACTAATGAAATTGACAAGTTTCTTGAGCAAGGGATGCTCAAACCATCCAAGAGTCCATGGGCTTCGCCCATTCTGATTGTAAAAAAGAAGGATGGCACCACCCATGTAGTAATAGGCTACTGGAAGCTCAACAGTATTACAAAAAAGGACTCTTACCCTTTGCCAAGGATCAAAGATGCTTTGGATCAGTTAGGGAGACCCGTTATTTTTCTGCAATGGACTTGATTTCAGGTTACTGGAAAATCAAGATACCCATGGCAGAACAGGAAAAATGCGCCATAAATCACCTCCATAGACCTTTTTCAGCTGACTCAAATTCCTCAAGGGCTATGTAATGCCCCATCCACAGAGCAGCGAGCCATGGACACTATTATTGATGACCTGAAGCTGTCATGCGTCCTTGTATACCTCGATGATATTAACTTTTTCTCTCAAACCTTTTTGGAGCACCTCGATCATTTAGAAGCAGTATTCCACCAGCTTGCTGAGGCGAACATCAAAATTAAGCCTTGAAAATATAACTTCTTTAAAGGTCAATTGTAATACCTGGGGTTTGTGGTAGACCCTAAGGGGATAAAACCACAACCAGCTAAGGTAGAGGCCATTCATAAAATGATTACACCTAATAGTAAACGTGTCATACAGGTATTTTTGGGAATGGTCAATTACTGACGCTTCATCCCTACCTTTAGTTGTATTGGGGGGCCACTATTTGAGTTGTTAAAAAGGATGCTGTGTTTGAATGGATGGAACGTTGTCAATACGCTTTTGATACACTTTGTACGGCGCTGACCAGTGCACCAGTGTTACGCTATCTGAACTTTGATAGAGAGTTTATTGTTCAGATGGATGCGTCCCTTTCTGCTGTTGGGGCAGTACTTTCTTAGAAAGATGACGAGGGAGAGGAGCATCCCATAGTGTACTGTAGTCAAAGTCTGAACTTCCATGAGCGTAATTATAATGTTACCAAGTGGGAGTTCTTGGTGGCGATCTATGCGTATAAGCAATTTAGAGTCTACTTGCATGGAGTAAAGTTTAAATTAATAACAGATCACGCATCATTAAGTTGGTTGCAGAACCTCAAAGAACCTGAAGGCTGTATGGCTTGATGGGCTCTTAAGCTGCAGAATCATGACTTCGGGATCCTTCACTGCCCAGGAGTAAATCATCATAACACTGACTGTTTATCTTGATTACTGACTGTTTCCATGACGGCGGACCTCAGTGACATGATGTATGATAAGATGAGCAGCAGAAAATATGATGAAGAACTGCCCCAAATGATTAAAGGGTTGATTGAGATGCGAACAAATACCTTCCCACATAATGGGGAACTGTACAAGCGGATCAGCGATTCTATGGTGAATTTTCCACGTCCCTCAGCATGGCCAGGAATTATTATGAGCACCCATAAGGCAGTTGGACATGGTGGAGGGCGCAAGACGTTGGAGTTGTTGTTCCCTCAGTACTATTGAGAAAGCATGAACTTTGATGTGCTCAAAACCATTTCCTGTTGCCATCAGTGCCAGATGGAGAAGCCATTCTGCCGCAAGTCTTTGTATTGGGTAGTGAAACCACATTTTGCTTGGAATATGGTTTCCCTCGATATCGTTGGTCCCTTGCCAACATGAGCTAACCAGTGAAAGTAAATTCTGGTGGATATTGACCATTTACCCTGGTGGGTTGAAGTGCGGCCAATACGGGATTTGGGGGCAGTCACAGTGGCCAAGTTTGTAATGGAATGCATTATTGAGCGACTTGGCTGCCCTCAAATCATTCTCACTGATAATGGAACCAACTTCACTTAGTACATACTCCCCAAACTGAACGAGCTTATGGGTATCCATGGGGTTCTGATGACCCTATATCACCCAAGTACAATGGAATGGTTGAGTGGGTGAATGGGACTTTGGTGAACATAATACGAAAATTAGTAATGGATTGACCTTCTTATTGGAGTACTCTCCTTTATACTGCCATGTTTGCCTATAACATTAGTTACCATTCTGCCATGGGGAAGAGCCCCTTCCAACTACTATATGGCTGACACCCGCCTCTTCCAGCGTTACTTAAGATGTGTGTAGAAGACACCAGCAGAATGGAACCCCATCGCTATTTGACTAACCTTACAAACACTCTGATCAAATTGTAAACCAAAGCATATTCCTTCAGCTTAGCCAAGAAGATCAGAAATCAAGCTGCCGATCAGGTATGTCATAGTGGGTTGGTGCAGTTCAAAGAAGGCGATATAGTTCTTTATCATGACCATCATGGGTTCAGGCAGAAACACAAGATGGCCAGTATTTGGATTGGTCCATTTGAAGTTATAGATAAAACTGGGTTCAACGCGTATACCATCAAGGACCCCACAAGTGGTCAGATCATTAGCTGAGCGCACATAAAGTTCCTCCAACCATACAAGCAATAGGAGCCTTATTATCCAGTCAAGGAGGGGGTAATGTCACGAATTTGATATGACTGGATGATAATCTTGGGACAGCTAGGGCAGATTGGGAAGAATCCGCCAAAATGATATCAGTTACAATTATTTGAGTTCCTTGAGACAAGGTAATATTGGGATATAACGAGTTATGATTGGATCGCCTCTATATAAGGTGATAAGTTGATAAGGTGATGTTGACAATTGATGAATACAAATTAAATTGCCTACAATTAGGGCGATAAAGAGCTAAAGAATAATAAACCAAAATTGAGGAGAATTGGTGGAATAAAATCGTCCAAGCTATGTGAGTGGTATCATCTGGAGCCACTGTATATAAGCGAGATGGGCGATTGAGAGAAGTAGGTTGTTTATAGGAGAAAGAGCGGAACAGCAAAAGGTTTCTGTATTTATTAAAATAAATAATGGAGTTATTGGGGCGATTGCTTCTAATTTTTAGTATATTTTCAAGTGTGTCCAAAGTAATAACAATCCCCACATCATCTGTCTGTTGCTCATAGGGTTTGATCTATATGAACAATATGGTGGATCCTAACATAACTGTCTGATTTTATAACATTCTGTAATCGCTTTTTGAAAAGTACATGAATAATTGTGTCATGTATATATGATTATTGGCTGATGGCGTCTTCAGCAGATGAATACAAACTTAGATCTCACTTTTCTGTCATTTACCAATAGTAGGCACAGTGGAGAATTCTCATTGATAATAACTATTACCCTGAAGGCCTCACCTGGTTTAATTTCTCCACCAGCTCCTTCCACTATGGATCTACTCAAAATTTTTCTACATTCCTTACCATATACAAGGACTTTTTTGGCATTTGTCTGGCAACCAGACTTCGTCCCCATTCAAAATGTGATTTATCACACCAATTGAAGGTGCACATTGATAACATCAACTGTCCCTTATATCTTTACACTAAGGATGAAGACAAAGCTTTGGGTTTATGGCTGGACGATATGCTAGAAAAGGTCTTGATCATCAATAAGTCATTTTTTATTTCCTATTCCAAGCCTTTGTCTAGAAAGCAGATGGCTCTCTTTGGTCCTGTTTCAACTATGACAATTTAAACAATGTAACGGTCCTAGACCCATAAACCTTTTACTGGAAATATCCATTGCCCAAGCTATCACAAAACTCTTGGGTATTCTTTAAGCTCAACCTGGCTAACGCCATCAATCAGGTGAGAGTCAAGTTTAGGCAGGAGTGATTGCAGCCGTCCATACTAGGCGCGGAATAATAATTTGAGTGTCCTTTGGGTTAAAGTACGCTCTGGAAACTTTACAGCATCTTATTAAAGATGTCCTTGGCAATTTCTGATTTACATGTGCCATCGCCTATAGTGATTATATATTAGTCCACTCCCAACCCATGAGCAACTGCAGAGAGTTGGAAGCCATGATGGCGGCCCTCCACAAGACACGTCTTTTTGTAAAGTCCTAAAGTGAGATTCTTACAAGGAAGAGTATACCTTCTTGGGGAGCCTAGTTCTGAAAGATATGCGTTTCCTCCATGAAAATTAGAAGCCATTAAGTCTTGTCTGACCCCTCCTATAAGAAACAACTCCAGAGCTTCCTTGGTATGGTGACATTCTTGAAGAAATTCTCCTCAGCTCTCTCTCAGTTAGACACTCCCCTATTGCCATTAATGATAAAACGCTCCCTTCTGTTGTCTGACGAATGCCAACACACCTTTGAGGCTATTGAAAAGGTCTTTCTGTCAGCCCCAGTTTTTTCATGCTTATACATCTAATCCCTTCATTGTTTCCTGAGATTCCTTAGAAGTTGCTGCAGGATTAGTGTTACCACAATAGCACAAAGGAGCGGTTCACCCTGTTTCATACTTCACCTAGGAAATATACCTCCATGGAACAGGCACAGATATTTAAAACAAAAAACTGCAGCAGTATCATGGTCGCTCACTCATTGGAGATACCTTTTCCAGGGCGCAACTTACAATCACTGTGCGCAACAAGCAAAAATCATTGTTGTATTACTGAAAGCCCCATAAAGTTGGCCATTGCCATACATGCACCAACTGGAATCTCTGTGGTTTTCCCTTTACTTATGAGTTATAAAGGAGCCGTTAAACATCATACCCAATATGTTAAGCTGCAACTTTGCATGGATACAGTCCATAAGATAAACTATTTGAGCTCACCACATTTGTGCCCTTCCAAATTCCTCACTTTGAAACCAGTCACAGTATGCTGTGCTGATATGGCCTCGGAGGCACCCATGCTTTTTCAGGTCTTACAACCCAATTGTGTTGCCTTGAAAGAGTAGAGATGATAGAAGACTTGTAGACTAGAACTTACAAACGCCACTTATATTAATATAAATAGGTGATCTTCTTTTGAGACAGGATGGCTATAACCTTCCTTGCATATGAAGGTTATTGAGAATCACAACGCTCCTCCGCAGTGGGCCATCCAGGAAAAATGTGCCTAAATCATCAAAAGGATATAAAATTGGCCCAGGCTCTATAAAGACATTCAAGATTAAGTTAAAAACTGAGTCACCTGCGCCTGTTATAAGTCTGAATGATCATGGAATAAGGGACTTCTCAGCCCAATACAAAAAACAGAAGGCCCCTAGACGTCAGTCTTGGTGGATTTCACTGTGAAACTCCCCCTATCAAAGGGTTTGATGCAGTAATGGGGTTGTGTATATGTTCACAAGGTTTGCGTTGTTAAGCACATTCCACATAACTATAACTGTGGAAGAGCCTGCAGCTTTATTCATTGCTCATGTATTCTCAATCTTCAAATTACTATAATAAAATTTGAGGGATTTTTTCACTCAGTTTATGGCCATTGTTTGTGATAAAGTACAGAACTCCTCAGCATCAAGCCATGACAACCTACAAATCTCCAGTTGGATGGGCAAACTGAGAGGGTTGATATTTCTTAGAGAAGTACCTACTGTGTTACTCCTCAGCCTCTCAAGATACTTGGGCCACAGATCTTCCCTTGACGCAGTTTGCCTACAGCAATGCGTTGCACTCCTCCACAGGGTTCTCTCCCTTAAGGCCACCCTGGGGTAAACCCCTGCTTTCATATTGGTCAACTCCTGATCTCAGTGTTCCCGTAGTGGAAGACCACATCACCCGCATACAGGATACCAAAAATCTTGTCCAGAAGCACTTTATCAAGGGCCTTCGAGAATTACATGAAGCTTCTAACTGGAAGCGTCTTCCAGGTCAAGATATTTCAGTAGGCACTTTTGTCATGCTAGATACACACAACATGAATATTGAGTGTCTACTTATGGTAAAAGCTAGCAAACGCTTGGGACCCATTTAAATATATAAAGACTTAGTTGATGGGGCAGAAACATGAAGCTCCCAGAGCACTGGAAGCATATTAACGTGCTAACACCTCTTAGTTATCCCACTTCAAAGGGGAGTGACCCTCTCCCTTAGAGCATATCATTGTTGGCAATTCTTAAGATGCTAAGATTAAAGCAATACTGGCCTCAAGGAGATCCCATAGATCTGTACAGCACCTTCTCACATGTAAGGATATCCCCTTATATGAGAATAGCTAGGTGAGGGTCAATAGATACGCTAGTTTTAGTTAGCTGGAGGCAGCTTTCATGAGTCAAACCCCAAGGCCCTTTATCCTCCAAAGAAAGTTGCTGCCATCTTTTCCATCAAACTCCAACATAGCATAAAAACTATGTCCTAGTTCATGTACCAGGAAGAGGGATCTTTCCTGCTCTTATAGGAGAGATTAAGATACGTCTGAAAATTCTGCTTCTTTTATTAGTTTTATAAAATTACATACTGGTGCAACAGAGGTACCAAGGATCTAGTAGAACACTTGTCCAATCTGAGCCGCCTTGCTAAAATAATTGGTAAGTAATGGGTTTATGCCCTGGCACCTAAAAATCCTCCTAATTTTCCCCTTTCTCAACTTCCTCCCTATTGGAAATAGTTTGGGGAGGTCTCCAGTGAGGCATTCCAGCTTTGGGGTCACTTTCAGGGCCCCAAGACTCATTTTACTCTTAGCCCAGTAAGCCCTAGCCTCACTGAAACAGACCAAATCCGCCTTGAAACTTGGTTTCTCTAAAAAGTCGTGGAAGTCGGATTGGGTCACCATTTATTAAATTATAAATAGTAGATCCATAATTTGATTCGCACAGTACACCCTGGTATATTAGTACTAATGGACCAGTAGGAACATATCCCTACAAAGCGTATTGTGCAAAACAACTAATCTAAGCAAATCTGATCAAAATTGCCTCTATCAGGTAACCCAGGTACAAGCAATGCATTCATTATTAAAAGATTTTAAAAGTTTATTAGAAATTATTTAAAACCAGTCCAACCATACTGTGCTTCATAGATCAACAAATCAAGAATAATAAAAGTGGGCTCAGATCAGGCAGGTTCTGAAGCCAAAATCCAAACTCTTTTTTTCCTCTTGCACTATAAATACAACAGCCTTCCTAGGGTTTGTTGTTATTTCATTCAATAACTTGAGCCTTTTATATATAAGAACTATGTTTCCTACTTTTTCTTCGCAGACTCTACCTGTTATTGAAATTTCTAACAATTAGCCAATGAATCTGGCAAAGCACATCACCATCAGCTTATCGGTTCCAATGATTTTAGAGTGGGTATTTCAATACATTAATCCAGAATATTGCCGCACCCTAACTGAAGTAGTAATGAACTATTCTCTTGATGTATAGCTTTAAAGCACCGCAACTAAAGGACACCCCCAAACCCAAGTTTCACCCCGCTGATCTACCACTGTCTCAGCACTCAGACCAACAAGGGGATTTACAGTATGTCAATTCTGACACATCATTATTGAGAGAATACGGCTAAATGAATAACCCAAAAGGGGTTTCCATCCTCCAGATCATCCAGAACACCCATCCTTGGAGCCATTCACCCCAGGTTTATTTAAGAAATACAATATGGCGTCCCAACTCCATTACTAATCCTATGCGACAGTTCAAATTAGATTGCTTTTTCAGAATGACTACTAAACTCACCCAGTCTATAATCAAAGTGATTTTATCTGATTATCAATTTTGTTGATTTAAATAACAAAACAGTACCTCAGAGTGATTTTAGTATTATCTGTGGCCTGGTGTCAAACCAGGGTACCATGGACAGTTTCCTAAGGCCAGCACATTCTTATCCAAGAGGATTTGTTATCATCCATGCCTCCCACATTCTGGTGGTTGACTCACCAAGACCCACAGTTATCCCATGGCAGCTATTTGGTCTAATATAAGAACAGTTGGAATCCTGGCAAATTGGAGATCTCTGGTGCTTTTTGAGCTAAGGATTTCAACAATAACGCAGTTGCCAGAGTATTAAACCTCATGACTGCTATTTTATAATTTTGGGGTAAATTTAAACCACAAAAATATATTTTTTATAAATAAAAAAATGATAGTATCACTCAGACTTAATAAAACAAGAAGTAGTTTATTAATTAACACCTCCCATTATTTAGGATACTTGGGGGCTAATAGTGGGATATGAGGAAGTACATTAAAATCAGAGGGGAACTCAATTTGGCTAAATGACAACATGGCCTATCAGAACTTTTGAAACACTTTTATTAAATTTGATATGGCTTTAATTAGGCATTGGGTTCATAGTGGGGAATGATGTATACATGTAGTAGCATATTAACATAATTCCTTCAATAAGCCATCTGAAAGATATTTTCCCACAGGTGATTACCAGATGTCCTATTGACTAATTGACTTGTAAAATATTTTCATCCCCTGATTCCCCCTCAGGTCTATAAAATGTAGATTGATTTTTCTTAGAGATTTACACTAAACTAGAGTTAGTGCTTAGATGGACTTCTGAGCCAATGGCCTATTTTTTCTGGGGGCTCACTGTAACCTCACCAACTCTATCTGAGCTATTCTGAGGAATGCATGTAGTAAAATTATTTCTTCAACTGAACCAGTTCCGCTGAGGGTAGGACTGAAAATTCTCATTAATAAACTCAAAGCTATTCTTTACCAAAATATTATTATATGCTAATTCAACTTCCAATTGTCTGACATTATTCCTATCAAGAATGTTGGGGGAGCATAGGGCCAAAAAAACCGTTCATGAACTCTGTTGATAATAACTCCAGAAGCAATATTTTGATATAATATTCATCACCTCTCTTATAGGTGCAACAAAAGGTTCTTACCAAATGTACACTAGCTTCTCACTTCTAGGAGTGATGCAATTATGATAATATAAAACCAAGTAAAAATTTAAAAAGATGATAGTGATGTTCAGAGCTTATTCACTGCTTGACCCTCTTTGGTGAAGAATTTTGGCTAAATAGCCATAGCATCATCCTGTAGTTGGATGATGTGATGGACAAAACTTTATTGCCTTGTCAGGATCATCAGTCCTGGCAGAGAAGACATCGCTAGCTAAGAGAGCGGTTATCCCAGGTTCTTGTCCATACAAAACATGGAAAGGAGACATTTTAAGAATTCTATGATAGCTTATATAATATGTTGTAAGGGCACTAGGCAAGATCTTATATAAGTGAAGTGGTTCAGAAGTGGCCATCTTTCACAATATAGATACAAAAATTCCAATTTCTATTTTATGGTACCATTTTTAGAAGGTTTATATAAGGCTGAAAAAGGTGCGTTCTCATGGAGGTAGCCAAGATCTTGACCACTCTAGAGGTGAAATTTTTCGTTATCAAAGAGTAGAACCAGGGGGCAACCATGGCGTGTGTAAATTTTCTGATGTAAAAAGTAGCTATAGTTTTAGCATATTGGGCGAAATTGTCACATCTTCAATACATTTAATAAAGTGAATAATATCCACTAGTATGTAGCAAATCCCACTGGTAGTCTGTAGTAGAGGACCTACCATATCTTAACTTATTGTGTGGAAGGGTTGTTGGGGCGTAGTGTGTTGTAATTGATATTTGGCCTTGAAGCGGGATTGCTTTTTATAGGTTAGGCAGCATCCAGGACTTCAATAATGGATTAAATGATGTCCTCCCAATAGTACAGATATTCAATCCACTCATAAGTTTTCCTCACTCCTCCATTCCCAAGTGTAGAGCGGGCATCCATGATTGCTGGTAATGTTCTGAAGGTCAGAGATAGGGCAGCCATTAAGCCCTTACCTTTTTGTGTAACTTCCCACTCTCCATCTTGGCGTTGTGGGAGTGCCTTGCTAAATTTTTCTGGAAGGATTCATCCTCAACGTCTTAGGCGTCAGGGTTATAAAGATCATGTAACCTCTCCGCTTTACTGTTTTTAAGTGAAGGATAAACAGCCAAGTCAACCCATCAACATAAATATGACGAGTTTTAGCTCAGTGACCAATGTTTATATCATAATGTTGGAATACAAGGCCCAATGATACACCAGTTCAGTGTGATCTTCATATTTTTAGCCATTTTGAGCGTGGTCAATAACCACGGTGACTGAAGTTCCATATAAGAAAGGATGGTAATATTTAAAAGTGAGTAAGACAGCAAGGCAATATCTTTTCTGTGACGCTGTAAGTTACGTTCAGCCTTAGACAAGATCTCACTGATTTATGAGACTGGATGATTGACACCATTTACATCCAAATGAACTAAGATAGCCCCAATGGCGTAATCAGAGGCATCTTTGAACAACATGAAGGGCTTACCATAGTCAGGGTGATGGAGGATCGGCCGTTGTTGCAATAACTCCTTCAAGGTCTCAAACGCGGCCTTTTGTTCATCACCCCAATGGAATAGAGTGTTTTTAGCCAAGAGACATATGTGTGGCTCACTAAGATGGGCGATCTTGGGGATGAATTGATTGTAATACCACATCATGCTCAAGAATAACTGGATGCTACCATAGATTTTGCTCGCAGGCATCTTGGATATTGCTTCTGCCTTATCTTGAAGGGGTTGTATTCCATCTTGAGAGATAGCATGCCCGAGGAAATCCAAAATCTATTGAAAGAAAGTACATTTTGAGGGCTTCAGCTTGATGTTGGATGCTCACAACCGTTGAAACACTTTCTTAAGGTGCACGAGGTTCTCAATGAACGTCTTAGATAAGAACGTGATGTCAATGAGATAGACAATCACACAGCTTAGCTTAAGGTCCTGGTGAATGCGATCCATCGCCTGCTGAAAAGCAGCAGGCGCATTACACAATCCATGAGGTATCCAAGTGGATTGGAACAAACCCTCGCTGCAGATAAGGGCACTTCTCCTGATCCTGTGGAGAAAGGTCCATCTGCCAGTATCCGCTAGCCAAGTCCATGGAAGAGAAGAAATTGGACCCAGAGAGTTGTTCCAGAGCGTCATCAATTCAGGGGATTTGGTAACTGTCCTTCTTTGTGAGGTTGTTCAGTGTGTGGTAGTCTGTAACTACCCAATGATCTTCATTTTTATTCTTTATGAGCAATAGTGGAGATGACTAAGGGCTTTGGGATGGCACCAGAAGCCCAGCGTCCAGAAGCTGTTTGAGCTCTGTCCTCATTTGTAGCTCCTCAACTTTTATTTGCAATAGGTTTGGAGTGGATATGGAGAGCCTCCCAAACATCAATAGTATGAGTCCACCCCTTCATGTGCCCATAATCATTGTCAGATTTGGAGAAAGTGTCGCTGTAGGCCTCAATCAGGGTGTGGACTTTATCCAGCTCAGCTGGGGTTAGTTCATCTGAGATTTGAACATTAGGAAAGACACATACCAATTGGTCAGTGGGTAAGCCCATATCCAACATAGAGCCAATAAAGTGAACCTTGTAATCTTCTCATTTGGGATCAACAGGCTTTTTACAATTATTAGATGTTTTATATTTTACAATGATGTCTTAATTAAAAGATTTCATTAGGATATTGATGGGTCGCTGGTAGGCTGGGTCTAGTTTGCCAGGAAATACCCGTGGTTCTAAAGAACTTACTACATCAATGCTAGTTATTTGTACCAAGCAGGTTCAGGGGATTCATAGATTGTTTTGGTGCCAATCAACTTTTGTTTACCTAACTTGATCAGTATCTCTTCTAAAGCATAAAAAGGAAGGCCCTCTGAAGCGTCAACAGAATTAGGAAACTTTTTTGTTTTTCTAGGACGTTGTGTAAAGTAGAGATAATGAAGAGGAAGAAATCACCAACTAGGCAAGAGCTTTTTTCTATCAGGTTCTTTATTGTTAAAGACCAGAGGAACTTCATAATTGATTAGGGATAGATAACCCTGTTTCATGTTGATATATCCGTCATACTCAATAATAAATTAAGTGCCAGTAAGCATTTCAAAAGCGCTATTGTCCAATACACAGCGGGTGCTGACAGGCTAAGCTTCCTAATCTGAATGGGCAGGGAGGAGTAGGCTCCAACTGCACGAGTGTTGTTTAGGCCCACAGTTCCATACTCTTGAGAGTATTCCAGGTCAGGCGCCAACTTAATCTCTTGATTAGCTTCGAGGAGATCACATTGATTGTTGCACCAGTATCAAGGTTGACCAAAACCTATACCTTAATGAAGAAAAACTCCACCTGGGTTACAGTTTACTAAAGTTAGGAGCGAGAGCTAGAAACTCCTTCAGAAATAAAGTGGACGCAAGTTTTTAGCTGTCTCGGTATATTCATATTCTAATAACTATAGAGTATTAACATGGTAAATTGTTGGACCAACAAGACAATAACCTGCTCGCATTGATAGCGGTATCAATAACCTCAAAGCACCTCAGTACTTGGTAGATAGTTTCTTCAGGTATCATGGCCATAAGTACACCTTCAGGGTTCAGCCAGTCTGGTATTCCTACTTCAATGAGGCTCTTAGGACATAATAGCCAACGTCCTCATAACCCCTTCAGATTTGTCATTGGAGGGGTTGTTTATGTAAACCAGATGGGTGATAGGAGAGAGGTCGGAGGTAGGCACATCAGCTTCGCCAGTTTTCTTGGAGAGACTCACATTTTTAGCAGGACTTTCCAGGTGGCAGGTCTTGTTCTTAAGGTAATCAACTATTATTCTAGGCGTAGGAGCAGGCATGTTAACTTTTACAGCCTTAGACTTATGCCCATGGTTGGCTGGCGTGAGTTGCACCTTGGAAACAAGTTTGAAACTGGGAATAGTCTGAGAAGATGCCAAGGAAGGTACATTTTTGGCTTAGAGGGGCGTGACAATTGAGCCGCTGTAAAAAACGACTTTAAGGAGGGTATGAAGCGAGGCAAAGTTTCAACTGATGGAACCAGATGCACTGTGGATGCAGAAAACGGGAGGCAGCGTTGCCCTGTCACTGCTATCGTCCTCTAATCAACCTCACATAGCGGAATTATGTCTGATTTGAGTCTCATCTCAGGGGCTGGTTTTGGAATGGTAACCAGCACAGGTGGGGCCATGGGAATCATCATGGACTCCTTTAGCTGAGCTACGTTGTAAAATACTCAATGTTTAAGACTTGGGATTCAACCCAGTACCTTGGGTAGTCTCAACGTTATGGATATCTGAAACCTCTAGCAGAGCCTCCTTGATATCGTGAACATTCTTAAAATAGCGTTTTAAAGAGATAATATGCCTTTTCAGGGAAGTGTGAGAAGCCAAACCAATCAGAATGGCAGCATCGGTGTCATCAAGGCTTAACATCTTTGTGGCTAACAGCATTTGAGCTTCTATTAGAACCGCTCAGTGAAGGTGGTAACCAATTCCCCTTGTTCATGATAAAAATAAAAATTCTTATTTTCCCCTTTTGTAAACTCTAATTCGAGCCAATCCTCAAAAAGTGCTTTATTAACCTCCACCCAGAAAATAAATGTTTCCATATGATGAACCATAACCTCTTGAGCCATATGACTCAAGGAAGGGAGAACGTGCTTGTTTTTATTGAGCAGTTGTGACATCCATGGCAGATTCATATAAATACAAAATAAAGCAATACTGCTTTCACCCAGGTTGATATATCCTAAATGGGGGTTTAAAGGGGATGAGGTTACTCCCAGTTGAAACAGGAACAGCACTAGAAACTTCATGGGGAGCTGGAGAGGGACACTGTCAAGTCTTAAGTCATGATAACGTTGAATAGTTTCTGTTCCATGACAGCTGATCTGGGTCTAACTTCAGCATGGAGGTTAGAAAGGTCTCTCCCTCAGACATTAATATTGTATCTAAAAGATTGCGAGTGTACAAGGTTCCATTAAGTGAGCACCACTTGTTGGAATTCTTGGTAAGTTTGGAACTCGCTGGTACTTTTTGGGCTCAGGATACAACAATAACGCAGTTGCAAGAGTATTAAAACTCATTACTGCTATTTACAATTTCTAGGTGAATCTAAACTACAGATAAGTACAAATTTTTATAATAAAAAATGATAGTATCACTCAGGCTAAGTAAAACAGGAGACAGTTTTTAATTAACGCCTCCCATTATTTAGGATACTTGAGGGTTAATAGTGTGATATATGGGCGTTAATGATAATAAGAGGGAACTCAATTTGGCTAAATGACAACTTGGCCAATCAGAACTCTTGAAACACTTTTAAAATTTGATATGACTTAATTTTAGGTATTGGGTTCATAGTGGGGGATGACGTATACATGTGGTAGCATTTTAACATATTTCCTTTAATCAGCCATCTGAAAGATATTTTCCCACAGTTGATTACCATATGTCCTAATGACTGATTGGCTATTAAATATTTTCATCTCCTGAAACCCCCTCAGGTCTATAAAAGGGGATTAATTTTTTTTAGAGATTTGCACTAAACTTGAGTTAGTGCTTGGGTGGACTTCTGAGTCAGTGGCCTATTTCGCTGGGGGTTCACTGTAACCTCATCAACTCTATCTGAGCTATTCTGCGGAATACATGTAGTATAATCATTACTCCAACTGACCCAATTTCACTGAGGGTTGGATTGGAAATTCATGTTAATAAACTAGAACTATTATTTCCATAAAGTATCATTAATTACCAGTTAAATGGCCATTTGTACAACAAGGGCCTTTAGTACATGTTTAAACTTTTTTTCCTCGCAGGAACACTAGAATATTCTCTCACAAGTTACTATGAATTTTTTAACACTGGCATTCTGGGCCTTCCACTGGGTTATGACACAATCAGACTGGAAGTCCATCTTCTAATCAGCAAGCCATGACAGTATGACTCGTTTTTGTGTAATGGCATCTTCAAGGAAAACATTTCTATTTGTCCTGATAAGCTGTTAAATCAGAAAGCTGGTTTCCCTGTGAGGACAAAACTGGTGACGTAGTTTTTTTGATGTGGTCAATATTCTGAATCATTTTGCAAGGGACCTCTACTTCACTGTGCGCCCTTGACCCATCTAACAGGGAAGTACCTTTTGTTTGGGGGGAAGCAGAAGAGGCAGCGTTAAAGTTTTATAAGAAAGTCTACTAACCATGCCTGTCTTGGCCCACTCTTGTATTAACCGTCTTTTCATTGTTTAAGGAACCTTTACCTCTGCCTAGGGGATGTTCTATTGCAGGAGGGTATGGATAGTTTATAATACCCTGTATGTTTTTTAGCTGTAAGATGCTCCCCACAAAGACCATTTACACGTGTATGACAAGGAGCTGCTTGCCATCATATCAGTGCTAAAAAAGGCACTAACCCCTGTACAGTTGGCATTCCTTAATTATAAGTACATACCACCATGTCTTTAAATTCCAAATGAGTCCCTGAAAAAAGTCCCAACGCCAAGCCCTCTAATACCAGAAACTCATATAATATTATCTTATGATTAAAAAACAAGTGGAACTAGAAAATTGATCCTAGATCTCATCAGCCATGACCACCGCCTAGAATTTTCCTGCATTAACTGTATTAGTACAATACTGCATCCATGCCCTATCCTATTTTTGCACCAATAAAGGATCCTGCTACAGTCACATGAAGAAACTAAAGGATTACCAGGGGTTTAGAATGTTTAGAAAGGGGTTAAAAGAGTTTCTCTCAGAAGGCTTACCAATAGGGCGCACAAGAATTTCACATATAGCAACGGGATTATTCTGCATCATAAGATGGTCTGGGTGCCCTTCACAGAAATTTTTCAAAAGCTTCTTAAGGATTATCACAGTTATCATATGTCTGGCCAAACTGGTGTTGAGAAAACCATAAGCTTAATCATACTGGATTACTCCTTGCTGGGAATGAAAGCTATGGTAAAACCTTGCTGAAAGCATAAAAGTGTCAGATTTAAACCCTCGTCTTTAAGATTTCAAAGTAACTTTATGCCACTCCAGATTCCTCCTCAGCCTTGGTATATTATCAGTATGGATTTCATCACATGTTTACCAATTACAATTGGGTTAAATGCAATATTAGTGGTAATTTACTGTCTCAAAAAGTATTCATAATTTATTTTTTATACCTTGTGCATCATTTTAACGAAAAATAAAGATATTTATTAAAGAGATTAATAAGACATGGCCTACCTGATGATGTAGTATCAGACTGTGGATTCCAAATTTATATCGCGCTTTTAAAACACCTTCTTTTCAATTCAAGCATCAAGCCTTGTCGCTCATCTGCTTACTAACCACAATTAGATGGCCTAACGTGAAGGGTCAACTAAACTCTTGAACATTATCTCTTCTTTTACATCCTCGCTCATCAGGACACCTGAACCATCTAATTCCTACTCAAAACTCATAAAGTAAGCACACTCACTCATCCTTTAATGTTTACTCCTTTTCTTGGATAACCATGGTCAACTCCCCAGATGTTTGATGGGCAACCTGATGGAGTGGAACCAGCCACGGATAATTTTGTGACCAATGAAATTGCAAACATTGCTGCCTTGGTGCTTAATCATAACAAGCTCATCCAAAAAAACTAAGATTGATGCTCACATCTCATAATCCTCTTTCCAAAGAAGGTGCCATGGCTCCTTAATAAACACAAAGAACAACTCCAACCCTATTGAATGCCATAGGCTGGTTCCTCTGGCCCTGAATCCATACACAGTGCTTATCCAAATCAACAAAGTGTCCTGAGTTTTCAATTACTTGTCACAATACAGTTTTTCCAAATTGTGACATTTGTGGTAAAACGTGAATTGATCTGAGCACTTTCCATTTACAGAGCTTGGTAGAGCTCACTTCAGTAATGCCAGACCTTTTGGTTACATAAAACCATTTCTCAGATCAAAAAAGTTTTCAATATGATGGTGCTTCTAAAAATATACTAACCATAGGCTTGTTACCCCCTCATGCATCTGATTTTTCTGACCCTCAGGATAAAAGCCTCCCCCAATTACAAAAGAGCCTCATCTTAGAATTCTACCAGTTCCTTTGGGCCACATAATACAGCCTACTTATTAAGCTTTGGATAAAATACATTGGTCCATATCAAAAATATACCTTTTGTCAGTTTCACCAACTCCTAACGCTTTAGGGCCAATGTAGCAGGCTTTAGTCCATTACATTTTAAGATCTTGTAAATTACCATCTTCGCTGATATAACACAAAAAGATCCGCATGCTGCAGGGTGTCCATCTCATTCCCAACCCCCATCCTGCACTCTGTCAGGTTGCATACACCCATAATGCTGTCCCCCCTCCAGTGCCCCACAATCTGTGACCCTCTGTTGTGCCCCCACTTGTACGATGCGCCATAGTTTGTAAGCCTGAAAGGTGACCCCAACTTTTTCATGTCAATTGACCAATTATAAGGCTCTGGTGCACCATGGATCTCAGGAATTAAGTTTTGTTAATGGCCCCATGTGTTAGCACCCACAATGCTGGTCATTCCCCATCCCCTCGCCTCTGCTGCTACATTCCAATGCCACCATTATGTAAGGAGGTGGTGTCACAATTTAATTAAAAAATTGTGGCATTGTTGGAATTCTTGAGATTTGGGTGGGCCTAAGCGGGATTGGAACTCCAGCTGCTTTGGAAGAAGCAGAGAATACTAACCACTCTTTTATAAACTCCATATTTTATTTAAAATTAAATTAAACAGAAACTTTAAGAGGGGAGGGCGGAATACAGTTGATTTAGCTGAGGATAAAGAATTAGGAAATTGGACCGCTAGTTTCATAGCACCTCTGACCATTTTTTTAGTACTAGATGGTAGCACCTCTGACCATTTCTGGTCAGAAATTGCCATCACTATCCATAGTTTTAGCATTGATGGGATTACAGGCCATTTGATCTTTAATTGATTCATTGCTTCATTGCGTTCAATGAGAGATCTGACGGGAAAATCCAAATGTGTGGCTTTATAGCACCTGAGGATTAAGCGCAATAGTTTTGAGATCTATTTGAGCTTATCAGGGATAATATAAATTCTCTTCAGTACCAAAGTTTGTGATGGGGTGCTTGCTGTCCAAACTCTTGGCAATGAAAGCCAAGTGTATTAACAATACAAATTAATGATAGATGAAGGCTCATAATTGGATTGAGGCTTTTATCAGGTTTTTCAGAAAAAAAAGGTCATGCAATGAATACATTTCCAACAGCAATTGTTTATTTAGTAGGATGTATTGCATTGTTGACTAGTATTTTTTGAACATGGCATATTTGTAATATTGATGGGTGATATCTGCTTTCAGTTTGGCGCATATGGGTCACTCCTTGTGTGGGTAGTCCAGTCCACTATGCTTACCAGATTTAATTGCACAGTGTGGGATCCACTAGGTTACTGACCGTTGCTTTGCCATTACTAGTTGGGAGTTGGGTCCTGAGATCAACTCCTTCATTTGGTAATTATTGTCATGGCCTTTTGCTGCCCAGTCATTCAAAATTTGAGGTTGAGTGGGTGGGTTGTGCCCAGGTTTTGGGAGTGGGCCCCCATACTCAATCAGATTCAATTTGTAGCAAATTTTGATTGTATTAATGGCGTATTTGTAGGCGATTTGAAAGCGCTCCTCCCAGTTCATTGCAGAAATCATTGCGGAATTATGGGCCTCGACATCCCTGTAAATTTGGTCAGCATCCTGACCTGACAGTTAAAACAACCATCCGCTCAGGTGCACTGCCCAATTGCACAAGCCATTAGTGTAGGGTGCCTCTTTGTGAATGCATTCACAGGTGGTTCGCCATCCATTTTGAAAGGATCGTGGGGAGACCAGCTCCTGAAGGCCCTGAACTCTAGCCCAGTTCACATTCCAAGCTAGGTTCAGTAAGCGCACGTGCGTCTGTGTTAGCCTAAGGAACAACTTCGCCCAGATCCGCCAAGCGTGGGATTTAAAATCCAGAAGGCCCATGCCTCCTTTGTTCTTCAGTTTGGACAGGGTCTCTAGGGCTATTGGCGCCACTTTTGCCTTGAACCATAAGAAAGTGCTGAGCATTGTCCTAATCTTTTTCTCTAGGTTTGGGCTCATTGGAAGCATGCGGAAGAATACCAAAGCTTGGAGAAATTGAATACATTGACAGCCAACACTTTCTCCTCAAGACATAGTCCTGCATTTTTCCAGCATGTCATTCAGAATGACAGAACTGAGAGCACATCTTGCTCAGTTCCAGTACCGCTGGTCCTTTGTTGTTAAAGAGTATCCTGAGGTATCAAATCATTTGAGAGTTCATGATCAGCGCTGTGTTGGTCAGCGGGCTATTATTTGGGACACTGATCCTGATTGCTGAGGTTTTTGCCAAGTTAACCTTTGCATTTGATGCTAGCTGGTATAGGTCTAGTAGCTCCTCGGAACCCTGAAGGTCAGTTGTTGAACTAATACCTACTTGCGTTTCATTGGCAAAGGCCAGCATTTTCAGTGGCATTTGGTTAGGGTGGACTAGGCCCCTAAGTTTCGCATCTGCCACAGCTAATAAAACGTTAGCTGCAAGGTTAAACAATATTGGCAACATGGGATCGCCTTGTCAGAGACCCTGACTGACCAGAATATTGTTAGTTATGCCATCGGTGATGATTACTTTGTCAACTAGGACTGAGTACAGCGTTGATATCCATTACCTAAAATATTTGGGGATACCAACTGCCTTTAGCGCCGCTTGTAGGAAGGACCACGCTACCCAATAATAGGCCTTCTCCATGTCAAGGAACATGAGATAGCCCAGCCTGGTTCCCTGCATGTCCTGGAGCATTTTTTGGACTGGCTGATTCTGTCCCAGATGCTTTGGACCTTGATGAACCCATTTTTGGCCTTATGCAGTGTATGCGGTGCTGTTGCTATTAGCCAATTTGATAAGATGCGCATGATCAGCTTATAGTTGTCATTAGATAAAGCTATTGGGTGCCAGTTTTAGAGTTGGCATTGGAGTCCTTTTTTACAAAACTAAAATTTGGGTCTCTTGGCCTCCCAGGATTTGGTGTCCGTTTTGCATGCAGTGGTTAAAGAGGGATTTGAGCTCTGGCACAATGCAATCGTGGAATATGCTGTAAACTTCATACATACACGTTGTTGGGGCCCAGTGCCTTCATCTTCAGCAATTCTTTTAGTGCTCACTTGAGTTCATCAATTGAAATGTCAGTGGACAAGTTGGCAACATCTTTCAGCATACAGGCACCGATTGCCAGCTTGGCCAGATCAATTAGGGAATCTGTCACTAATTTGCTCATCTTTTGTTGGTGGAATAACTTTCTGTAGAAATGTTCAATTTCGCACTTAATTGTTTATGGGTCCGTTGTTATTTTCCCTGTCATCATCTCTACCTCATGTATCCTAGCCTTGGTTCAAATTCCTTGAGGTGTTCCAGGCCCTCTTTGGTCAACATTTCCTACTGAGCTCTGATATTGGTAGGTAGCGTTGATACATTGCTCCAAATCCTGTTTTACCATCAAGGCCTGATACCATTTGTGCGTTGTTCAATACTCGCTCCACCATTCTTTGCTGTCCCATCAGGTGAGTTTTAACCTCTCCAGTGCATCTTTCAGATGCTTTACAGTGGCAGTTTGCTTGTAGGTAGTCTCTTTTTCGAACTTCATGCTATTGTTCCTAATCTTCTCTTTGATCTGGACCCATTCTTCCAGAGGATCTATCTCTAGGTTATGATCCAGATATGTGACCAGTCAATCCAGTCAGCTTCTATTGTTCAGCGCCATTCCCCATCCCTCAGCATGGATGGCGAAAACTGCTATATTTGGTTCCTTGGGGGTTTATCCAGATCAATATCCATGCAGACAATCATATGGTCGCTCTCAGCATTTATAATGACCTAGATGTTGGACGTCAGTGGCTTGATATTGGATAACAACAGTATGTAATCCAATTGCAATACAGACTGTGGGGAACTGGCAGAGTCATATGATCATTGCGTTAGGTTGGCTGGATCTTTTTCCTCCTCATCAATTGTGAGGCACATCCCCAATTTTGACTAGGTAGTCTAGCATCTCATCAGCCTTCTAGTTGAGATTTTCACTTGTTGGGAATGTATCCTTACTCACGCATTTGTCCAACGTTCAGGTCTCCTGCTATAACTATCATCACTTCAGTTATTACTTCTGATTATAAATTCCAAAAAATTCAGCTTTTTTGGGGATTTGGTGGAGTATAGACAGCCACCACATAAAGGCTCTTGCCAGTTTCCCTATTTGTAGCAGTTGTTATTAGGATCCTTCCAGTATGAGTTTCCTCCACGAATACAGGTCTATTTTCTTGTTCAATGCAACGATCGCCACATGATCCATCCAGAGGGCTTGACGCCTATTTGGTGGGACAATGGGTGGTTCTTTACATCACGGTTCAAGCTTGGCACCATCCCCTTTTGGTTACCAGCTTGTGTTTCTGACTTTGTAATTATGTCTATATTATTATTTGTTTTAAAATGATGAATTTTTCCGCCTTTTCGTTTGTATGCTTGCCATCCCCCAAGCATTTTCAGTTGCAAGCTTCATTTCCAGCTGACTGACCCATGGGTATGAGGTTTAGTGTTATTTTCTGGGTTATGCATGGACATTCAGATGAAAGTTTGTTTACTGGCGGATGGTTTCACTGAGGGTAGGTGGAAGTATTGTTCAGCTTTTGGGGTCAGTTGGTAAGAACTGGGATAATAATACTGGGCATTTTTTTCACCGGTATTTAGTTGCTATCCCATCTCCTTATTGATGTAAATGTGGATGGTTTTATTACCAGCTCCAGGTGTGCCTTTGTCCCTACTGGTGGTGCGGCGGATTCCCCCTCATCTGTAAATCAGTTTCTCACCCCTTATTATATTTTTGGATAAACTGGGTTTTTACATCATGTTTCATTTGGCTTATTTTGCCAATTTTGTCAATTTGTTTGTTTGGTAGTCTCCTTGAGTTTGTTTACAGACGATTTCTGATTTGATTTCTTATTCACTTTTGACTTATTGGGCTTTGATTTCGATGTATTGGCATCTTGTGCTGACCTTCCCTTCTTGGGGGATTTTTTGGGTTCATTTATCTGCCATTGTTCTTCTTTGCAGATAATCCAATCTGCATGGGATGGGCGTGGCATAATTGGCTTGGGGTTAGTTCCTTCGTCCATTTTCTAGGTTTAGGGATTTGGGTTAATGAATGGCTCATCGTCTGCTTCAGGTCACTTGACTGCTTATCACTCCCACTCTTCTTTATAAGCGAGGTCCAACTCCTGTTATTGGCGCTTCATATTCGCAACCTCCATTAGGTTATGCAGAATCCATCTTTGGCCTTTGGTAAAAGGAAGGTTTTGTTCCCAACTTTTGTGACCCGTGAAAGGGTCTTTATTAATACTCGCGAGATGTCTTCCCTTTTTGATGGTGGCATTGGGCCATTGTGTGGCCGGTCTGGTAGTAGAACTGGCACACTTGTTTTACATCCTCTTGTTTGACATATATGACTCTTCTTAGGACATGCAGGCGGATGAATTGAGGTAAGGCAATTTTATTTGGCTTATCCACAGCGCCACTTTGTATAGTGCTTTGACAGTTTGAGGGCAAAGGCACTTTGTGATATAATTGCCATCAGCTTGCCAAAATTCTCATACTTCCCCATAGTACAATAGTCTGGTATGGATCGTTTCATGCACTCATTCCCTCTCTCAATCTTTTGGGAGATTTTGGAATGTCACCCATAATGCAGCTTGGTTAACTTACCTAGTCAGTTCCATTTATAAATAAAGTCCCTTATACTTGATGCCAATCTCGAGGAATTTTTTCAATATAATTTTCCTGGGATCACAATATTGATATAGCCCCATTTGGGTAACCAGTGGTGGTCAAAGTATCTACTGTCAGCACCTCATCAAGTTCTTATTAAATTGACTTTATTAAGTCAGACCACTCCTCCTCCCCCACTAGCTGCAAGTGAATATAGATTGCATCCTTCAGATATGATTTTTGTACCTGGCAATCTGTGAAGCCTCCGCTGATTAGTTGTCAGATTTATCTGATATGGTTTCCCACCCCGTTCCATGTGTTATTGTTAGTTGGGCTGCCGCTGCACTGTATGACTTGGATTTTGGGCTGGGTTTGGGTACTTCAGTGGGAGTCTTCCACTTCATTATCCAGCTCACCTATTCATTGAGGCTAAATCCTCATTTGAGGAATGCCTCAATCTGTCATATGCTGATTCCTTGGCGATTAATGTTCCTGGCTATTTGTGTGCCAATCTCAAGGTTTTTCCACTCTAGGGCATCCATCAGCAAAAACCCCAGTCAGTAACGTTTGAGGGCGGATTCTGGCCCACGCGTTGAGTGCAGATTTTCTGGAGGGCCTCCAGCATAATCAAACTACAGTGGCACAAGTCACTTACCATAACGCTGTTACATCTGCCATCCATGAATATCTGTTCCATGGCAGCCGGAACTCACACTTCACACCATAGAAAGGCTTCAGATTGGGAGAATACTTCAGCAGCGTATGGGGAAGCTACCAACGGTTCTGGGAAAGATTACTTCCAGTTCCAGATGGTTTTATTTTAGATTCCCACTTTGAGCCATTCTTGGCCTAGATACAGGGTTGTTAACCCTTTAATTGATGTTGCCGCATGTGGTGAAATCTTATGTTCCATCCATGGTTGGTTTAACATGAGGGTGAACCCCATGGCGTTCCAGTCTGCAGTTTTGAATAGTGTGGTGATGTCGCACCAGAGTTTCCCTTTATTGATAGGGAAATGCTGACCCCAGAGGGCTTTGTGTATTGGTTTCATAATTTTCAGATCTGCTCATTATCAAACTTGGTCAATACTGGCCCCTGCGCAGAACCAGTATTTCATTTCCAATGGGGTGAATCCATTGTCGGATCAGTTGATGGCCTCTTCCAGCAACCAATCACTGAAGGGCCCCTCACTCCACCGCCTTCTCCTTTGTCCGACCCACCTTCATCAGGTTGGATGTGGTGGCCATCAGGATACAGGTGTATGACCAGTGTAAGCCCTTGGTGGCCTTGAAACTGGCCGCAATCCATGGCAGTGCCTCCTCTGATGAGAACGTAGTGTTGTACCGTTTCAGTGTGGTGTTGATTAGAATGGTATGTCGAGCCTATTTGAGGGCGGTCAAAATGTTGGGAATTGTTACATGTAATCAGATAATTCCATCGGGGTAGGACCTGAGCTCCTGATGGCCTGGGCGAAATTTGCTGGTATGCAGCCTTATTGTACTACATTGTATTTAGGAGGTCAATTATGGCTAGCATCCAAGCCTTTGCGTCCACCAGCTTCTAGTCTTACTGAATAACCACTTCAAACTACTTTATGATAAAGGGGGAGAATCATCCATTCAAGGGAATCTTCAGTTTGGATCCACGATGACTTGAAGAACACTCCAACATTGAGCAATAATTGGGTGTCAAGCCAGCGTTTGGCAGTCCCAACAGAAACTTTTGATCCTACCAGATGGCCGCAATGGTGGGCATAATGTTATTTGAGACCCACTGCGTAGCTGTTGAGTATGAAAACTGCAGGGTCTTCCATTGCTTGATTTCATGAGAGGGCATGCCGCAGTGTGGTAACATATCCTTGTGGATGGGAGCGCACTTTACCAGGGCTCTAGTCACTGACTTTACTGCTGTCAGGATTTCAGCCCCTTCCAGCTGTACTTTTATATTTTTTGAATGTGTTTTCATGGGCGTCTAATCCTTCAAGTTCTGTCATTAAACTCCTCCAACCCCATCTGGGATGATCCCCATGGTTCACTCTGGCTTGCTGATCGATTTTGGGCCAATTTTACCCCTGCTGTTGAGTGGGATTTGTTGGGAATTGTCCCCGATGATTCTCTCAGTTTTCTAGTTCAATTATGGTCAGGAATTGTCATCCCTCTACCTGGTCATTTTCATGACTGGTCCCTGACATTTTGTTTGGGTGATCAAATTTTAATGGTCAATGGAGATTTTTTTCATCATGGTAAAAAACCTTTTTGTTCTTGCCCAGACAATATGGGCCTTTGGTTTTCACTAGTATAATTGGATTTGGACTTTGATCCAACTAATACTTTGTCAGGATTTTCTTTTAAAAATAATCCCTACAGGGTCCCAATCCCCTCCCTTAATTGAGGTTCAGTGGGTAATATCCCCAACACTGCTGTTCTTGGAATTGCTTTGCATGCCCCAAGGGTGTCGTTGATTGTCTAGTTTGTGGCTGAAACTATCCTATGGATTCAGTTGCATTTACTGTTCTTGTCGCTGGGTTTGTGGTTTTTTTGATCATTTTTTTGTTGTTGTTTGTGTCGTTGCCAATTCATTATTTGTTGAGCAGTTGTTAGTCAAGCAGTTACCATTATCAATTGAGCAGTGGCCTTAGTCAGAGGGAAGTTATCCAGATGGAGTGTCCTTCTTGGCGTACTTCTTGATAAAATTCTCGTTTGTCATAAGCAAGCTGTCTGTTTCTTTGTTCTTAGCACAGA
Source organism: Massospora cicadina (assembly GCA_022478985.1). Taxonomy (NCBI): domain Eukaryota; kingdom Fungi; phylum Entomophthoromycota; class Entomophthoromycetes; order Entomophthorales; family Entomophthoraceae; genus Massospora; species Massospora cicadina. Next base: position 111,373 of record JAKSZP010005259.1, on the reverse strand, counting down.
CATGTGGAAGGACCTACTTAAGCTAAGTGTTTAGCTGTGGGTACTGCTTTATAAGTGCAGTATCTCACAAGCAGGCGGATGTTCTCTCTGGACTTTTACTACTCACTTTTGAATTCAAAAGCGAGATTTGCAAGAAAAAAAGATAAACCTAACCACTGTACCACAAAGGATAATAATAAAAACCTAAATGGGTAAAAGGCAACTCTACTTCCATAAAGACCCACCAATCTTTCTAACAGAGGCACCAAGTCAGCTAGTGAAGATATTGCCATTTGGAGGTCCCTGGAATCAACCTCCCTAACTAAAGAGAGTCAGATTCAAAGGAAACCAATGTCACCCGCCACATCCATATAGAGATCACTTACTCTACTCGTTCCCAATTACACAAAAAATTCCTCTTAGGAGAACCAGAATATCTCAGCAGCCTATAAATATCTTAGAATTTTGATTAATGATATATCCTTCGATATCTAGTATTTTTACTAGTACTTATACTGCCTGTTTATACAGAAGGCCTTGCCTGTTCAGAGCAAATAGAGTAGCCTCAACAGCGAATCTCAATTGAGAGATTGCCTTAGGGAACCTTGTACTAAGAGATTCCACTGGACCTGAGCTTAACTCATAAACAAACAGGCTTTGAAGGCCCTGACCTTCAGAGAGGACAAAAAAGTCCTACAGGCATTTTTGGTAAAATGCAACATATTTTTACCCCTTCTGTTTCCAGAGCTCAAAGAAAGTCCCCTGGCGCATAACTCTGGACCTTTTTGTTGTTCCTAACCATTTATCAGATCAAAAACTGCTAATCTGATAGAGCACCTATAAAATCCGCTAAAATTAGGCTCGTTTCCCTTTATGCATTTGATTTTACTAAACATAAGTATAAAGGCCTCCCCAATCTTAAGAGAACCACATCATGAAATTTTAACAGTTTGTTTAGGCTGCATTGCGGCCTGTTATTATGCACAATTAAATCACCTCATTAAGATTTTATATTTCTTTTGTAATTTTTGCTGATCTTTAAGAGTCTTAGCCTATATAGAAGGATCAAGCCTATTACACTACCCAAAGGTTCTTAAGCACATACTGTTTTCCATGTCTTGCAGCTAAGGGTTTTTGAGGGTCCTGTAACTGACTAACCAGGCCCATATGTTCATAAAACCCAGAAGATTAGAAATGAGGTCATAGCCATCTTGGAAACTAAGGTTTTTAGTTTTTTACGTTTCTAGCTGGTTAAATATATGGGATACCACATCAAGAAAGCCATTTGACAATCAGCCTTTGACTGCGCCCACTTCCCTAAGAAGTTCAAGGAAATCCTAGTCACCAAGGGTATGACTTAGAAGGGGCAATGTCACGATTTACGAATTTTATAGACTTTAATTGCTCTTTATAAAAAAGATAAGGCAAATTGGGACTCAAGACCAAAGGGAAATTAATTATGATCAAAATCAATCAGCAATGATCCCTAACAAAGAAAAATATTACTAAACTAGTTTACAATTATGGGCGACTGAAATAACAACAATAAGCTCCAAATTTTGCCCAAATCAACGTTGGTAGAAAGCCCCCCTAAAAATAATATTGTATAAAATAATATTTAAATTCAGAAAACTGGATGCAATTATCTCGAAGTTTCAATATAGTACTGGTGATTAATCCACAATATGTTATTAAACAGTAACTGAACCAACTATATAGCTTTTCTTTTCAATCACTATCACTTATTATTAAATGATTTGATTCAAACAAAACAACTTGATAATCAATACTAGGCGAGATGAGCACAATTAATAAACAAAGACATAATCAGGCAAACGTGGTAAAGGGTAGTGGACCAGTATCTGCACCGCCCAAAGGCACCAAGCGCACAGGAATAAGCAAGAATAATGGTAAAACAAAAAACCTGAGGTGGTGCACCCTGCAGGTTTCATAGATCTATTAGTGAAGTACTGTAGCTACATGAAAATATCCCACTCTCAACCATTATCATCAGTTGAACATGGGATCCATGTGTTCTTGGGCACAGAGACACCAGCAATATAGAAAAAATTTGAGGAAGCCCAACAAAAATCATTCCTGCACGAGGTGTACTTAACAACCCATACTATCCACCGTGGTTGGGTGGATCTTGGGTTTGAGACAATGGAAGAAGCGAACAAAGCCGCAAAGGTCAGAGTAGTGATTGACCTTCCTGATGGTCAGCGTTTGGTATTAACCAAACACACACCTTGGACAGAATCCATACATTTTTATAGTATTTGCTTACCTTCTGACTAAACTGGCACGCACAGTAGTCAAACAACATGTCCAGGAAGGCTTGGAATCCTATGGAGAAATCAAACAATATAAAATGCAATGATTACAACTTATGCTGACCCTTAACACTGGGAAGGAAATTGCAATAATTATCCTAAACCCAGAGATAGCGGAGAATACCAAAAAAGTCCCCCACATCACATTATTTATTATTGACGGGAAAAAATCCCAAATATTCCGCACAACAATGGAGAGCGCGCCCCCAAATGCAACCACGTCAGGCCCTTGGGCACAAGAAGAAATGCTTGTCCCATAAAGAAGGCCTAATAGAATTGGAATTCTGTGAGGAAGAAATAAGCGAAGATGACTCAGAGTATGCCAAAGTCACTGACACCACACAAGCATTCAACTAGATAGAATTTGAACAATATAAAATAATTGACCCAATTTCCCCAAAAGCATGAAAAATTGCCAAACAGTCTTATAAGTTGGCTGCAGTCAAGGCAAAGGCCTTGGTGGAATCATCCATCTCGCCTGAAAAGATCTAGGAAGACAAGGATGAACTTGAAACAATGAGCCAATCAAATCCCACAGAAAACCAAACAACCAATCTAACCAAATAGATTTGGCAGAAACTAATTTGGAAGCAAATGTGGCAAAACAGAGGTTTGGCACATCCCCAAATTTGTATTACAGCCCAATCCAGAGTTAAATCAATAATGGAATGTGTAAAAAAACATGTGGCAATGAGAGCACAAAAGTGCACTGCAATGAGAAATTAGAACTCAACTAATGCAGGAGAGGAGCAAAAGCAGTGGTAATGAAAGGGGCAAAATACACCCCTGCACCTACTCATATTATGCCACCAGCAGCAAAGATGCAATGGAGAGTAATGAGGGTGAGGTAGTAGGGACAGGGGCCCTGCTAACTGCTCCTGAGGTGCATCGGGCATCTTAGTAGAGATAGAGACGCTGAACATAGTGGGACTCAAGGCCTTAACATCCTGGGACAAGAATCTGAGTTTTCTGCGCAACCACATGTGGATATTCTGGAAGTGAAGGAAACCCACTGTCCACAGGGAAAGGAGGAGGCATAGGAAAAAGTGCCTCTCCCAACAATATTGTTTTGGTCACAAAACTGTGGGGTGATAGTACATGCGAACCAAAATTTTATAATATTAAAAAAATTCGTTTTTGGATGGCTGCATACTAGCTGTTACCTTCTCTTTGCACAAAGAAGTCCACACAATATCCAGCATGTAAACACCAAATTGTGCAATGGACTGGTGAGAGTTTTTATCATCCCTAAACAACTCCATCTTCCAGCCAACACTTTTGTCATGGGAGACATGAATTGCTGTATTAACCCAGACACTGACCAATGGCCACACACAATGGAGACACCACAAGGGCAAGTGGAACTTTGTGTGCTAAAGGCCACCCTAGGACTATATGATCCATTACCTAAAAGGTCACCCCTCCTACAGAACATGACACGCCCACATGTGCACAATGGTGTTCTTATTTCTATATTGCAGATAGACCTAATACTTGCACTGCTACTTTTCTGACACCAGATACATAAATTCAAGGCTACAAAAATTGAATTCTATGACCACCGGCTAGTTTTGGTGTCCTTCACACCAGTGGAAACAATTATCCAAGCACCCAGGTGGTGCAGAATACGCCCAGAAAATTTAGCTGACTTAAAATTTTAATCCTGGGTAGAGGAAATGTCCTTAAGGACATTCAAACACCTTTGTGTTCAGACCTACTAATCACTTAGGGAATTTGCAAAAAGTCAATAATACAACATATTAAACAGCATAAAAGAGATACAGGGAAGCTTCATCCATCATCAAACACACCTTGGCATAAATTAATTACCTGGAAAACAATGTCCCACGCACAGGATTTAGCTTTGGATGGGGACACAAATGGGCAGAGGTTTCTGAACTCTTAAACACCTTGATATATGAACACTAACACTGAGTTGGGGTTCAATATAGAGCAAAAAATCTAAAAGATGGAGACATTTGTTTGAGCTATTTTCCCATCATTTACATGCCCAAAGAACACAGTAGCCTGCGCACAGGTCTGACGTCTAAATACATTGGTAACAGAAACACCCAAAGAAGGCATAATCAAAGTACTTTAGGTTCTATACAAATTCATATAAACTCAAACCAGTCAAACCAGCAGAGAAATCTTACAAATGCATATATTGACACTGTAGCTCAAATTGACAATTTAATTAACTTAATATTGTGTTAGGAATTATAGAAACAGTGCGCAGTGCACCATGAGGGAAATGCCATGGACCTGATGGGCTTCCTTATGAATTTTATACAAAATATTTTACTTACATATCTAATATTATTTTAACTTCCATGAATAGGTGCATTATGTGAACATGCCTTCTACCTGGAGGCAAGGAACTATACACTGTCACTCTATTAAAAAAAGAGAAAGACTAAATTATCCAATTGGCGCCCAATCTCACTAACTAATACTGACGGTAAAGTAATTAGAAAGATTGTGGCCAAACAATTAGGGGAAATTACAACTGATACAATATTCTCATCACAATCTGAATTTGTCTCAAGAAGATCCATACGGGACAATATTCACACAGTTGCATATGTCCGCCAATCTAAAGCATTTGGAGCTCTTGTATTTATAGATCAACAGAATTCATACAATAGGGTGAATTGGACCTATCTCAGGGCCCACCTTCAAAAAACTAAGCACCCAAATAAGTTCATAAAATGGGTGACGTTGTTCAAAGAGTCAGCAACCATGGCTGTGCTGGAGCAGGTTCTAACTAACTATGTTTTTCCACAGAGAGGACTCAAACAAGGGGACCCTCTAAGCCCTTTACTATACAATTTTAGTCTTGATCCCTTAATCCAGGATGAATATGCCCTTAATAATAAAATCAATGTCTATGACCAACCACCAGTCAAAATGATGTCTTTCGCTGATAACTGTGTGATGGGTATATCCAACAACCAGGATTCTCACATAATTAAGAAAATAATACAGGAATACTCATTTAGAAGCAACGCATCGCTCAATGCTGAAAAAACTGAAATTATACTCCTGAGAAAAAATCAGACCCATTGGACGCCATCTATCCTGGGTCAACAGACCAAAACAACATCAAGACTCCTTAATAGACATAGGAGGCAAAGATCAGCAATTACTCCACTGGAACTTCCCTTCACTATCAAGCCGGCACCTGGACCTGTCCGCCACTTGGGGATATGATTAGAGGTAGGAGGTTACTCCAACACCATTATGGAAAATCATTTCCGTGATAAAATAACAAATAGCATTGCCTCCTTGCATGGACATCAAACAGGTCTAACAGGACAGGCTATGATAGCTAACTCCATGATATTATCAATCATATGGTTTATATCCCATGCAATTGCTATCTCACCGTCCTTTTTTAATACAACATATGCCTTAATACAGGGATGGCTTTGATCCAACCATAATGACCCTGTGCGCCTTGAAACTCTATTTGGCCCTAGGAGGAATGATGGTATGGGGCTAAATAATTATGTAGAGCAAGTGGCCCATATATTAGGATCCTGGATAGCTCAGGTGACAGATCAGACCTTCCAGACATACATTGGCTAGAGCAGCAAGATCTAAATTTACACAAGCACTCCGACTAAGAAACCCAGATCATCCAAACACATTGAATAAGTATCTGGCGTCTCACCCAACCGCTGCAGGACCATATGGCACTCCTGTACTCTTTAAAAGAATACTTCTAGCCACGAGAAGAACAGATTGGATGATCCAAATATGTGCCCAGATCAGTCACCAAGGGCGCCCAAGGCTAACTCACAGACAAAAAGTTAATGGCCAAATAGTTACAGATAACATTATAACCTAAAATCTGAGCACCATTGCTGTGATTGATTACCTGGATCATATGGATATACCATACAGCCTGGAGACACAAAGAACGGTCTGGAGATACACACATCATTCACTACTACAACCAAGGATATGGGCACACGTATGGAGATGCATAAGGAGAGTATATTGCACAGCAAAACAATCAAACGCTGCCCACTCTTCATGCACAATATGTGGCCAATATGGAAGCTTAGTACACCGCCTTGAACAATGTCCAACGTTGGTAGCCATCTTGAAAGAGGTTATGCGCCTTTTTGTCGAGACTTTGAACAATCATTTAGTTTGGCTAGAAACATGTTTGCTCTCAAAATGGAGTCAACTATTCATCCATCTTTATGGGCGTTGATAGTAGCAATAGCACTATGTGCAATCCAAACTATAGTATTGGAGTCATTTATAGGAACAACGCCTACCCTCCAAGAAGTCATCAATCGTTTTCACTGCCATATATTGGAACCGCTTCCAGGCATGGTTGTTTGGAAACATGACCTCACGCAACAGAAGGATAATCAATTCATGGTTCACCATAGGATTCTTAAATATTGACTCATTCCTTCACTCATGCTTCATCCAAGGATAAGTCAGCATAAACCCCCTATCGTCCTAAACTTGGTGGTCCTGGAGACAACAAGAGGGGCTATGAACCCTCTGGGGTGTCCTTAATTATTCACAGTTTATCATTAAATTCCTCACTAATCTAGAAGTGTACATCCCCCAGTCGACCTTCCCCAAATAAACTAAAGTAATTAAACCAACTGTTACTCTTATTAGCCCAGAAACTCTCACTACTAGCCTTTTAGTTTATAGGCTACTAATCTACTTAAAATTTTCTAGTTTCTTCTTTTCAATACATAATTTAATACTATACCAATTGACTCATCTAATTCTACCCTACTCATTTATAAATATGTCCCTGAAGTATTAAGCATGCAGATACCATGGCTCTGGAACTAACATTGGAACCCTGGAAGCTTTTGTTCATTCTGCTATTCATCTGTCTGTCCCTTTCCAGTAGCTTCATACTTGTCAAAGAAAGTTATAAGCAATATTGTCCCCATTTGGTGTTCTGCATGACTTTTATCTGAGAATGTGCTTGGCCTTGTCTCCCCAATAGTCTAGCACTACGCCTCATGGATGAGATCATGGAAGTAATAATAGGAATTTTCTATGTTAACACTTCTAAGTTCCATATCAGAGAATTTTTTCACTATAAAGCTAGAAAGAAAAAAGCAGAAAATTAATTTCTAGATTTATATGGACCAACCTCTAGTATATAGAAGGATATATATAGTTGATAGTACTGAAATAATAAAGTATAATCTTTTTTATTTATTTAATTGATAAAATGATAGTTAAAAATTTCATATTTTTGTAATTTTTATTCTATAAGATGTCTTAAGCACAAAATTTTATAGAAGATCAAAAGAATAAGATTCAAAAAACCAATTTGAACTGTCTATGTAATGTAAAATGACAGATAAAAAAAGTAGGTGTAAAACAAATAACAATGTAGCTTGAACTTTATAGAAATATTATTATAAGAAATTGATGCTTATATCATGGACGTAAAATTATCTAAATATATAATAAGATAAGAAGAAATCATTACGTTCTTATAAATAAGCAACCTCAGATCACAGGTATAGCTTTAGTCTTATATAAAATAAAATTGTGGCATAACAAAATCTAGGAAACGAACACATGCCTTTAGGAACTTAGAGCCTTATGTTTTATCACAATCTTGAATAGAATCATATTTACAATTTTAGGGCTATAGTAATGGCAAATATCAATTAAAAGAATCATTTAGTAATTTAGTATAATAGTGTCATTTATATACTGTAAAGCAATTTTTAAGTGAGCTAGGAAATTTAATAGTGGCTAAATTCTCATATAAAGATCTAATTACCTTAGAGTTTATATATAATTTTTACCAAAATGATCTAAGCTGTTTTTTCCTGCAACATTGTAAGAATGGTGCTCACTAATGAGGCGAACCAATCAATAGATAATATAGTGTTAAGAGTGCATTTGGAAGATTAATATAAATCTACAAAATAGGAAAGTTATTATAATATAGGTAATATAAACCAAGCCAGATGCATATATAGTATTATATATGAGTTTAAGATGCATATGTGACTTAAAAATGTAAATATTGTGTCATATTAAAATCAGAAGATATGACTGATATAGAATTGTGATATATTAATTCAATAAAGGAATGACCATGGAATACTCTTCTGCTCATCTATACAAACACTGTAATTAAGAATATACTTTACAGTATAAAAATTAACTATATCTACCTTAGAGTATATTCTAAGAATTATAATGCTGGATTTATAATTAGCAATTTAAAAAGTTATGTACAGCGTATTTTACACAATTCACAAAGGTATATATATTCTAAATAAGCGTTAAATATGAAGACATCTTTTGTATATCCTGAGAATGGACATGTTGAGAAAATATTGTCATTTTGACTCCCTCAGCCAAATTGATGCCTATACTCAAGAAGGGAGTTAAAATGATTACCTCAATAAGTTACCTGGAGAAATCAACAGGCAGAAAAGCTCTAATTGACTCTAGGAAATTCTGAAGGATCAATTTGAGGCTAAGATACCCCAAGATGAATTCCTATTCAATATAAGGGTTGGATCATCAGTAGGTCATGTAACCAATACAAGAAGCTGCACTTAAGGCAGAAAATTAAAATGAACCCAAAAAGGTTAAGAATCAAGAATCTGCTAAATGATTAACCTAATTGATCCTCAGTCTCATATGACTTGGATATTTAACTCACTATTTTCTTCCTTTTCAAAATTTATGATAAAAACATTATACAACCCCAATCATCCCTGAACCTGTCAGCACATTAAGCCAATTACTTGTGTGTCATCTCTCATCACTTTCTCTGAGCATCAGCTTGCTCAATATATTGAGACAATGGACACTGAAGGCTTCATTAACGAAGAAAACCCTCAACTATACCTCATTATGCCACATGCCGCTGATTCCTCAACCCCTATGCTATCAGCCATGGTCCACCAGCTAAAGCAGGTGCTGGACATTAGTTCCCTAAAGCTTCCTCACCATCTGATAAGGCCTCCTAGGTTAATAACTTAGGGGATACATTAGGATTTTTTTATTATGATGATCCCTTTGTTTAGCTCATTTGCAAAGAAAGATGCATGGCGGCTCCCATTTTTGGGTTGGGCACCACTAGTGCTAAAAAAGATACAAAGACATTATAACATCTGGAATGTATCACCTGACAAAGAGCCTCCATTCTGGATGTCACCCCTTATTAATATTATTAGTCTTTTTTTGAAGGGTTTATATTTTGATATTGCAACATATAAAAATCCTATTTTATACTATAATAAAATTACTTCAGTATTTCTATATTTCATCTTTGTAATTAACTTCTATAAGTCCATTCCACCATACTTACTCATAGGATGGATACAATAGCTGACGGGACATAAGCAGTGCCAGACATCCTTTTAAAAATATAAACATCACGTGACTTAGTCAGCTTCAAGTATTATCTGTCAGGCTGCTTGGGTAAAGCACAATTGATCTAGAAAACAGAAGCCGTACAACAGCAAAACTAACATAATTAGAATTTATTTGAGCTATACACTAAACTTGTAAAGTTACCAGACATAAAATTAGTCATAAAATAGAGTATAAACATAATTCATGGACTCACTTAGATATAATGATTGGTTGTCTTAGTGTTATTACTGTTTTTTTATTTAAGATAGAAACATATAAATGAATGTACTTTTTCATTAATAGGTAGAAGTGGTCTTTTAAAACTCTAAAAACCCTAGGAATAAAAGATCTAAAACTTAGAGATATAATAAATGGCAATAACAAAGGGACACTTGTACTATAGAAAACAGTGACAATATAAAACAAGTTTTAAAAGAATTAAGTGCTATTGTATTAGTGATTACTGCTATTATAGATGATACATTGTAGTCTAGAATGAAGTTAAGCAGTTACTTAAAATTATTAGGACATGAAATAGATGTGAGATTTTTATAAAGGTTTTTGAGTTATTAAGAGACAGATTTAATTGATCTAGTATAAATTTACCTATGGTACATAGCATTGTAGCAATTTAAGGCAATTAAGAAAGCATAATGAAAATAAGAAAATAGATTATATTATCAGAATGATAATCTAGTCAGATAGGTTAATGGATTCACCACATTTTTTGCAACAACAAATAGAGGCAATAATAGTTTTGAAACATAAAGATGAAAGATGTGTGAAACAATGGAAAGCAATATGTAGTTTAACATATAGGGTAGAGAAGAATGATTGTTAATATATATATCTCGCTGTTTTTATAATGAAATAAAAAGTCACATTTAATGTATTAATGGTAAGTATACGAAAACTTTATTATTGATACTCTGGCTAGATAAAACATCAATCCTAGTATTAATGGGTTTGTAAAGTATAGGTTCAAGATCAGGAACTAGTGCAAATTTAATAGGAGATCTAGTAGATCTCAATTTTATATAAACTTTAGATTACCCTGTCAACCTACCCATTTTGACACATACAAAAAGGTTAATACCTAGTCAAAGTGTTTTAACTGATAATATTGTGTATAAAAATTTTCTAAAGAGACTACCATTATTATTTATTTTTGACGTTTAGAGAAAAATGTTTTGTCTCATGTTAATTAGCAAATTGACTTTCCCAAATTATTAAGACAATATTTTAGTATAATATTAATGTATGTTGATATTGGGTTTACAAGCTTGGAATAAATATAAATCTAAAATATCATTCTGTAACTTTCTTTGGAAATTAGTTAACTTATGAAGATACTTTTTAGACAGTAGCTATGGCAGTCTTTTCTACTAAGATAACCTTGCAAGCATAAACCAAAAAATGATGTCAAATTACTTTGAACTATAAAAGCTTGAATCTAATAAAAGAATGAGTACTTTAAAAAATGTTTGATGTCTGTTATGTCAAAAAATTACCTTTGGAGACATGCTCTCTAAAACAATGGCCTTCAGCCACAATTAATCTTAAATAATTTATTAGCAAACCCGTAGAAAAATAACTAAATTACGTAAAAAGCGAAAAATAAACTTTTGTATGTCTCTTGCATTATATCAGTGATGTGCTATTCATCCTAAACACTAAAATACATAGTGCAACAGCCTTTATTTTTTTATCTATAAAAATTCTTATATATGATAGCTAGGATAAAGAGCAACAGTATAAAAATGATGATCAATAAATGCCAATTATGTTGACTATTTGACAAAAAAGTGAGAAAATTAGAAAGCAATCTTATAAAATGAAGTTATCAGAAATGTTTTAATTATAAGATAAAGCGCCAATTTTCATAAAGAAGGCAATATATTTTTGTCTAAACAATAAGACTCTCTAATATAGAGAACAATGTATTTGGAAAGTACTGTCATGAGCAACCATTAATTTTAATGAAATTGGTAATTCAATATTTATTAGAACTATTAAGTACAAACATTTTAGAGTAGCATACTTTAAAATATTTGTTGTTTCAGATAGTCTTTATGTTATTTTAGCCAAAACTAAAAGTTTGCTTTGTAATTAGATGCCATATTGTATAATAAATGGAAAATATGAGCTATATTGGTAATTTGAGCTCTATCAATAATTTTTATATGAGTTTATAAATTAGACTGTATCAGGTGTTTGCCATGATAAAGAATACAAAGTTTTGTAATCCATTAGTACAAATTTAAAAAAGCATATATCACTTTTGCATTGATGTTAGTCTCAAATTTGTCTTGCTCCAGAAATAGTTTAAACTAATACTCTGACTTCTCATACTATTATACTTTAAAGGACATATGGGGTAGTGATCTACTAAGATAAGATAAAATGAAAGGTTTATCAAATACTTTCCATGTGTCAAAATCAGACTATCTAGGAAAACTAGTAAAGCACTACCTATATATTATTTTATAAATTGCTATGATGGACTATTAACTATAAAGTACTAAAAAGAACACTTTGATAGAACATTCATTTTTTAAAATAAGTGAATCATTTTGTTGAGAATGACTAACCATAAATAGTAAGCTTAGAGAACAGCGTGTGATAGGCACTGATTTACCTCTATTGACATTTGATATAAAGATATTTAATTTAAGGAAAATCTATTTGATTGAATACTAAATAAAAATGTTATGCTTCAGGAGATCTGAGCTACACTGTATATACTAAAAGTAGAATATTTACGAGAAAAGCGTGAAACTTATGTGCATATACCTCAAAAGGGTGAAGTTGGAAAATTACAAGGATTTGGTACTTTAAAAGTTTACATTATTTTAACAAGCTACTTAAGAATGAATACTTTTATAGGGGAAATTCAGATAAAAATTACTGAGGCTCAACATGAGAAACTGTGCCCATTAAGTTTTAAATGTTAAAAAGCTTTGTAAAGATGGTGTTGAATCTCAGCAATTTGGTATGTACCTGCTAAAGGGTTTTTTATAAAGGGTTTCCCCCATTGAATAATTAGAATGGTCAATATGATGATTGCCAGTCCTTTAATACACTTTTAACCACTTAATTTTTATAATAAATATGGGAGCAATTCTCAATCACTTCTTTATTGAAAATATATCTTCAGCAGATCCTTCCTTTGTCCGCTCTCTTCCTCTTTCTTCTTTCTTCACTTAATCCAAGACAACCCCTCCAGTCCCCCCATTTCACTGATATCCCAGCAGCTTCTGCCAGTACCAGCTCTTCCGCTTAGTTTATTCATATCGCCATCTTTTCATTGGTTTTGGCATATTATTTTTAAATTATTTATCACCTTGATTTGAGGTGATCCAAAACCCTTTCATCAAACGTCGACATCGCCTTATTGCCCTATTTTGAAGGCAACCCAATAAGACCCATTATGACCCATTATTGCCTTATCCTAAAGTGACCAATCCTTTATAGCCCTGAATCATCCTCTGCGGATTCTGCCCATTGATCCTTTGACAGAATTCCTTTACTGATCCGTGTGGCCTTAGTAGTGGCTTGTCAACCAGTCATATAAATTTTAACAGATGGGTAAGAAATCTATTGTGTAGATAAAGTACATCACTTATTACTAATAGGAAATTCAGTGAGGGGTTTCTGTACAAAGAATTTAAGAAATATTATGAGAATAATATCTATAATTTTTAATTTGAATTTAAATTTATTGTGGGGAAGGCCGACCATGGGATGGACACTTCCATATATGACTCAGGAAAGATAAACTTAGTACCAGGGGAGGCACCCCAGAGAAGCGATGCTATCTCTTGTTGCCAGCGGGAACGCCACTTATGGGGAGGGGGAGGGAACGTGTGAAGGGGCCGTAGCCACTATTGAGCATGTGTGGAGGAAGGGGTCTGATTTGATGAACCAGACTGGGAACCAGGAGGAGACCAGCTGCCGGCGACGCGGTGGGAGATATCCAAACATCCACGCTTGAAAGTGGTCTACCAAATGAGACCAGAATCTGTGGACAGCTTCTGGGAGGGTGGGGATGGAGCCAGCGATGGCATCCAAGACAATCGTGTGGATAGTCCACATGGCGATTGCAACCACCAGAGCATGGAGGGAGGGTGGAAGGGGGGAGGCCATTGATGAAGCAAACATATCTCTTGACAGACTGAAGGGATGCGTTTTGATCCTGGCCCAGCAGGCGTTGGACTTCGCGCCATATCACTCTAGAGGTGGGGCACTTCTCCATGCAGTGGAACAGCGTTCCATACTGGCCACACACGACACAGGTTGAGTGTAAAGCGTTAGAGCACTCAGCTGTACAATACACTCACCTCAGGCAGCGCCACACATGGGAGCAGACTTGAGGCTGCAACAGAGGATGGTGTGCGTATTTCCAGATAGTCTTTTGGGTCTCAGTGGAATAAGGGGTGTCCATAATGTCCCGGTAGTCCACCCTGGATAGGACTTGGGGTCAAATGGGGATCACGCCATCATGGATGGGTAGCCCCTGTACCTCTTGTGTGAACTGAGGAGAGGGGCGGCCTCTTCAGGTTGTATGTCCACTAATACGAATTCTCCACTCTGCGCTTCGCATGGAGAGGAGGATTCGTTTGTAGTGGGTTTTAGTCCAGTGAGGACCTGTGGCCGATGTGTGTGATGCGAGGTATTTCATCGGGGAGTGTGGGTTTGATGGATTGTTGAGGCCCAAGGCTCAGGAGAAGTTGGAGCGGGCCGCGCGGGACCAGTGTTGGGATGGGAGTATAGGAGTGGTGACGGCTGCGATCCAGGTGCCCAGGATCTTGGCAGCATGGGCTTTGAAGTCAAGCAGGCCCATGCCACCTTGATGATGAGGGCCAAACATGACCTCTAGCCGTACTGGTGGAGGGCGGCCTGACCAAAGCCATCCTTGCAGCAAAGCATACAGGGATTTGAAGAAGCTTGGGGAGAAGGGGATGGCGTGGGCTCCGAACCAGACTTTGGATAGGAGCATAGAGTTGGCAAGAACAACCCTGCCAGTGAGGGTAGTAGGGTGGGCTCTGAGAGAGGCGATTTGCTTCGTCACATTGTCCAGTATACGGCACTCCATTACTGCTGATGCATATCCGCCTGCCTCCATCCACACGCCCAGATGGTGCACTGGTCCTATGGTAGGACTTGGCACGAAGGGGAGCACCAGTGGAGCGGTGTGTGTTGAGTTAGTAAGGCGTGGACGTGGGCGAGCAGATGGCCTGGTTGGGAGCTAATTGCTGGGGCCCAGCAGTTCTGAAACCGACCAAGGAGGATGATTTCAGTTTTGGAGGCGTTCAGTGCTGCGTTGCTTACCCGGGAATATTCCTGGATAAGGGCTTCAAGCGCGCGTGCATCTTTGTTATTAGACACCCCCACCATGCAATCATCTGCAAATGCCATCATCTTGACTGGGTTTTGGCCTGGCACATGGACCCCAGTGAGTTGGGCATTCACATTTCGCAGTAGTGGGTCAAGGCTGAAGTTGTATAGGAGTGGGCTGAGGGGGTCCCCTTGTCGCAGGCCCCTTTGAGAGCGGACTACTTCCGTCAGGAAGCCAGGGCCACGCACTGCCATTGTTGCAGATTCCGTGAGCAGCATCACCCAGTTTATGAAGTGGGGGTAGGCGGAATTAATGAAGGCAGGCCCTAAGGTATTCCCAGTTTACTCTATCATAGGCCTTTTGTTGGTCCAAGAATACAAGTGCCCCAGAGGCTGTGGACTGACATACATTAGCCACAGAGTGCACGTTATCCTAAATCGACCTTCTGGGGATGAAACTGAATTGTTCTGAGGAGATGGTGGCAGATGCTATAGTCCCTAAATGGTTAGCCATGATTTTTGTTAAAATTTTGGTGTCTGTGTTTGTTAGAGAAATGGGGCGCCAGTTGGCTAAGTCAAGCTTATCCCCTTTCTTGAAGAGTGTGACAGTAAAGGCCTCATGTCCTCCTGGTAGGAGGCGCGTTTCCAACAGGCTTTGGTTAAGTGAGGCTAGCAGCAATGGGGATATATATTTAAAATATTTTTTGTAGAACTCATATGGAATGCCATCAGGGCCTGGGCATTTTCAGTTTGGTGCATTGCAAATGGCTGTCCATAATTCATTTGGAGTAATTAAAGTCATTTTTTCTGGGTATCAGAAAATGGTGCAGATATGAGCTCAGTTGAGAAATTCTGCCATTTCGGCTAGCTGAATTGGGTTGGAGCGGTACAACTCAGAGTAATACTGTTGCATTTCGATTGCCACTTCAGCTGGTGTATCCGCAATGGAATTATACGATATTCGCACCTGTGTGCAGGCCACACTCTGGCGTGGTGCGAAATTTTTTTTAAAGAAGTATGCGGTGCACTTGTCACCTTTAGTGATGCGTGTGGCCCTGTATTGGACACAAACCCGATGTTTGTGTTGCCTTTTGAGTGCGTTGAGTTGGGCGGCTGCCTCCGCCCACTTCCAGCCCCATGCAGGGCTGTATCCTGTGGCTGGGATGTTGGACTCCAAGTGGGCCAATTCTGCCAGAGCATGCGAGATAACCTCCGATGTGGCTCATGAGCATCTGGAGGAGAGATGGCGATAGTGGCAGATGGTGTCCTCTTTGAAAGTTGCACATGTGGAAATGGGGTCCGCGCAAAACAGTGCAACAAATGATTTCGCCAAAGTTGCCTCTTCCACCCACGTGGAAAATCCTGGCGATGTGAGCTTGGGGGGCGGATTTTGCACCTATGTGGGGCCTTTGCAACTGTGATGGGTAAGTGGTATGTTATCAAGACCAGTCGGTGGTCAGAGAATTCCATTTTTGTTGTTTTGAAGTGGGAGATGTGGGGTTGGAATTTCGCCAGTGTTAGAATAAGGTCGATGCGGGTCATGGACCTTAATTGGCCATTGTGGATGTGGGGACGCATCATGTTTTTGAGCAGTGGGGCATGTCACGGCAGTGCATCCATTAACCCAAGGGTGGCTTTTAGAATGTGTAGTTCTACATGACCCTGTGGGGCTTGGGGTGAGGGTGGCCACCAGTCCGTTGGTGAGGTTAGCCAACAGTTTATGTCACCAACTAGGAAATAATCAGGTGGTAGCGGGAGGGATTTGACCAATGAGAAAAATTCCTGACGCTCATGTGCACCATTTGGGGCGTAGATGTTGATGATTGCATGCACAACATCAGCCCATGAGAAGGTGACGACGAGCACTCAGTCATTTAGGAATGTTTCTGAGGATGTGAATTTGAAAAAATTATTTTTCCATTTTAGCACCCCACAGTGCTTCGACCAAAAGGATAGGGATGGGAGGAGCATTGTTTTCCAAGCTTCCTCAGAACCTCGTGGACAGTGGGACTCCTGGATGGCCAGGATATCCACGGGTAAATTGTGTTGTAAAAACTCAGTTTCCTAGCCCAGGATGGGGAGGCCTTGAGTCCGGCAATATTCAGCATCCCTAGAGTGAAGGTTTCCCCCATCGCACCTTAGGTGTGAGGGGATGGGCCCCCGGGCCCACCAGCCTCTTCAAGGTCCCCACGGGCTTTCACAGCAGCGCGGGTGTTAGCAGCAACACTATTGGGGTTTTTGTTAATTTTTGCAGAAAGAGTCACGTTGGCTTTGGCCTTCACTTTTTGTTTTCCCGACGTCGGACGAATTTTTTGTGGTGTGGATAAGTTTGGTGCACCGTTGAGCGGGGCAAAAAAATTTTTTTCAGTTGGGATAGGTACCAAGTCAGTTTCAACTGGAGCTTGGGCGCAGCGATTGGGTGAGATTGAATCTCCCATTGGATCCTCAGATTGAGTGGCCTGCTCGGCATGGGCCTCCCAATCTGATTGGGTGATGGTTTCCTGAGTCGCTTCCACTGCAAAGGTCTCCATGTCCTCCTGGCGTTGTGAGTGTGGGATGGTGGTGGTGGCCTTGGCTGCTTCCTTGGCCATGGCCCTATGGGCCTGCTTGGCCTTCTTCTGCTCCTGTGGGGAGATGGGCTTTACCAGTAGCAGCCTTGTGCTCCCCACGGGAAAGCCTCCTTGGTGCTTGCAGTTGGTTCATAGTGTGCCTCTCCACTGGCCATGGCCGCCGATGGGTGCTCTTGGAATGTGACGCCCTCCTTGATGGGGCATGCATGCGCCTTATGGCCAAATGCATCACAGTGGGTGCAAATGGGGGGCGCGCTGTCCACGGTTACCTGGAATGGGTGGGTGGTATGCCCTGCAATGTCAATAAAGGTGGAGTGTGGGATCTGGGTTAGGTCCTTCATGATCTCCTCAGTTGGGGTCAGAACTGCGATGGCTTTGCTGGTGCACAGGTGTGGCATCAGCATGAAACATTGCATTTCGAAAGATTGTATTTCACTGTATATGGTGAGACCATCTTTCAGGTGTTGCTCCAAAATGTCACGTTTTACCATAGTAGGCAAAAAGTCAAACGTGAGAAAAATTTGGTTTGATTTTGTCCATCTGGTGCGTTTGGTTTTGATGACCTGTTGCCCTTTGGGGAGGTTGACCACTATGCGCACTGCTGCAGCCTCGTCTGCTGCTATTTTTCTTTCAAAACCTAGGTCCAGCCAACCGCATGACATGGAGTGAGGTGCAACGTACACCGCGGTTGGGAAAATTTTGTGTACATCTTCACAAAATTTTTCCCATAAGGCCATTTTTTGGATGTCCAGATACACACAGACTCTGAATTCCACCGACAAAAGTGGCTGGGAGTGTGGCGTAAAGATGTACTGGTTGCATCGTGCTTTCCACATGAGTATCTCTGGGGAAATTGTGACTGCCAGTTTTTTGAGATTTTTGTCTATTCCACCAGATTCTCCAGGGCGTTTTCGAATGTTAGAGGCCACAGGCCTTCCGCCTGCTCCTCTTGCCTTGCTTGCCCAACTGCTCCCAGACATGGGCGCAGACTAATCTCCTGTGTGAGATTATCAAACTAGATTTAGTCTTGAATTGAATAGGTTGCAAAAGTGTTTGCAACGAGAAAGAAAAGTCAATATCTATAATTTTATTCAGAGATTTTTTTAAAATAAAGTTTAAAATATAGTACATTGCTAACAATTTATAATTTAATAAATCAGGTAATCAGTATCACCAAAAACTTGTTAAAATTAATGACTTAGTTCCCTTTTCTTTAACTTGCTGCTCTAGATACCCCAAAAGAAGTTAGATGCTTCACTGTATTATACCCTCAAAAATGGATTTTAGAAAGTAGAATACATGTAGAAGTTTAAAAAGAATGTGTTTTGAATAGTTAAATGATCTTTTTTAGAATTTGTTTTGACCAAAAAACATATATATTGCCCTTGTAACATATTAAACATTCCAAGGGCACAAATCCAACTAGTTTAAAGAATAGTTGTATCTTTTTTAGATAGGTGATCCCTAAACTAGTTATATCTTAATTTACTCAGATAAATAATAACTTATTATATATTCCATTACCACTAACATTTTGAGTGTGTTAGGATTTTAATATGACTAATTATATGAGATCACCGTGAAATTATTAAACTTTAGTATAGAAATACTTGTTGTAGAAGCTACCAAGTAGGATCTGTCATAACGCTGGCAACAGCTTAAATTACTAAATGAATTTTAGATTAGCATTCTATTTTCAATGGCGCAGTACTTATCATAGGTATTCTTTACATAATAGTTAAACTTTAGTCATCTATAATTATATTTGTCTACTTGGATTTTTTAATTGAAATACTTTAAAAGTAATTGTGCTTGTATCCCCTAGAACACTATAAGGATATCATGGCTACAACTATAAGCCAAATTGAAATTAGTGGAATGAAACCCAAGAGGTACCCACCAATCTTTGCATTTTTGAATTAACCCAGAATATAAATAGAGAGCTAACCTACTAATTAGAACTTCAGAAACCTTCATCAATCCCTAATTATCTAAAGAGAAGACCAAAAGTTTGGATGAGGAGAATTCTTACATAGTGAGTCATTATCTTATAACTAAAGTTTAACAAATCAGAGGACACTAAGAGTTCTATACAATTTAGGAGACAATTGTTATTGCAGGCAAAACTAGGACAAAATAACGAAATAGCAAATTCCAACACCACTGGAAGTACAATCAATACACTGTGATGCAAAAAGTAATATACAATAAATACTATATTTATAGTATAATCTATATTCTCAAATTGCTATTCTTTCCATAAAAAAGAAAAAATGCTTATAATGCGTGAGAGCCTGGATTTATATAAAATAACCTACGCCTTAATGCCAGTTTTAACAGCTGATGTTCCCTACATGGGACATGAGTCTAAAAATAAAAATAAAACTTTGATATAAATATGAGCCAAGAATACAACTGCTTTGTCATTTGTTTTAATAAAATTACCCATATGAGCCTAGGATTCAGGTATCCAAGTCAGGTTAATTCCAGCTGATTATTTCTGATAGTAAAGAAGTTTTTGTAAAACCCATGGAGTTATATCCTGATAAGCCATTGATCTATCAATCCTTGGCATGGATAGTTAATGCTTCCAGAGCTCAAGTCAAGGATTTCATAAAATGGCTGATCCATGAATATTAGCTACTGCCAGTGATGATAATACATATCTGGGGATGTTTCATAATTAAAAGACAGGAGCTCCCCTAGATAACTTTTATCTCTTGCTCCAATAGATTTACATCTTTGCCATTATCAAAAAACTCAAAATTAGGAACAGATTCTTAAAATGTTATTAATCTACATACATACCTCAATCTAACATGCCCAAAGAATTGTATACTGTCAACACATAAATGTAAGTCCCAGGGAACATCCTTGGGCGTCAATTGGGCCATTTTTCTGTTCCTGAGCAAGAAGGTACCAAAGAGGATGGTCATACCCCTTGTTACTCAGGGCGATCTCAATCACATGGTAGATGAGCACTGGATAACAGCCCTTCCACTTTGGATCCCACTTCCAGTACCCACACTCTCCTCAGCAGAACTGTTACAAGGAATCAGTGAAATCTGCACTGAGATCGCCAAAATGAGATTGATCACAACTAATTTGAGTGGCAATCAGCCCAACGCTCAGATTTCAATGTTGAAAAGGTATGAAGACTGATCTATTGGCCAGAATGCCTGACAGTTGCGATTCAGTTAACATGATGATCAAAAAAAAATTTCCCCCCTCCCAAATCCGTTGGGCATCACCCCCAATGGGCAGGTAATAGCATCGGACACCATTGATGAGGTTTTGAAGCTTCCTGCCAGCAAATCAGGCGTTGCGCTTGATGCAATGCCACTGACTGAAAGAATGGCCCAGTGACCAAGCATGGGCACATTGGGCGTTCTGAACCCATTGCCAACCAAATGGGTCCACCCATATGTGGGGTGGTCTTGGGGATTCCCGCTGCTCATTGGGCCAAATACTGTTGTGCCAACCATTGGAAACATAGCTAAGCTTTGGTTTGGATTTTTGAGGTTGAACCAACAGTGACTCGGCCCACCACCAAATTTTGTGATGTTGGTTCTCAAGGAACAAACCCGCCCATTCCAAAATGATTCGCTGCTTAGGTCAAACTTGTGGGATCTGATCCCAGCTTGTTTTCCTACAAGTTGATGACTATTTAATTAGTTGCATCATACTGAGAAAATAGTTGGTCAATTCTCCTTCCTTAAATTTTCCATTAAAAACAACCTTCCCCAAAATTCAGTTGTTATATGTTGAAAATTAAGCTCCCTTCCAGTTCCATATTTGTCATACCAGCAGCAGTGCCTCTGGCATTCTGGTTTGCCATTTGGGTGCTCTGGCATCTGAATGGCAGGTAAGTCTAATCCTTACTTGCTGTTCGCCTGATAATAAAGAGCATAGTGCTGGCGCTACTCATGGAAGCACAAAAAGGGGACAATGGGTTGCTGATAGATTGACTAGACATAACATTCCAAGAAATTATACACCATTATTCAATATAACCAGCAACAAACAAAAAAGGACTTTTAAGAAATATATAATGGGAAGATCAGATGAAAGCAACCTTTTCTGTGTCATTAGCAAAGCATAGAAAGAAAAATGTTTTCTCAGTGAGTTGCCAACATGAATATACGTTGTGACTAGGTCAAAGAATACTTATAAGCAGAGCTTACAATGACATATGTCTACTGAAGAATTGGACTAAGTAACCTACCAGCTCATACACAACTAAATTATTAAACTCAGTGAGAATGTGGACTGCCAATTTGGTTCAATCTTAGGCATCCTAATCAATTACAATCACCAGATATAAGTGTTAGAAATGTGAATGGCACATTACTACCAAATTTAAATATACTCAAATATATAATGAACAAAACTGATTTCCTATAGTAATTTATATCAAAAAATATCTTTCTTCATTAAAAAAACACATGAATGGAGACTAAAGGACCTGATCAAGGTGAATCTTAAAACTAAAATCAACCTCTCCACTTAAGATAAAATTTTGCAAAAGTGAACAATAGGTAAATGCATAGCGTCATCACCTCATCGCCATACTAAACAAATTTTGGGTTGAGGTAGAGAAAGACTTTGTAAAGGGCCAAGTACAGGTTGATAAAGGAGTAAAGGAGATGTTCATTGACGCCAATATTCTTTCTGTAGAATCGGACTATAAAAATAATGAAGCAACAGTCACAGAGAAAATACTAGTTTCCTTAACTCTACTGCCTATTCTGGACTGTTCTACAAAGGCAAACACCCACGAACCATACAACATAGCTTAAAGTGCCCAAACGAGCTATGGCTTAAATCAGATACCCTATTCCAATCGCGATTTCTTCTGACACCAGCTCATGTAAGCTTTACCCTAAAAGTTAGTGGCTTATATGGTCTATTAAAGGCACCACACCTCAGCTAATCAATTGATATTAACAGGCTTGCCATTATTACTTAATCAGCTTACTCAAGTTTGAAAATAAGATGAACATTACACCTATAATGTTGCTTTCAGTATTATTATGGGGGCGCAAGTGTAAACACCAAGATGGCTTCCTTAATGATCTCTTTAGAACCAGTGAGCCAAGGGTTAGCAATTTCCAATATCTGCAAAGTGGGTTTGACTTACAAAAACGCAAAGCGTACTCTGTTTTCTAAGTTTGAGGGACAGATATGATGACCACCCACATGACTGCCTTTCTCAACATTAGCTTTAAGAAAAGGTTGACTATCGTGAAAATTTTTAGACCGCTTCTACCTTTAGACACATTTTTAATATGGTGCCAAGGCCCTTAACCTTTACAATGCACAGATTGACCTATGCAAGGCGTGTGAACCAATATAAAAATTATACTGAACAATGTTTCCAGCCTTGAATGCAGACCACTATTTTTACAAAATAGTGAGCTACCTTGCAACTTCACAGCCACTTTTGACGCGACAGGTAAAAGTTACTGTGAGAACCAGGACTCTTGAGGTAGATCCAATCATAAAGACAAAGCTCAAAATAGAACAAGCATAACTGACATAGAGACCTGATATTCGTCATATAACTTGTAACTTATGCTTAAGAAAAAGATAATACTTTTCGCAGAGTCCCTCAAGAATGACTAAGTAGAAGGCCAACCTGATATGCTAAGTGGATAATTGGGACTAGTAAAAGACTCTGTGAAGTAGAATAGACATTCTACTTCTACTGACACACAAAATAGAACCCTCTTAGATCAAACTGATCACCCCATAAGTTTCTGACTTGAATTATAAAGAACATGATTTTTTCATTGGTCTTCCATCAGGTGATTGCAGACAACACACTAGTGGTTACCATCTGCACGCAGAAGATATGGACACTGAGAAAGGATTATAGATAATGCTTTAACATACATATAACAATCTTTTTGAGAGAGATGAACTACTGGTCACCTTAGGTGACTTCCAAAAATTTGAATGAGTCAACGTATCTGTCCGCTGTAGTGACACTGAAGAAATATAGTCCTCAGTTATGTGAGGAGCTAAATTACTAATTATCCCGTACTGACACTTTCATTTACCAAATACACTCTTATAATGATTACTCATAAGTGTACATATTTAGAATTAATGTAAATAAGCTTAAGATCAGGATGATTGTAGTAGAGGTACAATTTTCAGTATATTATCTACCAAGCTAGAGAAGAACCATAGCTTCACGCCAAATAGAGACCACTTTTGGAATATGGTATTATCAGGACAAGACAACACTATATCTCAGGAGGAATATAATATGCTGCTACTGCAATTTAGCTCTAATAGTGATTGAACCAGTTATCATATTACTGAATATAAAAGACAATATCTCATTAGGATCTTCTTCATGATTTTAAATGGCTTTAAGGCGTAATTGAGGAAAACACTTTGATGAAACTTGGTCAATATATACCTATATACTACCAGAAGAAGTTTAAAAATATTAAGCCCTGTACTCAACTTCCAGGAGCAAAAAAAATTTAGAATCAATTTAGATTAAACAATATTTCAATGAGATGACTCATGACTAATTGAAACCATCACCTAATTAATACATTAATTGGTACTTAACTTCCAAGAGTAAAAAGGTTATTATTAATTTAAAAATTACCACAATGAGTACAAAGTGTCCCATCCCTTTGCAAACTATGGAGAAAGCACCATTAAAGATTAGTAATAATCTTATCATTAAGGGGCGCACTATACTGAACAAAAGCGTGCCCCTTTTTTTAGTACTAGATGGTCCCAACCCCAAAAGCGTGTCCCTTTGAAGGCTATAGATATATTTCTTATTTAGGTAAGTAAATTATGCTTTAGCCTGTCTTGTCTCTCTTAATTACTGCCAAAGTGCATAGCTTCCCTAGTGAAAAATAATCTCACCAGGAAGACCGCTGATACCAGGATAACTAATAGGCACTTATCCTTTTAAAGGGATTGGTCAACAAGTTCCTGAATTCCAAAGCTGGTGCTCCCTTCCAGGTACCTTCTGAGGTTACCAGGTGAAGATGTACCTACAATTAATATAAATTTAACGGCGATGATAAATTCAAATGGAGGAATTTTTAGCTTAAAAGGTGATTTTACTAAAGAAAATTAGGGAATAACAGTCTCAAATATTAGAGATTTCCAATTTAGAGCGCCAATGACATTTACCCTTATGGATTACAAGGATGCGACCTATCAAATTAATCATCTGATAGCCAAGACTGTGAAAGCCTGACTCATCAAACTTTAAGCATGCAAGACAATAAAAGGGAGTTGAATCTGGGTTTCAGATGACTTGATGCACCAATACACCATTGATACCCTCCCAGAGTACTGAATTGGGAGTGGCCAGAATTGATTATTACCTCAGACTGCCTTTCCTTCCTGCTCTCCACCATAGATTGCAGCTTCTAGGACTGCATCATATGGAGATCCAAAAGAAAATATAGTCTTATCCAACAGTCCCAGTCCCAACTCATTGAATTGTAACATTTGCTTCCAATTTTAGTAAGGACAAAAGAGAAACCATTATGGATAACTCAAGAGAGATCAATGAGTTACATATTTAAAACCATTAGGACTGATAGTTGGTGGATATCTTTGCAAAAAATCTTTACAAAATTACTAATGCCACAGCAACCATATATGGTCAAATGGAATAAATTTTATCCAGATTATTAAACCATCTGAATGAACAACAGCAAACCTATGAGTTCTGGGAGTGAGAAGTTAACAAATTGGATCCTCCAGCCCAATTAAAGAGCAATAACTACCAATTGCTGAAGTATGCATTATGAATGGTCTCCTTAGACCTTCAGGTCCTTAATGGCCTTAAGGACTAGAAACTATTAAGGGGCCAGAGGGCCCCAGGACCTCCGAGGAACCCTTCACTAATTGAGACAACACAAGATAAGGATTATGAATCTAAGTTATTCAATTAGAATGACAATTGAGAGAAGTGGCTCATGGAAGTTGAATGACATTGAAGGAAACTATCTTGATGATGACTTGACCTCCTAAGCACTATATAATAAGATTGCCACTACTCAGAAAAAGTGTTCAGACATGATCACTAGTCAATGAACACATTAAACTACGCTTGATGCCAACATTGAAACAGTATACAGCTTAACTCCAGGATTTTGAAATAAACAAGGGGACATATTGCAGAAACTCGATGATCAGCTACTAAATCTACAAATTCAATGGTCTATCATATCTAAGGCTGCCACCAATAACATAAATAACTTGTGTGAAAATCATCACGAGGATCTCATTTTTTGACAACAATCCGATCAAACTTGCTTCACCAACCTTCTAAGACCAAACCTTCTGAAAATAAGAGATCTTCAACCCAGCTATACACATCTTCTTCAAGCCTATCAGCTCTTTTAAGCCTTATTTTAAGGATAAATATATATCTCGTATAAAGAACATTCAAACCTTCCTATTTGTGTATTAAGGGGCCTTGGTGATAGCCACTGACAAACAAAAAGTTCAACATATCCAAACCTGCCTTAACAGTAGGACCCAGTAATAAACTGTTACCTTACTTCAAAGAATGTAATTCCTAGTATTAAGTGAAGGTAGCCTTTTAAAAAAAATTGGGTAAAACTTAGCTTATTTATCTGGAACCAAGCCTTCACGTGCAAACTTTTAAAAAAAGGAGAATTCTTTTTAGACTTTAATAACCATTCTTACTATAAGATCAAGCCTTAGCCGGCTGTCACAAGCTTAACTTTAAAATTTAATAGCCATTGTGAGATATTTTTATCTTTTGACTGATGCTACATGCTATAATTAGTGGGAGTTAAGAAGCTTTTCAAATCAATTCTTGACATAAAGGAGGCTATCATGAGACTTTTAAACTGGAGACATGCCATTCCTCGTCCAATAAAGATTTTCAACTTCATACCCATTCCACTTGGAAAACCCAAAGATTCAATCTAGACGCGTTCCCTGCTCTAAAATAAAATATTCAATTACCAAGAGAGTCATTTCTGGAAAATTAATAGAAAAAGGTGGAAAAAGAGATTTCAGGCTAGGGTGTGAGGCTCCCTATGCTTATAAATTTATTGTTGGCATTTGCACTCCCAGCTTTCAGATAAGAATGTTGTGGTCAAAACTGGCCAAAAAGGGTAAATGTCAGACATTTACAGGATCCCAATACTGCTAATATTGATCTAAATACTAATAATGTTTTATTAGCCAAAAGATCCTGGCTGATTCTTGGTGGAACCACAAAAATAGGGGTAACACTATTTCATATACCTTGCGGGAAAATAACACTAATTTAAACTGTCAAATACTCCAACCACAGAGCAGACTCTGGGGCGTCCATTGGATGGATCTTCCCCAGCCACTACCAGTACCATTCAAGCACCTAAAAGTGGATCACCCCCTTTTATAGGCGTGGCGGGGGTCCCCCAAGGTGCATTTTTTCACTAATGGGGATTGGCTAAAATATATTAAGTTGCTACCCCACAGGTACGTCTTTCCCCAAAAACTCTCCATCCATCTTTCAGCCTAAGTGAAGCTTGTTCTTCAAGCTTCAATTGGCTAAATTCCCATTTTTCCTAATTTGGACTAGTCTAAGCTAATCCAAACTTACCATTGAATTTACCTTGACCCTTGATACAGTTAAATACTGAATGGTTCGAGATCTAGTGGGTTCCATTTTTCTCTTATCCCTCATAACGCTTAACAAAAAGTCTAAAGACCCTAACTTTCTAAGTTCTTTAAAGGTTTAATTAATTTTATTATATTAATGATATCAATCCCCAATTGTTGTATTTGGTAAAACAAGCACTAAACGAGCATCTCCCATGTCCAAAATCCAACAAGTGATGCTCACTACAGGGGGCCATGTATACCACCAAAATCCTGTTACAATACCAAAAATGACTACTATTCCAGAAAAAAGGCTAGCTGCATTAGAGAACTAACTAGTCAGTGCTTGTCTCGCCTCAAAAGGCTTGAGAAGCACTCTTCCAAAGGCCTTTTCAGGCCCACCCCTAATATCCTTAAATCTACGTTTAAGGACAAATTCACACCTGGTGAGGGCATTATCGCCTCCTTCCTTTATTTTTATGAATCTGCAATGGAAGGAGCGACTGACTTTTAAAAAAATAGTATACCCTTCGTTGCTTGAGTCAGATGGCTCTGGAGAATATGGTTCCTCAAATGGCCACTCTTACCACCTGGGCGGAGGTCAAACAAGCGCTGATTGACTATTTTGGCTCAGAAAGGTGTAGTTTACAAAGACAAAAACAAGCCTTTATGGGCCTTAGGCTGCAAGAGGGGGAATCAATCCCCTCATTTGTTCAAAATTTTATAGAAAAGCTCAACCTCTGTTGCTGGCCAAACTACTCCCTCTAGATGATGCTGTTGATGCTATTGTGACTAGCTTGGCGTCTTAACCCCCTTTAGCAATCCATATCTCCGCAGTCAAGCATACCTTCCAAACTGTATGGGATCAAAGAGGCATTGCTAGCAGTGACTGACCTTTATGAACCATACCTTCTGAAAGTTACTCCAAAGCGGGAATCACCTCTGATCCCTTCAGCCTCTTCTAAAGCTGTATCCCTCTGGAACCCAGCTTCTACAGAGCTGCAATGACAAAATACTCCTCCACCATGTGAGGATAGCCAAAAATTAGTGGCAATTATGGGGCAGCGCTCCCCTCCAACTTAGTTCCAAAAGCTCAGCCAGTGAAGTCAGTTATCATTTTGCCTGGCCCCCTCTTTCCAAGCGGTCTACTAAGGTGACTAAATTATCACACCCACCTAAGCCGCTCCTCAATTCCCCTCAGTATCAACTCCGGATGCCTCTAGTTCAAAACCTGTAGTCATGGGGCAGCCCAAGCTGGTCACTTCTAAGGCAAAAGTCAAAGCCATTACACTTCCAACGCCTCCCCCAAAATTTATACATCTACGATGCTCCCTTCAAATGTCAAAAGGGTAGATGAAAGTGACAAATAACTCCCTGTGAGGAGATTAATCTGGTTTCTCAGCCCCCTCTTAGTAACTCGTTGAGGTGCATTGACAATCCCTCTGATGACGAGTCTGAAGGGTTAGTGAAGATGCAGGCTATTATGTTTTGGGAGCTCCAATGGAATTGAAGGTTACAGATAGGTTGAGGCCTGAACGAATTAATATAGCCATAATACCATGACGAACTTATCTTTAACAGTTGTTGATGTTTTCAGAGGTGATCAATACTGCTAGTGATACTGAATAGCTTATTAAGATAGTGATCCAATCCACCAAGCAGGTACATACCCTTCAACATATTAAATAAAAATACCCTGTGATGTCTCAACGCCTTGCCTTCACTCTCCGGTTGAAGGAGGTTCTCTCCCTCCCCTTTATTTTGGTAACACAATAATGAAGGTAGAGGTTGTCATCAATAAGGTGCGCGTTCTAGCCATCCTTGATATGGGTGCTCCAATTAACGTTGTTTCATCAAAGCTCGTCAATAAAATTAAGTTGGCGTAAGACCTGGACTATTAATAAGAGTTTAAAACAGCAGGACTAGAAATACACAAGCTATTGAAGCCTACCCTTCTCTAACCATATGTATTGGTAGAGCTTTATACTGGCTGCCCCCGCTATAGCATTAACCAATAATGCATATAACCTACTCTTTGGCACGCAATTAATGTTTGAGTAAGATGGAATCATTAATATAAATTAGTGATTTATCTCCCTTTAAATTACGGGGTTCCACTAGTCTTTACAAATTATGAGCCTAAGATGAAGGAATATATATGCGTAGTTGAGTATCCTTCTTCCGCCTTCACCCTTACTTATACAACTTCGAGCTGAAACACAAAAAAGCTGCCTGACTCTGTGGATGATTCAGAGGACATTCCATTGTATGCGTCAGATAAGGTATTAGTCAAAGTGAGTGAACAAAAGATGATAGAAACCAAAATTACTATGCAAATCCCCTGAAAAGCCTTATGCACTTAACAAACATCGATGGAATAAGCCCTTTAGAACCTTGGGTGTTGCCAGGTATCCTAGAGCCTGCCTACCAGCGAGTTATCAATCTTCTGCTGGGGAATCTCACTAACAAGGACATGGCTGTAAAGAAGCATCAGGAGATTGGAAAAGCCATGTTGATTCCAATTAAGGACATCCATCAAGTCCATTGTATTGGGTCTATGCTAGATATGGGACTACCCACTGACCAAATGATATGTGCTTTGCCCAACGTTCAGATTTCTGATGATCTAACTCCCGCTGAACTTAATAAAGTTCATTCCTTATTGGAGTCATATAGTGATATTTTCTCCAAATCTGATACTGTCTATGGGCATATGAAGGTCTGGTGCCACCATTGATGTTGGTGATTCCAAGCCTAGACGATCCAAGCCTTATCAGAAATCAAAAGTTGAGGAGCTCCAGATGAGGACGGAGCTTAAGCTGTCTTGGACGCGGGGCTACTGGTGCCTTCTCAAATTCACTGTTCATCTCCAGTATTGCTCATAGAAAAAGAAGAATAGTGTACATTGAGTAGTTATGGACTACCACAAGCTGAATAATATCACCAAGAATGACAGATACCCAATCCCGCGAATTGATGACGCTCTGGTTCAACTCTCTGGGTCAAAGTTCTGCTCCGCCATGGACTTGGTTAGCAGATACTGGAAAATGGACCTTTCTACACAAGACTAGGAAAAGTGTGTGCTTATCTGCTGTGAGGGTCTCTTCCAACTTACCCAACTACCACAAGGGTTGTTCAATGCGCCCGCATCTTTCCAGAGTGACATGGACCACATCTTGCAGGATCTGAAGCTTAGTTGCGTAATTGTATATCTTGATGATATCACCTTCTTCTCCAAACCTTCAATGAGCACCTTACTCATTTAAAGAAAATTTTTAACGTTTGCGGGCCTTTCACATTAAACTTAAGCCCTAAAATATACATTCTTCCAAAATAAGTTGGACTTCCTGGGCCACGCCATCTCCTCAGATGGGATTCAGCCTCTCCAAGATAAGGTAGAGTCGATATCCAAGGTTACTGTTCTAAAACCCTCCGCGATATTCAGGTGTTTTTGGGCATGTTAGGGTACCACCATCAATTCATCATCAGATTCACTCAGCTCAGTGAGCCCCACGTATGACTTTTTACTAAAAACACCCCTTTCTATTGGGGAGCGGAACAACAAGCTGCTTTTGAAACGCTAAAAAAGATGCTGCAGCAACGGCCATTCCTGCGCCACCCTGACTATAGTAAACCCTCTATGCCGTTTACTGATGCTTATGATTATGCAGTTGGAGCTATCTTGGATCAACTGTATGAGCATGTGTTTTATCACTCCGTTTTAAATTTTTGCAAGATGCTCTCTAAGGCAGAACGCAACTATATCGTCACTGAGAAGGAATACCTAGCCGTCTTGCTTGCTTTTAGATATTTATGTTCTTTCTTATCTAGGACCTCATTTAAAGTGGTTACAAAATATGAAGGATCCCACTGGGCGGTTGGCACTCTGGGCTTTGAAGCTCCAGCACTATGATGTGAACACAGTGCGTTGAGCTGGGATGAGCCACATAAATGTCGATGGGTTGACTCAGCTGCCCATCCTTCACTTAGATAATAGTGAAGCAGAGCGTCTACATGATCTCCTAATGACCCATGATGCTTGAGAGGATGAGGACGAACCAGTCCAGAAGATGCTAGCTTGACATTCCGTAACAAAAAGGTGGATTATGGGAATCTTTACAATAATGTAGGGGTGAACTGTTTACCTTAAATCTGTTACTAAGAGAAAGTATCAGTCATTATGGAGTCTCATGTCCTCCTAGGGCATACAGGATTGCGGAAAACCTATGAGTGGGTAAAATAACGCTACTATTGAGAGGAAATTATGGAGACCATCAATGAAGTCTTGGATGCTTATCTGACATGCAAAAAACAATCCAGTTTCAAAACAAAGTATCAATATCAACCTACCGCCCCTCAACAGTCTACCCTCACAATAAGTCTCGATGTGGTTGGCTCTTTACCCCAAACTACGGGTGGAAACTGATATATATTGGTAGGGATTGATCACTTAGTCAAATGGTTTGAGGCTGTGGCTATCCCAGCTCAGATGGCCAAAGCATAGCCACTTTTCTCCACCAGTATACCTTTAATCGCCATGGTTGCTTTAAGTTTTGCTCTGTGATAATGCTAAAAACTTCACCTCTCAAATGGTGAAAATTCTCATTACTTCCATGGGCATGCAACAGCTCATTTATGCCCCCTACAAGCCTTTGACCATTGTACTGTGGAAAATGCCAATGAGAACCTGGTCTCTATAATACGAAAAATGGCCACTTCAGACCCCTTCACTGGTATCTGTATTTTCAAAGTGCCCTCATGGCCTACAATATTAGTTACTACTGGATCCTTAAAATGACTCCTTTCCATGTGTTTTATGGACGGAAACCTTGGGTGCCAGCATTATTAGCTAAAGACATTTTCACTGATAAGACTACCCAGAGCAAGCCATGAAGAAGTTGGCTCAGCACATCATTTAGCTACAATCAGAGGCGATGACCAACTTGTAAAAGACTGTCACAAAAGGAGGGTCAAGCCACTAATGAGGTCTGGGCCCCTCTTCCTTACTTCCAATTATATGACTTAGTGTTTTACTACCAAAACTGTATCGCCCCTAGAAGGGAGAGACTCAAGTCTATTTGGGAAGGCCCTGTTATAGTTACTTACAAGCAAGGAGAGGAGTACTCCATCAAATCCCAAGCTACTGGAGATACCATCAATTGGGTACATGGCCACTTCCTATGGCCCTATTCTCCAACCAACATCCTTGAGGGGGTGATGTCAGACAAATGCCCTCCCAGATTTCAGACAAGAATGCTGTGAGTCAAAACTTGCCAAAAAGGGGAAATGTTGGACAATTACAAGTCCCTGATACCAAAAATATCGATCTAAATACTAATAATGATTTTACTAATCAAAAGGCCCTGGGTTATTCTTGGTGGAACCACACAAATCGGGGTAACACTATTTATAAATGCCTCATGGCAAATAACACTAATTTAAACAGTCAGATTACTCTGACCACATGGCAGACTCTGGGGTGTCCATTGGATGGATCTCCCCAGCTACTATCAGTACCATTCAAACACCTACGAGGGGATCACTCCCTTCTATAGGCGTGGCGGTGGTCCCCAAAGGTGCAATATTTTTCACTAATGGGGATTGGCTAAAATATATTAAGTTGCTACCCCACGGGCACATCTTGCCCCAAAAATAACTCCTCATCCATCTTTCAGCCTAAGTGAAGCTTGTTCTTCAAGCTTCGATAGGTTAAATTCCCATATTTCCTAATTCAGGCTAGCCTAAGCTATTTCAAACTTATCATTTAATTAGCCCACCCTCAATACAGTTAAATACTGAATGGTCTGAGATCAGGTGGGTTCATTTTTTCTTATATCCCGCAGCGTTTAATAAAAACTTTAAAAACCCTAAACTTTCTAATACAAACGTTTTATTAATTTTACTATATTAGTGATATTAATCACCAATTGTTCATTTCAATAAAACAAGCACTAAGCGAGCATCTCCCACACCCAAAATGCAACATTTATGCCTCAACAACTTACTCAAAATTCTTTGAAGCTTGAGTGCTTCATCATGTCTGCTCCTGATGGACTTAACATGCTCACCTATAGATGGAAATAAAGTTTTCATTTTATCATATTTTACTTTGAGAACCTCCTTACTTCCTCAATAAACCAATTATACCCAATGCTATCTACACAAAACTCTTACTTTAGCTCTAATGCCACTCATGTAGAGGTAGTGGTGGCCAAGTTAAAGATCTTATCTATTGCTGTCACTGGTCAAAGGTAACGTTACATCCTCCCGCTTCATGAAGAAAGTAAGATTACTCCCAAACATAATTCCACTTTAAGTATGACATTTTCTTACCATCCTTCACTATATCCCTCTGGGAGTACTTATCATTGAATATCTGATTCATATCTCCTAGAAGTGTCTGCTCCAGAAATTATCTTGGATTCAACAGCTATTACTTACTCATAAGCAAGCAGTTCCTGGTCAAATTTGACACCAATATCAGTCACAAAGATCTGCATTTATTCATACTGGGGTATTTCATCACATATCATCTATACATGCTGAATGAGAAAGTGAAAAGAAAATCCCAAAGTTACCTATTGGATCATAAATCCCTTTGAGCGGCTGTTTACAAAGTAGTGAGGCCAAAAACTAAGTTACCTCCTCTACAATTGATGCTCAAGAACAAATGACCATTTTCCTTTTTAATAAGGTTATCATATCTCCTAAGTCTCAAATTCTGGTCAGAATGTTAATACAACTTCCTATACCTTCTGCTTATTTATTAAAGCTTTATGGATAGATCAATGCTTCTATACGCGAGCCCTTAACTTGTTTTGGCATACTATCCCACGTATCAATGGCCTATTGCCATCTTAGTGGCTAATCTTACTGACTAATCTTAGACTGTAAATCAAATCAAATCAAATAATAGGGTATATCCACACTTTTGTAATATAAAAAGTTGGCCTCATCATTGGTTGTGGATCCCAGGATGATTTGAACTGTATAAATCCCCCTTCTTAGCTGAGTGCTGGTAAAGTTTGGTATTTAACTTATTCTAGATCAACAACAAATGGCGAATCACCCAATTGTGGAGTGCGCCAACATGTTTTCAAAGGGCCTTAAGATTTTAATTATAGTGAAGGGTTTCCAACATAAAGTACATTCTGGTGACACTCAACCCATTTGGGCCAGTCTATATCAAAAATATAAAGTCAAAGAAGCCAAATTAACTAAAAGATCAAAAGCAGTTATTGTAGGACAGCATTCTAAAGCCTACTCAGAGCCCATGGGACTCTCCCCTGCTACTGGTTGCAAGAAAGATGGATGACGTTAAGTAGTGATGGATAACAGGCAACTAATTTTGATAAACAAGAAGTTTAATTACCCACTACCTCAAATTGATGGTTTTCTCCAACTTTTGGCTGGATCTTAATTTTTTATCTGCCATAGATCTTGTCACAAATATTGGTATATTAAACTTGCCAAGAAGACAGAGAAAAATGCGCACTAATCTCCAATTGAGAGTTAATTAAGAAATATCATAAATCCCAAGGGTTATGCAATGCCTTTGGTAACTTCTAATAGAAATGGATGGTATGCTAAGAAACCTCGACATTTCCTCGTTTTAGTCTATTTGGATAATATTAAAGTGGTCTACCATACCTTTAACAAACATATTCAACACCTAAGAGGAGTTTGGTTGGATGCAAGAAGCTTCACTGAAGCTATAGCACACCAAGTGTAATTTTTACAGAAGGTAAGTGTTTTTTGGGCCACAGGGCATATTGTTAAGTGATCTTTCTAATGCCTGATAGAGTTGTTTCCATATGGAAGATCTCCTGGCTGAATAGCTTACATTTTATTTATATTTCTAAAGATGGTCAATTACTAGTGACAGTTCATTCTCACTTTGATGAACTTTCCAAGATTATGGTATATTTACTTCACAAAGAGACACAGCCCACCAGGAAGAATCTAAACAACAGTATTTTGAATCCCTGAGAGATTCCATGATGTCAGCTCATGTACTATTCCAACCCAAATTTGATAAGCCCTTCATCTTGTTAATGGACGCCAGTGACATTGTAGTCAGAGAAGTATTGGTACAAAATTGACCCTATTCAAATTAATCACCCTATAGTTTATTTCTAGTAAAGATTTGGAGAAAGCAGAAAAAATACATTATTATTAAACGTGAGTTTCTAACTATGTTATAGACTATCAAACATTTCTGCTTCTTTTCTTTGGGAAAAACTTCAAATTTGTACCAAATCATATGTTTTAAGGTGTTTTTACCAGATGAAGGATTTTAATAGGATACTTCCTCAATGGGCCTCAATTAAACAGAATTATGATTCTTATATTGTTCACCATGTGGGAATTTCAGCTTATCACAAAAAACTAAGTATTAAAAATTTAAGGTGCCTGGAGCAGTAGTAATGAGAGTTGCAAATTGTTTTTGGATAGCTTGACTGTCTAAAATAGCTGGATAAAGGGTGATGGCGTAGCACCTTTTCATTTTCAGGGTCTGATATATGTGCAGTATCCTGAGTTACTGTACCATTTTTGATACTAAATGATGAGATAGAAAGTGTTTATAAATTCTCTTAAGATAGTATACAATAATCTTCATTTTGTTATATATTTAGTATCTATATGGTGATTAGGTGTTCTGTGGCAGGAGGGGAACTCAATTCCTCTTCATTCAGGATCTTTGCTTCTCATCCAGTATGATGTTTAAACTTTAGTCTCTTCCTTTGTTCAGCTTCAGGTGTTAGACTCTCATTGTTTGAAGCATACAGATGGTGGCTTCTAGCGTTGAGATAGATTCTCATCTCATGACAATCTTTAAATCTCCTTTACTAATACTCACTTAAGGGAAAGGGTTTATTTGAAGACAGTCCATACAAATCAGGAAGGCTCAGCCCCAGGCGGACAAAAAAACGAATCATTAGTATGTTCTTTTAATAAAATTTGGGCCCTTATTTAGTATAAACGCTGACATCGCCCCCTTCAATATCCTGGAAGTGGGAGACATAAGGGCGCAGGCCCTTGCATGTACACAGTGGACCACCATACCCTGAATAGCATCAGTGATGAAGTATGTGGAGCCAGCCTTATATAGCACGGGATAGGATCCAAAACAGAAAATGTACAGATTGTTTGGACGCCCAAGGTTTTATGATTGTAGAATAGTACTAGGTCTTTAACATTATTAAGGGGAGAGATGGGCGTTTGGCATTAAACGTGTAGTTTCCCTAGTGGTAGATATGATCCTTTCTGGTGGCGAGCACTTGTAGCCTAATTATCTCATCAGCTAGTGTCCTCATCTTCAACTTAACATTGTCAGAAGAGGTAAATTTAATAAAGGCTGGAAACTACTAGGTAGTTGAGGCTCCCTACTGTAGAGAGTTTGAAATGGTGACATTTTGATCACTTGGTCATAGCTGGTCTAATAGGCTTGTAAGGCGGATGACAGAGAGTGAATCCATACTATGGGATCTGTGGTGGCCATCATGTTAAGATTAAAAATTAAGGTTCTTTTTGCACACTCCACTTCACCATTTGTTAAAGGATATAAGGTGCAGTGAAATGTTAGTTAGTACGAAAGAATGTGGGCTTTGTTAGGACAACTTGAGAGGTAAAGTTTATCCCATTTTCTGAGAGAAGAACTCTGGTAAACTCGTGTTGAGTGAAAATGGAGCAAAGAAATAAGGGTGCAGCTTTAGCGGTGGAAGCAGGAACAAAAGTGTCCTTAACCCTCTTTGTGAGATTGTTAATAGCTAGGAAGTAGCGGTGACCATGAAATTTTATGGATAGGGGCCCTATGAAATTCATGCTAATGACACTAAACGGTATGTAGGGGGCAACAACTTTGTGATGGTAACATTAATTAGCCAATCTTGAGTCTTGCACGTTAAGCAGGCATTAAAAACCTCCTGGATAGTTTTTATGCATCCATCCCAGTAGTAATGTTTCTTTAGACATTCATAGGGTTTCTTGACTGCCCCATATCCTATATGGTTGTTCTTTTGAGGATAAATTTGGCTCTCAAAGAGGGTCATAGGTATGAAAGCCTTTTTCTGTTGACTTGTTTATATAGCATGCCCTCTTTAATTTGTGTGTTCTGAGCCAATGAGATTATAGTCTTCCCTATTTTCAAGGCTTCCAGTTAACAATGTTCTGGCCAGCAAATTAAGCCATATAAGCGATCTTCTTCAGCCATAAATACTGTAAGGGTTGGTATCCTGGATAGCCAGTCCACATTTTTGTAAGTCATGCCCACCCAATATACTATTATTATTAAATAGCTTTGAATCCAGAGGGCCCACCTGGCCAATCAATCATAATGATATTTCTACTGTTGAGTTACCTTAAGGAAGCTTGATTGATGATGTTAGTAAAATGGTTCCCAGATAAGTATGGTCAGAAATGCTTTACCGCAAGCAAAACTGCTAAGCATTTGCATTCAGTAATGTGGTACTCTTGTTCAGCTTTTTTAGAGGTTTTCTTGAATAGTTCACGGGTTAATCTACTTATTGTTTGTCTATCTGGGCTAGGATGGCCCCTACAGCCACGTACTGGCATTTTTAAATACAAAGAGGGTTGGTAAAACTTTATATTGATCTTCACAGGCTGAGAGATTAGTAAAGACCCAAGAAGATTGAAATCCTGGTCCTGTTCTGGATTTCATCCAAAAGGAATGTTCATGTGCAGCAGATACACCAAGGGTTTAACCAGGCCAAAAAACTATGGATAAATTGCCTGTAGTATCCTACCATGCCCAGGAACACTTGTATGTCCTGAAGGCTTCAGAGCGGCATCATTTTTTCCATGGCAGTGGCTCTATACAGTGTTAAAGCTTTAGAGCTGGTAATGACTTGACTAAGCACTAATGTTAAATCTTTGAGATTAGTTCTCGCTTTCTTCATAATACTCAATTCAGCTCCCTTATTCAACTGCATAGGTTCCTTGTATGTGCGTTGTTCAACTTGGTAATTAAAATAGATTATAATGGGCAATAGTAATATGAGGACTACTATTCTAATTGAGCTTCTGATAGCCAATATAGCTGTTAGGGCCAACTCCAACCTGGTGCTTGTATTAAGTTTGATTTCATCTGTAATTGTAGGGAATTCTTCCCTAGTTCGTCTAGTAGAACTTAATCTAGGATAAGGTTCAGAGGTTCTTCCATCTTCTCGTCATGTAGAGTCTGTAGAGATAAACAATAATATAGACAAAGGATCTTCTTGTCTTTCCAACTCTAATCTCAAGGGCAAACAGTATAAATTACAAATCTTATTTGATAAGTATTTTATCTAAAAGTGATCTGATCTGCTTTTTTAAAAGAATTAAGGGGAGATTTATAGGGAATTTGGAGCACAACTCTTCAGTTAGTGCCCTGATTGGGACAGCAGCTGTCGCTGATGAATTAACCCTACAGGGTCATTCAAAACGATGATCCTCCATATCAAATTATTTGAGTTCTCTCCCTTACTCAACTGAAACCTCTTCTGACTTGCAAAGAACACGTGTCCAAACATCTTTTCTCAACTCTCATCAAATTATCCTTATTCAATAACCACCTGCCTAGGTAATGAAACTCTTACCCTTAAACAGCAGATTGCAATCCAGAAAAAAACGTAAAAGTTATTCTATCATAGGTGGCATTACTCTCCAGCAACTCATAAAAACCTTAGTTGACCAGCGACTAAACCTGATTTCCTCCTACAAATCAATTAAGTTATTAATAATGTAATCAATACCCTAATCACTTTTTTATTGTCAGGGATAAGCCCCAGAAAAATACTCATCAATCTGGAAAAATTGTAATATGGCGTATCAATAAGTATTTGCTGAGAATACTTCTCTGAACAATAGTTATTGTATATAAATTGATAGCTTCAAGATCCACTACTGGGATGAATCCCTAGTGGACCAGTAGATTACTTATAATAGATGAAGCTGAGTGATGTTGACAAAAATTCTAACATACAGTATAGGATAAAATCCTTGTTTAGTAACATTATACCCTAAAAACTTTATATTAAGTTGGAAGAATGAGCGTTTGGTGAGTTTGAGCTTCAAAAATGCTTCTCAGAAGCAATCAAAACTTAGTAGAGATGCTCTTAATGCCCGATGAAAGTCTTAGAAAAAAATGTTAAATTGTTAAGATAAATTATGACGCAAGACATCTTTAAATCACCTAAGAGCCTATCAGAATGTCGCTGGAAGGTGGCAGGGGCACTACATAGTCCCTGAGAAATTTGGGTTGGTTCAAACAGCCCTTCATTTGCAATATGGGTGCACTTGTCTTGATCCTTAGGAACTAGTTTGATCTGCAAGTACCTTCTGGGTTGATCCATCACGGAATATTAATGAGTCCCTGCTAGATGCCAAAGTGAATAAAAGATTTGAGGGAGGAGGTAGCTATCCTTTCACACTACTGCGTTAAGCTTATAACAATCCACTTTGATATGATAGCTCCCATCCTTTTTAGGAAAAGCAGAAGTGAAGACGCCCAAAGACTTTATGAGGGTACCAACAACCTTGAAGATAAAAGCTTCTTGAGTTTGATTATGACCTGGGCCTCTTCAACCTTGATTTTTTGGTAGGGGCGTGCGCATATGAATGAGGTGTCCCCCATCTCTACATTGTGCACCACCCCCTTCATCTTGCCAAAGCTGAACGTGAAAGGGGAGAAAAGGTCAGAATATTCATCCAAAAGCTCATCAACCTTCATTTTTTGTTCTGGGGTAAGATCTACCCTATGGAGTTGGTGGCTAGAGCTACAGTGAAAGTTAAACCCCGAAGTCATGGATCTTCTGAACCTGTGGACGCAGTTGATGTCATTGTCTGGTACTAAGCGTAAATAGGTTTGCAAGCACATGAGCCAGCTATTTGGGCTTTTGGAGTCAGGGTAGCCAGCAATGAAGAAATGGAGCCATGTCAAGTGAGCTCAGGGTTAGCTGTGCGGTTTTAGCTCTTTTGCAGACAGATTTTCAGTTGTGCTGATCTCCAGAAGGCAACTAGGTGGTATATTTTACATAAATCCTAGTGTCCACTATAATCTGTGATTCTGGAGGAATTACCTTGTGCTGTAGTGAATATACACGCATATCTTCAGCCCCATCCACTATGTGAGGGGGCAGTATCATGCATGAACCTCAAATGTGGTAGTCAGACTGATAGATCTAATTTTTGGTTTCTTATAAGAAGGTCTGAGCCTTTATTAAGCTTGACATTCTTAATGTCTCAAACCCAAAGAGTATGCAGGTAACGAGAAAATATATAAATCCTTAAATGAAATTGATGATGGCATCATTTTTTGAAGGAAATTGGGTGCTTTAATGATAGATCATAGCTAGGGATGTCAAGAGCTCTAGCATTGTCATATAGCTTAACTTATACAAATTAGAGCGGAGCATTGAGTAAGCTTCTATTGATCAAGTACATTGGGGCGGGGCATTGCCATATACAATGTAATGGGGTAGATTGGGTGCAATTTTTAGTTACTGCATTAATTTGGACGAGATTATGTTTATTAGATAATCATTATCTATTTTCAAAAATCGAGTTCATGATTGTTGCATTTTGACTCAAATTCAGATTTTCTGAATCCGAGTCAAATTGTTTTAAAAAAGATTTTAGTTTGTTCAGTTTTGGGCGCTGGACTGTGCCTCGCCCAAATTGTAGATTAGGTTTGTATGAGCCTAATCAATGATTCAGGTGAGGCCCCAAAGGGTAGCAATTAAAAGGTGCGCCCACCAATTCTAAAGCTCACTTTGGAATTTTACCCCTAGCTTTCCCTCCTTGAGAGAATTGTCAACTGCTCCCCAGACAAGCTCTGTTTGGCAGGCCCTTTTTATCTCCAGAATAAAAATAAAAGTTGTTTTGGGGTTGACATACTTAGCTTACCTGTTGGTATTTTTGGGTATCTGGTTTTGAGGAGTTTTTGTGTGGTTGGGTTGGACCAACTAATATTCAAACTTTGAATAACTAACTCAATGTAGGAATGTTTTGGCGCTGTCAGTGCACCAAACCTCTCCCCACTTGAAGTTAGTCTGCTTTGGTGCTGTCAGTGCGCCAAAAGCATCTATTATATATGGTCAGAACTGTTATATTCTGACTGTTACATAATTATGAAGTCAAATTTGCACTGCACGCCTCCAAATTCCAGTTCAAATGACCTCAGAGATCACTTAGTCTCTTTTATCATTGACCCAGGACCAGTGGGAGTCAGTGACTGATGGCCAACCCCAGATCCAAAGTGACCATCAGATTCAAATCCTGGTGAGGCCCCCTCACCAGGGACTCAGTTGTAACTGAGGGGACCTGTCCCAGCAGAGCTCCCTCACCAACGGATGGTCCACCCAGAAAGGGGATGGCTATCCAGCCATGCTGAACTGTGCGCCCCTCCTACGCTTTTGTTGGAGAAAGCTCCCTCCTGAATGGGATGGGAAGACCATTCCCAACAGGAGCCTGGGAGGGGGAGAAACACAACCACATGCTGGGCATGCGTCCTTGTGCCAGATGGGCTGAATCTGGCACCCCAGTCCTGATTCACCCTCGCCATTTCTCATTATCCCTGAGGGGCCCAGAGTTTCTCCAGGTTAATTTTCCTGGGGCGAGTTACCTCGAGCCCCAGGAGGCCCTCCTCATGGCAGCCTTCCGCTGTGGGGCCCCTCTTCAGGAAGGGGTCCTTCTCTAGTGGGGGGTAATGAAACAATCAAGTTCATCTCAATTATTGCATTTTGACTTGAAGGCAGAACTTCTGAATCTGAGTCAAATTGTTTTAAAAGCTTTTGGTTTGGTCAGTTTTGGGCGCTGGACTGTGCCTCGCCCAAATTATAGATTAGATTTGTATGAGCCTAATCAATGATTCAGGTGAGGCACCAAAGGACAGCCATTAAAAGGTGCGCCCACCAATTCTGAAGCTCACTTTGGAATTTTACCCTTAGCTTTTACTCCTGGGGAGAATTGTCAGCTGATCCCTAGACAAGCTCTGTTTGGCAGGCCCTTTTTATCTCCAGAATAAAAATAAAAGTTGTTTTGGGGTTAGCATACCTTGCTTACCTGTTGGTATTTTTCAGGTATCCAGTTTCAATGAGTTCTCAAGTGGTTTGGTCAGACCAACCACTATTCAAACTTTGAAAAACTAACTTGGTGTAGGAATGTTTGGCAATGTCAGTGCCATAAACCTCTCCATACTCAAAGTTAGTCTACTTTGGTGCTGTCGGTGCACCAAAAGCATCATTTATTATATGGTAGTCAGAACTGGGATTTTCCAACTGTTACACTATTATTTTGAGTTTAGGAATTTTATGAACCATAGCCTTAACATGAGTGATCAAACTATTGAATTAAGGTAGAAGGGTGAGTAAAATTTGCGCTCATCTAAAAATAAGTAGCAATAAAAAATCTAACACTGGTATTAATTAGCTCATGGTTCTAGGGTTCTCCAATGGTGACCTCTGTGGGGCTTTCAGTCTTGAATAGAGACATAATGGGGGAAGTGTCAGCACAAAGAGCCTCTATCTTCATGATGACCTTTATTTTCCAAAATTTCGCGTTCCACCTCTTCTGCCTGATGTTTATAGCACTCCTCCTTGGTGTGTCAGCGGCCTTCACTGTAAGAGCAAGTGGGTAATTCAATTATTCTTGGCATTCAGTGCATACCTCTTGGTCTAGTTGGATCCTGAACTGTGGAGGGGTACTTGTTTAGAGTAGCCGCAGAAATCTCATTAAGCGCCTCTTTGATGTCATGAATGTTAGTAAAAGTTCGCTTAGTTTTTATCATTTGGGTTAAACATCTGTCAAAGATTTGAGGGCAGAAAGAATGGTGGTTATAGAGTTATCTAAGGAAGT
This sequence comes from Massospora cicadina, assembly GCA_022478985.1. NCBI lineage: Eukaryota > Fungi > Entomophthoromycota > Entomophthoromycetes > Entomophthorales > Entomophthoraceae > Massospora > Massospora cicadina. The sequence goes on along the minus strand of JAKSZP010005259.1, from coordinate 68,304 downwards.
TTTACTAGTAGTAGCAAGCAGTTGTGAATTACCATAAACGCGACTTGAAAGAGCAGAAGTATTAGCTCCTTTGTTAAGGCATATGGCCATGTAGGTTTATTTTTGCCTCAAGAGGGTCTGATCAAAGCTATATTCCTGTTTGAGAGCAGTCTTAACCTGGGCCCAGGTCTTGCAATCATGAAAGTGGGGGTTATAGTCTCACAAGATTCCTCACAAAGGTAGAAATGGATATGCTTGACCTCTTTAAAATTATTGACCTTTTCCTTAGCACTCTAAAAGTTTTAAAGAGGATGCAATGCTTTCTTGGCCTAAACGAAATGTTCCTTTAAGCTAGGCTTAAAAGCTGACCTGACCAATGTGGTTAGGGCATATAAACCAGCAACAATACTCTGGCTAGGATCTTTGGACGCTGACTTAGCATATGCTTAGGGGGCCTGCTGGTTCATTTGTTGAATATTCTTTAGACTATCATGAAACTCATTCCAGCATCAATTGAGCGCGCTGACGTCAGCTTTATGGTTAATTTGAATTTTTTGTCTAAGATCTTGGATTCCTAGAAACTGATGTGAGCATCCAAATAGGCTACTTTTAGTTCATCTTGTTGATACATTTGTCAATAAATTTTATATAGTCCCATGCATTTACCATTTCAAAGTCAAGTTCATCTGAGATGAAGGCGGGATCAATGGGCCTACCATCAGTGTGAACTACACATCATTGAGTGATGCTTTTAATTTTTTTCTGAAGGTCCTCCAACTTTAAGAGTATCTCACCATGCATGGGGTATTTTGAGACTTTAGTTAAAGGAGTTAGTGACCCAGGAGGACCAGGGGGCTAGGAGGCTATCTGGAGCCTGGTCGTCACTTAGCCCCTAAAAACTTCTTGGACCTTCAGGTCTTATAAGGGCCTTTGGGCCCACGTGGCCCTTCAGTGATGGAGTCACTTTGGTGCTGGAGCTGATTGAGCACGGTTTCTATGTGACTCAACTGAGCATCAAAATGGATTCCAAAGTTTTGTGTTTTTGCGGACAACTCTGAAGTGGCTTTGTGTGAATACTCGTGTACATTGGATAACACACCCTGAAGTCGCTGAATAAGATTTGTATCTAAAATCCAGAGATCTCAGAGTCCAACTGTGAGATTTGACCTCTGACATATTTATGGAGGCTGCAGTTGTCCTGGATAGTTTCCCTAATAGTTGTAGACATAAACAGAGAAGGTTTTGTAAAATTTGACCAGGTATAGTTAAGGCTCTGTATTAATCCAGCCTGAAATAGTACTCCTTTATAAAAATCCCACTAATTTGATAATGATGGAGGTCTGTATTACAAACTGCTGTAAGTAGGGTCCTGAACCATCAATTAACTCATTAATACTAAGGCAGCTGAGCTGCAGGGCCTTCGCTTGTAGAAGGGGACAGTAGAAGCTCGTTAATGACTAGAGTGGGTCTCAGTGGAATATATACCATCAAGAAGCCGCTGCATGGTATCAAATAGTTTGTCTTTTGGAGGTAGAATAGACAGGGGTTCGTCACATGAAGGTTGGATTAAAGGTAGTCCAGATTTTAGGCTCTCAGATTAAGTTAAATGTACCTCAAATTGTGAAATATTAACCCATTGAGTAATACTCCTCACACCATCTGGGGGGAGGGATCTGTTATTATGTTTTCTTCCATGTTTCATGATCAACGTTATCAATGGTTACAGCTCAGGGTGCCCTTTAGTGACGCCAAGTTTCGGAGTTTTGCATGAAAAACTGAATAGCTAAAATTGAGGGCCTGGTGCAATAGTAATGGAAGTTGAAAGTAATCTCCAGTTTTTTTGACTGTTTAGAATGGCTGGAGAGAGGCGATGGGATAGCAATTTTACGTCTTCAGGGTCTGATATATACGCACTATCTTGGGTTACATTACTGATTATTGTACCTATGTGAAGATTCAGAATTAGGTTTAGGCTTGCTAGGGAAAATATACAATACAGTTTATTTGTTAAAGCTTTCAATATATAGAGTGCGATTAGTGTTTTGTGGCAGATGGGGCGCTTGAGACCTCTTTGTCAAGTACCTTTGCTTCACATACAGTATAAGGGCTAAACTATATCCTCTTCCTTTGATTGGCTTTAAGATTGTTGGCTTTCATCTGTGAAAACTATCTGGGTGGCAGCCACTGGCATTGGGATAGAGTCTCATCTCATGACGATTCACAAATCTTCTATTATTAAATATGGCCATTTAAGGGCAAGGGCTTATTTGACAATGAACCATTTAATTCCAGAAGGCTCAACCCCAGTTGAGGCGATCAAACATTTTATTGGTCCGTTCTTAAGATAATTTGGGCAATTCTTTAGTACAAACGCTGACAGGGATTATATATCAGAACGCCAATGGTCTATCTCACTTACTAATATTAAGACCATATGCTTTTAAAGAAGACCAGGATTACAAGTTTATCAGCTAATTTATGATCTGGGGCCAAAGCCAAGGTTCAAGAACAACTAAGTGGGATGACTGATTAAACCTAAATTGCAGAAGTGCTGCTTTATAAAATGTATAAGGACAGCCTGGTTATTTTATGTATGCCCTTGGCTAGGATCTCTACCATCCTGGAGGCGCACACTACTATGGGTCTTGGCGCTCTACAAAAACCTACCATTGGCTTATGAATAATGATAATGAAAAGGCATGACCATTTCATCCATGATGTTATTACTTCATGCATCCTTTTGAGCAAATCAAAGTCCTTCCAATCCAATTTATCAACACCGAGTTGCTGGGCCAACCTACCCTTTTCCAATGTCATTGTTGACATAGTTAAACCCTTTCTGAATACCATATAACGTCACCTATACACTATCTTCGACATTGATCACTTCACAAAATGAGCCAAAGCCATATCAATAGTCTCCTACTGCCATTAAAGCCGCTACTTCAATCTTACTTAGCAAGTCTTCACTTACATGGTAGTCTGATAGTTCTTTTGTCTAATAATGGTACAAAATTTGTATTCTAAGTGGTACCAGAACTCCATTCGTTTAGGAGAACGTATATGGCCGCTAAAGCCCCTTGAATTATCTACTGGGGCTGTAAAGAAAGCTATTGGTAAAATTATCTTTAAACTCTTTAAAAATTGGCAAAAAACAATTTGTCACAATTTAACAAGTATCTCTGTATTAACTGATGGATTACTGGGTAAGCTATCACTAAATTGATAGGATGTTCTCATTTGAGGCTCTATATGGTTGGGGTCAGTGTTAGCCTGTAGTATCCAACCCATATTGGAATATTCTACCACTGATACAGTCAATATAGCTACGCAGTGAATGGTATAGTAGATTTTTAGGCTACAGGCTCTGGGGCGAAGTCCCTAGAGACTATTAGCAGAAGAGAAACCAGATAAAGTGATGCTTAAAACCTATAATGCCCGAGTATTAATAGGTATTTTAGCACTCTTCTATCTCCACCAAACTGGAGGAGATCTCATAGGCTTGATGCTTTACGATCTAGATCATATCAGGTGATATACCGCCCTGGCCCAAATACTCCATTGCTTCCACCAAGATAGAGACTGTTGTTAATCAGGCCATGGAAAGTTCCTTTGGTCTAAATTTAATACCTCAGCAAGATTTGAGGAGTTTATTGAGATTAAAGTCAGTTTTAAATCAGTTCAGATATGAAACAACTTCTAATGAGATAACTTTACTAATGGAAACTAACGCATGATAAATCAAATGATTGTAACTTAACTTCCAATGATAAAAAGGGTTTTATTAATTACAATTTCTCTCATAAGTACAAATGGTATCACCCCTTTGACTACTAAAGACAAAGCTCCCTCATAAAATGGGAAGATCTTGCTTAACAAGGGTAATAATATCATGGATGAAGGCGTGAACTTTAGAGACATATATTTTCCTTGTCTAAGTAAATAAAGTATGCTTTATCATATGTTGTCTTGTTTAGTTATTGCCAAAGTTCACATTTGCATAGTGATTAATAATCCCACTTGGAATACTACTAACACTAAGATGACAAATAATCATTAGCCTTTGAGCCAGAACAAAATACTAGATTCCAAAATTCTGAAGTTAACAATCCACTAATTAAGCATTCAAAAATGGCTTCATACAAATTGTATATTAGAAAAAGCATTGTTGCACCAAAAGTTTTTTTAAACATGTTTTAGAATATAAGGGAATACCTCATAGGAAATTTCAGAGGCTAACTATCCAGATATCCATTAAGTCATTTAAAGAGTAAATGATGAGCTTTGTTGGAATACTGGTTTTTAGGGCTCACCGGCGCGGCTCAAGAAGATTTGAACAATTTAGCAGTGGTAGGAGTACTGAAACTCTCTGCTGATGTTGTATATATGTGGGGAGTTTTAACACTATGTTAAATTAAATATGAAATTTTATTAATCTGAAGATATGGGATTATTTATATATAAATTATTTTTGATCACCGCAGTGTCAAAAAGAGAACCAATTAATATGTCACTGCTTAGTATTTAAAATATTTCAAGGCTCAAATTATAGGGGCAATAAATTCATCATAGGCTGATGGAAAGCCTAGTTAGTAAATATAGGAGGATTGACCTATTAGAGCGCTTAAGACTCTCCTTAATTCACCTTAACGCCAAAAGGTGGGGTGCTAACAGGTAAAATAAGCCCGTGGGGCAAGGATTTTATGTATATAAACCAATCAGATGGCGGGAAAATATTTTCACCTTGTGGGACCCTTTCCAGCTCTATAAAAAGGGGCTGGTCTCTTCTGAGGAGTTTGATTTAATTGCAGATGTTATGTAGAGGGAACTCAGAATGACTCCCCTGAATTCGCCGTAGGTTTAGTGCAGCCCTACTACCCACAATAGGGGTATTTGTCCAAGAAGGGAGAATAGAAGGATTACACTAATTTAAAGGTTCCACCGGTTAATCTACCAGGGTCTTTTGGGAAAAATTAGGCTCAATTTTCCCCAAAACACTCTTCTTACAGCACCAGACATTTAATTGTCTGACATTACCCCTTCAATATTGGTAGGGGGAGAGTATGGGCGTAGGAGCCAGCCATGGACCCAATTGATGGTGACTCCAGAAGCAAGGAATTTGATGAAGTACTTATTCCCTCGCTTATAAGTGACTAAGAAAGGTCCTTCCAAAATAGACCCAAACTTTTCACTTCTAGGAGTGATTCAATTGTGATAATAAAGCATCAAGTCTAATACTTGGAAGGAAGGAAGATGGGGCCGGAGCTCATTAGCTGCTTAGCTCACTTTAGTGACAGTCTTTGCCAAATCTGTCGTAGCCTCTGACTGTAACTGGATGATATGCTGGGCCAACTTTTTCATAACTTTCTCAGGGTCAGTATAAACAGAGAAAACATTTTTGGATAACAAGGCTGGCACCCCAGGCTCTACAATATAGCGCCCAGAAAGGAGAAATTTTGAGTATCTTATAGTAACTAATACGGGAGGCTATGAGGGCACTTGACAAGTATATATCCCAGTAAAAAGGGTCTAAATTGACCATCTTTCGTAGTATGGAGACCAGGTTTCCATTAACTATTTCTATGGTACCAATAGTAGAAGGGTTATAGGGGTCCGAAAATAGCTATAGGACCCCTTAAGGTAGCTAGAATCATAACCTCTCTTGAAGTGATGTTCTTTCCATTGTATCAGATAAGGACTTGAGGACATTCATGGCGGGCAGAAATATTCTGATAGAGAAACATGGCGGTAATATTAGCAGTTTGGTCTGGAAGAGCAACAGCTTCAACCCAATTGGTAAAACAATTAATACCTACCAGTATATTGATTTCCCCCCAGTAGTCTGGGGTAGAGGGCCAACCACATCTATACTTGTTGTGTGGAAAGGCTGTTGAGGTGTGGCATGTTGGTATTGATACTTGATCTTGAGGCTGGATTGCTTTTTACAGGTCAGACAGGCATCCAAGACTTTAGGTATGGTCTCCATGATGCCCTCCCAGTAGTAGCGTTCTTTAACCCACTCATAGGGTTTTTGTACTCCGCCATTCCCAAGGATAGTGTGAGACTTTAGGATCACAGGTACTTGCTCTGAAGGCCGGAGATAAGCAACCAGTCTACCCCTACTTTCTTGTATAATTTTCCCTCTCCACCTTGCTGTTGTGGGAGTGCCGAGCTAGCATCTTCTGTATGAGTTCTTCATCAGCCCACGCGTCAGTAGTCATTAAGTGGTCATATAACCTCTCAAAGTTACTATTGTCTAAGTGAAGAACAGGTAATAGTGTCAACCCATCAACGTTCATATGGCGAGTTCCAACCCAACGCTAAATTTTCATGTCATAATGCTATATCTTCATAGCCCAGAGATCAAACTGTCCAGTGGGATCTTTCATAATCTGCAACCACTTCAGGGAAGCATGGTCAGTAACTACCTTAATGAAGTCTATATAAGAAAGGGCGGAGTTATTTAACTGTGAGCAAGACAGCAAGACATTCCTTATTAGTGACGCTGTAGTTGCGTTCAGCTTTTGAGAGCTTTTATAAATAGGGCTTGGGATGATCGACTCCATGCTCATCCAATTGAGCCAGGATGGCTCCAACAGCGTAATTAAAGGCATCATTGAACATCACGAAGGGCTCTCCATAGTCATATTTGTGGAGGATTGGCTTTTTTGCAATAGCTCCTTCAGGATTTTAAGCGTGGCCTTTTGTTTATTACCTAATGGAAAGGAGTGTTTTTAGCAAAGAAGTGGATGAGAGGATTGCTGATCTGGGAGAATTTGGGGATGAATTGATGGTAAACCCCATCATTCCAAGTATACCAGGATGTTGCAAATGGTTTTGGGAGAAGGGATCTTATATATAGCTTCAACCTTAATTTGTAGAAGTTGTATCCCATCTTGAGAGATAGCGTGCCCAAGGAAATCCAACTTCTTCTGTAAAAAAGTATATTTGGAGGACTTAATTTGATGTTAGATGCCCAAAAAGTGTGGAACACTTCCTTTAAGTGCGTGAGGTGCTCGTTGAAAATTGGAGAGAAAACTGTTATCATCAAGATAGACGATTACACAACTCATTCCAAGATCCTGGAGTATAAAGTCAATCACCGCTAAAAAGTAGCAGGCGCATTTCACAACCCCTGGGTTAACTGAGTGAGTTAATATAAGTTTTCGCTACAGATAAGGGAATATTTCTCCTGGTACTGGGGAGAAAGGCCTATTTGCCAGTATCCAATAGGCAAATCCATAGCGGAAAAGAATTTGAATTCCAAAAGTTGACCAGAGCTTCGTCAATATGGGGATAGGGTAACTATCCTTCTTGGTGAGGTTGTACAGTTTGCAGTAGTTCATAACTACCCAATGACTTCAATTTTTCTTCTTTATTAGTAGAAGAAGGAATGACAAGGTGCTTTGAGAAGGCACCAGCAACCCCGCGTCCAGAAACTGTTTAAGCTTTGTCCACATCTGTAGCTCCTCAACTTTTGATTTGTGGTAGGGCTTATATAAGATGGGACGATCATCCCCAACGTCAAAGGTATGAGTCCAACCCTTCATGTGCCCATAGCTGGTATTGGATTTAGAGAATATATTGTTATAGACCTCTAATAAAGTGTGGACTATGTCAAGCTCAGCGGGGGTTAGTTCATCAGAAATATGAATTGTAGGCAGTGCACATAATGATTGAGCAGCGGGTAAGCCCATATCCGCCATAGACCCAATACAATGAACTTGCTTATTTCCTCAATGGGAATCAGCAGGCCTCTTCCAATCCCTTGATGCTTTATTTACGACAAAATCCATCTTGGTGAGGTTCCCCAGTAGGAGAAAGATTGGTCTATGATAGGCTGGGTCTAGCATGCTTGGAAATACTTTGGCCCTAAAGGACAAACACCATCAATTCTGGGTAAATACAATAAGCAGTTGTGGGGGATTTGTAGGGTAATCTTAGTGTCAGCTACCCTTTGTTCACCATCCTTGATTACTACCTCTTCAGAAGCTTAAAAAGGTACACCCTCTAGGGCGTCCATTGACTCAGGAAGCTTCTTTGTATTCCGTCCATCCGTCATGTAGTGTAGGGATAAGGGGGAGAAGGGGTACTCAACGATGCAAGTTTATTCGTATCATTAAGCTCGTTGTTGGTCAGAATTAAGGGAACCTCGTACTTATGAAGAGAGAGATAGCCCTGTTTCAAGATAAAGATCACATTATACTAGAGCATAAACTGGGTACCAATGAGTATATCATAGGTATTATTATCCAAGGCCACAGCTGGGGCTGACAAGCTGAGCATCTCATATTGGATGGGCAGAGAAGAGTATGCACCTTTAGCGCAAGCGCTGGAAGGACTGGAAGTGCCAAACTATTGGGTGTAGTCGAGGTCAGGGGCTAGCTTAATTTTATATTGAGTTTGGATGACAACATTTTCAGGGGATCTTGTGTCAAGGATAGCAAAGATCCGTACTCCATTTTTGATGACCTCCACCTTGGTTAAGTTTCCACCCAGGTTGTAGGAAAGAGCTAAGACCTCTTTTAGTTGGAGAGTAGAATCAAGTCTTTTGACAGTTTAAGGGAACCTATCGTGGATAGAATGTAGGGTATTAGCACACTGGGTGAAGCGGATTAGCGTGGCAATGAGATGGTCAACGTCACTGGCAGCGCAATAACCTACAAACCCTCTGCACTTGAATGTTATAATTTATGTGAGGTATCCTAGCCATATCCACTCTCTTAGGGTTCAACCTGTCAGGTACCTCCACTTCACCTGGGGCTCCTAAAACATAATAACTGACATCTTCACAACCCCCTTAAGATTAATTATTAAAGGGTTATCAAAGCACGTCAGGGAGTCCATTGGACGTGAGGTAACTTTAGGGCTTCCCTTGTTGCAGGAGAGGCTATGGGGCCACTCGTATACCCTTTTTACTCTTGGAAGAGGCGCTGTAATTGTCACTTCACTAAATCTGGCCTTTGAAGTAGTGGGTTTGGGCTGCTCCATGGCTACAGATTTTGGACTAGAGATAGTCAGAGGAGAGGTCAAGGGAGAAAAAGATAGCTTCTTGGAGGGGCTTAATGATTGAATCACTTGGGAGGCCACTCTGGAGAAAAAGGAGAACAAGGCAATGAAATGACTGTCTTAACCGGCTGGCTCTTTGGAGTTGAAGATGTAGGGGTGCACTGTTCCATCACTGCCTATATCCTCTGACTATCCTCACAATGTGGAGGAGCATCTCATTGCGGCTGCTCCATGGGAGCAGGTTTCCAGAGGGAGACAGCCATAGAAGAGGCTAAAGGGGTCAGATTAAATTCTCGCCAAAGAGCTCTTTGCATAAGGTCAAGTTCATGAATTTTAGTCACCGCTAGCAGAGCCTACTTGATATTTTGTACAGAAAAAATGGCGCTTAACTGAAGAAATATGCATTGATAAGGAGGGATGGGGCGCCAATCCAGCCAATATAGCAGCAGTAGAGTCGTCTATAGGGAGCATCTTTGCAAGCAATAGAGGATGAGCTTCACCTTAGAGCTTCTCAACAAAAGAGGCGATCAATTCTCCCTTTTGAAGGGTAAGGAACATAAAGGCCTGTCTTTTGCAAACTCTGCGTGGAGCCAAATTCATCAATGAGGGCTTGCTTGACGTCCGCCCAGGTGCTGAGGGTGGCCATATTTTGGCCATTATCTCCTGTGCCACCTGACTCAGGCATAGAATTATGTACTTAGTATCTGATGGTCAATTATTTCTTCCATCACTAATTCATAAACAAAAGGGAAAGAGGCAATGCTACCCTCTCCTGGGGTAAACTTGTCTCTAAAAAGGGGTTAATGAATAATGAGAGGGGCCCTTGAGGGCCTTGAGAGGGGTGCTGCTCAAACTTTAAAGTTGAGATAATGCTCTAGCTATCTGTTGTTCTAAAGCAACTAGCCTAGACTTGGATGTAGTGGGGAGGGTGTGATTGTTAACTTCAACAACAGCCTTCAATTTTTATGATAAAGTTTTTTGGTGTACAGGCCCCCTGTATTGAGCACCACTTTTTTAGATCTTGATCTTTAGGGCTCGCTGGTGCTTTTTGCACAGGATTCAAAAAATTCAAAAGTGGTAGGAGTATCAAAATTCTCTGCTGCTATTATATATTTGGGGGAACTTTTAGAATTATGTGAAAAAATAGAAAACTTTTCTAATATGAAGTTATGAAGTTATTATAATTTATTAGTGATCACCGTGGGGTCAAAAAGAGAACCCTAGTAACATATTGCTGCTTAGTATTTTAAACAATTTGAGGATTGAATTTAGATGGGATAAAAAACATTATAGGTGAGAGAAGCCTATTTAGGTACTATTGGATTCTGACCCATCAAAGTGCTTAAGACTCTCCTTGCTTCTCCTTAACACCAAACGGTTGGGTGCTAACAGGTAAAATGAATAAATGAGGCAAGGTTTTTATGTATATAAAACAATCAAGTGGCGGGAAAATATTTTTGCCTTGTGGTACCCTTTCCAGCTCTATAAAAAGGGGCTGGTCTCCATTGAGGAGTTTAAAAAATTGTAGATGGGACGTGGAGGGACCACAGAATAACTCCCCTGATTTCGCCGCAGGTTTGTTGCAACGCTACTACTGGTAATAGGGGCATTTGGCCAATGATGTAGGAGAGAAGAATTACACCAATTTGAAGGGCTCACCACTAATCTACTAGGGTCTTTTGAGCAATATTAGCCTCAATTACCCCCAAAACACTCTTCTCACAGTACTGGAAATGTAATTGTCTGAAAAGCTAAAAGACCTTCAAAAGACTTTATGGAGATATTTTAGAGTCATTAAAACAGTCCTAAAATGTACCCACTACCACTCCTGGACTTATCTTCCTGGATCATGTAGAAATCAGGGTGTTACTGACCAGCCTGTACCCCTATCTGTGGAAAAGAGACTGCTTCACAGGTTTTTTAGAGGGGTTTAATGATCTTTGCTTTTCTATATGATAACCAGAAGCTAATCTGAGGCTAAAAGTGCTCAACAGTAAACAATTGACAGCATGGTTTAAATTAGAGTTCATCAAACATCGGCTAAAAAATATCCAAAATTATTTAAAAAGCTATCAATTAGAAATATTTAAAACCAAGGTAAATATTGAGGATATAAATATGATTTTACAGGTGATGAGTGGCATTCAAATGACTACCTATATATTTTTACCATTAGCATTCTCTACCAAAAAGCAAGTAATTTGCTTCGTAATATTACTCAAAGGTTACACAGATCCAAGAGTAAAGATTTAATTTAAGTTGTGAGGCAAAGTTGCCCTGATAATTGGAGTATCAACATTGTTACCAGTAATTAACAGAAAGTATTTGATAACTTCTTATTAATATAGTCATATTTTACAAATCAAAACATTGGCTAATTCAGAGTTTCATAAATCATGCAATAAGTGCAGCAAATGTAGCCGCGACTTTTGAGCAATCAAAAGTTAATAGCAAATAAGCTAACTACTTTCAGAGGTCTTTATTTAGAAAAATTATTAATTAAATAATTATGACCAACTTCACAATCAGCTTGATCTCTAGCCTTGGAACATATTGGAGAAACATATTCTGGTTTTAGTCCTAATACAACACTAGTTTACCTAGATTATCTTTTAACATATCTGTTGCATGCATGAGTTCTCCCAAAGGTAGCAGATTGGGATACACGGTGTCCTCAATTTTAATAAGCTCATATTCGACGATTTGTTAGAGAGGTCATTGTCTAACCCCCCTCAGCTTTAAAAATTCATTTTGCTGAGGTTTTTGAAACTGGAGCTAAGAGCTGTTAGACTAAGAGATTTTCGCTTCTTTCAGTGAGGTCAGGACCAGTTTCTTAGCTAAGATGTCATAAACCCAAAAAGGGAGGATACCCCAGTGGTAGAGTATGGACCCTCTGCCACTGCCTCCCAAGTTTGATCCCAGTAATGGACTTTGGGTAGGGGATGATTTTGACTGTGTTAGTTTTGTGCGCCAATGCCCCATACTGAGATAGCGAATAGCAAAGGCAGTCCATAGAGTTCCTGGCCTATCATAACTGCGCATGGAGGTTTTTTGGGTTTTATCCTCCTTTCCCATTTTCTTCACTTCCCTAATTGGTGCAGTATCATCCCCAGGTCAGCCTACCTCGAATAGAATATAATATAAAATAAAATATAATGTCATAAAACCAAAAAGAAAATGTAACTAAAATTTCTTTCAACAAGGTAGATATAAATAAAACACTTTATTAAAATTAAAACTTTTTTGATATTAAAAGGGTGCATGGGAACCCCTACAACAACTAGATCGCCTAGGTTCCCCATTGTTGAGATTTTGGTTTGACCAAACATATAAATTGACCACAGTATTACTACCCTCAATTATCCCATAGACTTTTTCACTACCCTTGCCCTGCTACCTGTACACTCAGCAGATCTATAGGAATTAATCTGCTGTAAGATATTTTGCTAGAATTTTCTGACCCTAATTTTAAGCAATTTGTAAATTAATTTGAGCTACAACCCCAACTTTTGGCGAATTGATTCACAATGATCCATTGACTGAATGCCCAGAACCATTTCTATTTCCCTTGAGTGTAAAATTCTAACATTATCCCATCAAAGCATCTAGAGGCGTCATCACCAGATATACTCGAGATGTATAATTTTGAATAACTTCCATCAAGTCTCCGATGCTATGCTAACAGCTCATTAGTGGAGCATAAATGGGAAGATTCTGGAAGACTTGGGGTTGTGTGGAAGAATGATACATGAGCCATGATGTATATGTTGAAACTGGTCCTGTATGGGAAAGGAAAAAGCGGCAATGCAAACTCTGATACTGATCCTCATCAGAGGAATTGGTTTATTCTTAAGATTGGAATTTACATTGAATGTACCTAACGAGACTTCAGCAGACTTAAAGAATTTACATTGATAAAGATCTTATATTCATATAAAGTTTTCTGTTTTTAAAGTATAATGTTTGCATACAGTTTTACCTAATTGAGTGCAATGATACCTGTGCCAATCATGCCCAGTTTTACAAAATTAAAACATTATGGTTCTCAGTACACGGTCACTTTCAACAACATTTTAGAAGAAATTGAAGAATATTTTACTATAATATAAGATCTCAACAGTTTTTTTATTGGTTTTGGGGACAAGTATACCTTTAAACCCATGGACGTAGTAGAGACAAACTGAGAGATACTTTTAGCTCAGCAATTTGGGAAATAAGGAAGACGATACCCCTGCCATAAAGCTCAGCCCATAAGGCTGCTAGCCTCCCAGTCTTTAGATAGGACAGCTAACGTTTCCCCCAAACACTTCAAGGAGGCTATGGAATGGCTCCTCCCTAAATACTGTTTCTCCACCAAAAATATCCATTAATCAATCCTGGAAATGTTCAGAAGCTATAATAACCAAGGTTATTTGTACTCAAATTACCATTTATTTATTAGATGACAATGTCTGGCATGATTATGAAAATTTGTGATCAGTTGCAAATAGTCAAATGATTGCTCAATACATACATCTATTGATCCAACAGACCAAGCTATTCTCACCTGGCAGCACATTGAGATCAGCGGAATGGTTGAGTTTTCAGAGGCTCAGTACCTGGATTCAAGAAGGTGTCAAGTTTGATTGGATGGTACCTTATTAGAGGTTAATCTGACCATCTTGCAAAACTAACGTCAAGCAGGTGAAACCCATTTCCAAGTAGAAAAACTTGTCAACCAACTTAATGTTAATCTCAAACTATCATTAGCAAGGTACTAGACCAGCATGGGGCATCATCCCAATGGGTAGCTGATGTTACCCATCATTGTGGCCAGGTCAAGGAATACCTGAAGGCAGATGTGGCGCATCACACAGCTGCAGAAGCTGCCTATCAGGAGGCCCATGCTCAGACAGGTCGCACCATCTGGAAGCTGGTAGAAGAGTTGTACTGGTAGCTTGTCCACATCTTGGGTATAGTAATCAGTCCACTTTAAAATTCAAAACATCTAGAGGAGTACTGAGGTCATTCAGGACAGACTCTGAAGCTAAAGAAAGCCTAAATGAAACCATCCAATCTTCCAATCAACTGTACAGAGAATTTGGATTGTTGGTTGACTTGGCCCAGGTCCAGGGTTTGAGAATCAACCAACTCACCAAGATAATGTTGCCTTAAAAGCCCATGTGAAACTGAAAAACTAAGACTATCAGAGTTCAAGAAAGCCTTAGAGCAAAAGTACCAAATTTTTTGATAAACTTGACCATCTCTGGGATAAAATCAGAGGTGAACTCTGTAGATTCCAACTATGTAACAAACAAGGTTCTTAAGACCTTGCTTGCCATCATAAATATATAACCCTATAACAGAAGATAGTTGCTTAAATCAGACGGCGGAATAGTTAGACATTGGAGTGTCAGCCAAAAAATTCATATCATTTAAACTTCACCCAAAAAAGGGCAGGCGATGACTTAGAAACTATTTTAAACAGGGCAGAGGTTCAATGTGGCGGCAAATACTGTGGCAGACTCTAGCCAAATGTATGGACCAGGGAGTAGGCACTTACTAGTCATGCACTTACAGGTGTCTCCACTGGTGACCATAATCAGGCTGAGGTGCGGCGAGATTTGCAGGCTCTTATAATCCCTTGAAATGACCTCTCACCCTCTGTGTTCAGGATTTCGCGGCTTATGGTGCCTGGTTGGTGACAGTTGATTGTACATGCGATTCTGGATGATTGCTGATCAACCTAAAGTAAAAGCTAAACTAACTGAATAGTTTATAAATAAATATCAAGCAAAATGTCAGTTTATTCAAGAATAGCCTATCTGGCAAGGGATTCCATACTTGGAGGTAACGCAGGATGGGAAACACCAGAAACAAGATATAATTATGTATTGGGAGAGTTGAAATAGGTGTACACCAGATTATAGACATGACCAAACGAATTAAACTATAAAAGAATTAGGCTTGGAAACTGAATGATTCACATAACATACCGGCGGGATTGAGCCCTAATTCACATAATTTTATAATGATAAATAATTAAATACTTTAGCTCAATTGATTCAAACTGGCGGTATGTTACCATCATCCCTACTTTCTAGTTTTTGTAGGAATCAATGAATGGAATTCTTTCTGTTAGAACAGGGCCCTCCCATCAGAAAATTGAAGTAACTTTACTGGCGCACACAAGTTCAGTCCCTCAGATTCAGAATCTAAAGATGGAAAGGATCCCAATGGGCAAGGTATTTTGGTAATTCTGATTTTAATTCCCACCCTGACAGAAGGACTCAAACTGCCATCTTATTAAGCCCCTACTCGCTTCTCCCCAACTGTATGAAACAACTGCAATGGAGCATCAATTCACCATACATCTGTCACCAATCCATTCAACTTGAATCATATAAACCTCAGATCAGGGACCAGCATTACCAAACTACCAACAGCATTAAGAAACCTCAGATAAACAACTGAGGACGCTGGTAAGTATAGGGTTAACCCATAAACTTAATAAAATTCAACAAGAAAGGAATATACATAATTTTCTGTTGATGTTTGAATTAGCATGAACAGTGTGAGTGAAAATGCTAGACTGGAAACCTTGATGATTTGTTGGAACCCGAGGGCCAGGAGCTGTTGATGCCCAAGGTAAGTTAGACTAGGCTGTCTTACTAAATATGGAGAACATTACTATCAAGGAAATTGGTGGAGTGGAGATGATGATGACCAGAGAAGATACCTTCTTTTTTCCATTCAAAAAAGACAAGCAGATCTTAGAGTTCTTTAACTGCTTCTACCTTGAAGCTCAGGTTCTATATGGTGCAAAAGCCTTAAATAACTGTGATGCGCAATTCGACCTCAAAAACTTTCAAATAATACAAAGAATTTTACTGTATTATGTTACCTGTGTTAAACAATTAGTATAATATATTGCAGATAACGAGCTATCTGAGCCGCTGCGCTGAGATCTTTGATGCACCCAATAAGGGCTATTGTGATAACCAAAAAACCAAAGTAAATCCTTCCAGCAGGACAACAAAGAGAGTTGAACAACTGTCAATAAACCTGGAATTACTGACATCCGCTACATCATATGTCACCAATGAGGCGTGAAGGGTCACTACACCAGTTAGTGCAACGCTAAGGGGCTCAAACCCAAGGTGTACTACATGGG
This sequence comes from Massospora cicadina, assembly GCA_022478985.1. Classification (NCBI taxonomy): domain Eukaryota; kingdom Fungi; phylum Entomophthoromycota; class Entomophthoromycetes; order Entomophthorales; family Entomophthoraceae; genus Massospora; species Massospora cicadina. The sequence goes on along the minus strand of JAKSZP010005259.1, from coordinate 52,163 downwards.
AACTGCGGGTATTGAAGAGCAGGGTAATAGTGGGTGGAGTAGAAACAGGAAATTTTACTTCTGCCAGATTCCAACGTATCCCTGAAAAACCCACAATGAATCAATGCTTTTGACTTATTGACCCATTGTTGCTGATGACAAACTAGCTTTACCACCCACTCATGCCAAGAGAATTATACCAATCAAGGTGCCAAAGTGGTATCAAAACCATCTGTACAACAGCTCAAGTAGTACAATTTACAGTTGCTTCTGGTGATATGACAAGACTAGAAGGGGTTGACATGGCTATTCCCCTTTAAGAACTAAACAATACCAGCCCCTTACAATGTGACAAGTTATAGTCTTATATAGGTCAGGCTGACAAGTTCAGCGTAAACTCAATAAATATCACTGTATATTATTAATTGAGTGTACTTATGTTGATATCAGCATGGGAAAAGTCTGTGTCAGAGCTATAGTAGATAACAGATCTCCTCTAAAATAGTATCAATCAAATTAGTAAAAGCATTGGGATTATCGCTGGATATTTGCCACTGCAAAGAACACAGAACTGCAGGACCTAACTCAACCACTTTTCTTGTTGACTACACCGCGCTCTCACTATGATTTGTTTCTCTCACTGTGCCAGTTTCCAAAATTTTCCTACCAAACACCCACTACAATATCCTCATTGAAATTCCTTTGTGAGGACATACAGAGTCAAAACCAAAATTGAGAAAATATTCTGACAATCCTTGGTCAGAACCTGCCAATGTAATAGTGGCTCAGAGGTCAAATGACTTATAAAAGAACTTCAGTGCTTGCAAAGTTGGCCTTTAGAGACTTATTATACTCATTAGCTATCAAAATAGGCTTGGCCAGTTAGGACTTCGTCGTCCTCTCTGAAGTTCAGGTCCTTTAAAGGCTATTTGGTTATTAGTTGAACATTAGTCCAGTGGAATCTCTTAGTAAAAGGTTCCCTAAGGCAATCTCAAAAAAGAAATTTGTTGTTGAGGCTACTCTGTTCTCTAAATATAGGCAAGGTCTTCTGTATAAATCAAGCAAAGCAATCACTAGTAAAAAAAACTAGGAGAATCTGGAGTAATTTTACTAATTAAAATTCAGAGATATTTATAAGCTGCCAAGATATTCTGGTTTGCCTAAGGGGAAATTTGTGTGAAAATTGGGAACGAGTAGGGTAAGGTAATCTCTTTACTAATGTGGCAGGTGACTTAGATTTTCTTTAAGTCTGACCCTTTTTAGCTAGGGAGGCTGATTCTGGGGACCTCCAAATGACAAAATCCTCATTAGCTGACACAGTGCCTCTATTATTAAGATCTGTGGGTCCTTGCATAAATTGAGTTTCCTTTCACTCATTTAGAATTATATTAACCTTTGTGGTACAGTGATTAGGATTTTCTGCTTTATCCATAGACGCTGGGGTTTGAATCCCGCTCAGGTCTGTCTGATTCTCATGATTCCTGACAATGCCCCCCTCGTTATCTTGCTGAGCAAGGGACATAATTTTGGAGGAATCTATCATGTACCCAATTTAAAAAAGCACCCAATTTCACAGAGGCAAACAAATATTTGGGCCTCAATGGTAGATCACCCAGTAAGGACCTGACCACAGAGGATCAAGTTTATGTAACTGTCCCCCGGGCTGGTGATGATAAAATAGAACGAGGTCCCCTCATTGGAATTTCGGCATGACTGGCACCATACATTCCATTGATAAGCTTCCCTTTGTCAAATAGTACCCATAGATCTAGCGACTAGAGCTTGTAACCTAAAGAAACTTGTTGGCCTATCTTCACATGGCTAAATTAATGGTTTCTGGTCTGGATTTATAAGCATAGGCTGCACACTAGAGGGAAAAATTGGCTCTTGACTATAAAGGGCTCAGAAGGGTGACATTTGAATGAATTGATGATAGCTAATGTGATATGTTAATAAGGGCGATGGTCAGTATTCATTACTTCTTGAAGGATCAGAGGAAGATATCTTGCGAAGAATGGCAATTAAGGAACCATTTGCTTGTTCTACAGCTCCATTAGTAGCTGGATGATATGGGGTTGTGAAAGAATGATAAGTGACCATTAGAGAGCTAAGATCAGCAACCATACTAGAAGTAAAATGGTACCATCGTCAGATAGAAGCACCTTGGGGCTGCCGTGGCGACTGAAGACTGCTTCAACAAGAAAGTTGCAGTCGCTATGGAAGTTGGGGAGGCAACTGAGATAGCCTCGACTCATTTTGTAAAGTGACCAACAGCAAGAATGACAAAATGGTGACTTTACATTGCAGTAGGCAGAGGTCCAATAAGCATCAATGTTAACTGTGGCAAATGGGGCTGTGGACTCATGACATGATGTTGGTATGGAGGATTGAGTGGCTTCAAATTTGCGCAAGTGAGATAATCTTAACAACATCCTGGACTGTCTTGAACATTCCTTCACAGTAGCAACTATCCCTCAGCCATCATTGGGTTTTAGTGACTGCGCTATTCCCCATGGCAACATGAGCCACTGAAGTGGATTCTGTACGAGCAGAGGGTCAAACATATGGTATCCAAGAGGTCTAACTTGCTTATATAACAATCCATCTTCAACTCAAATCTGAGCAGCTATCTACATTAGGCGCTGTTGCGTTGCCAATGGCTCATGGCTTCACTCTTCCAGTTCTGCATTGAGCTCATAGATCTGGTCCTCTTTGGAAGCATATAGAGCCAGGATAGGCAGTTGGAACAACCCATCAGCATTTTGATCTATCATCCCTGTGCGGTGTACTATTGAGAAATCATAAATATTGAGCTTAAATCCCATTGGGCTAATCGTCCATCTGGGTTTCTCATCTGTTGTGACCACCATAGTGAGGCATGGTCTTTCACTATGGTGAAATGATTCCATACAGAAAAGTGCAGGAATTTTTGATGCCAATAACATGGCCAGACACTCACGTTCAGTTACAATGTAGTTGTTCTTCTCAGGTCAATGTCTTACTAAAGTAAGCTATGGGATGATCAACTTTGCTTGTGTCCAGTTGATTCAGAATGTCCCCCACAAACACATCACTAAAGTCAGTGAATAGAATGAAGGGTTTATCAGACTCAGGATGTACCAGGTTAGGAGCTGTAGTAGAATTTTTCTAAGACATCAAAGGACTATTTCTGGGCATCTTCCCATCAGAAAGGAACTTCAATATGGTGGAGGTAGGTTAGTGGCTCGGCAAGCTTGGCAAAGTGCAATATAAATTGTCAGTAGTACCTGACCATGCCATGAAAGACCTGAATGTCACACAAACTGCTGGGTCAGGTCATCTTCTAAATAGCAGTCACCTTGTCAGGCAAGGGAAAAATCCTTTATAGGTGACCTTATAACCATTGAATTCATCTCAGTCTGAAAGAAATGACATTTGTTGGGCTTTAACTTCAACGCAGCAGAGTGTAGCCATCCAAATAATTCTTTCAAGTGAGCCAAATTCTGTTCAAATGTGCGCAGAAACACAGTTACATTGTCCAGGTAGACCAGCACACATGACATTCTTAAGTCTCCCAACAGACAGTACATAGCCTACTGGGTAGTGGCTGGGGCGTTGCACAGCCCCTGTGGCATGCAAGTATGTTCAATAAAATCCTCACTCAATATAAGCACGCAATTTTCTCAGTCATCTGGTGCAAGCTCTATTTTCAGTACCTGCTACAAAATCATTATGGAGAAAAATTGTGACCCAGAAAAGAGGCGCAAGGAGTCATTGATTCTAGTTAGTGGGTAGCTATACTTCCGGGTGATGGCATTAAGACGTCAGTAGTTCATTACTACATGATGCCTTCCATTCTTCTTCCTCACAAACAACAATGGCAAGGACTAGGGACTCTGGGATGGTTTTAGTAACCAAGCATCCAATATTTGTTTCAACTCTATTGCAACTTGGACTTCCTCAACTTTAGAAATCTGATAGGGACAGGCGCAAATAGGAGGGGCATCGCCAGTTAGATCTCGATGTTGCACCCCCTTGATCATCCCAAAATCCTCTGGCCCGGTAAAGAATATATTGCCATATTTTTCAAGTAGGGCGTCAGCCTATAGTTGCTGTTTTCAAATAAGCGTGTCACAATATCTACCTTAGATTGGGCTATTGTAACATTTTCGTCCATTCCTAAGTCTCGCAGGTCTCCACATCCTTGGACGAACTCAATACTGTTGACAGGCAATATATGTACATATGCGATGGATCAGTTCTGAGTTAACTGCATTTGTCAATCAGTAAAGTTGGTCATTAGGACATTCAAGGGGCCCTGGTAAGCGGTACAGGCACTCTAGGACAAATAAGTGGCTCACAAATGGCTGGATTAGTCTCTTCTTGGATCTCCAACAAGTGGTCTGGCTGTATGGTAACTTGGAGACCAGTATCCAAAAGTATCTGCAATTTAGGCGGTATGACTACACAGCCAGGCGCATATACAGGCATTCCTTCCATTGCCTCTGAGTGGGAAGGCGGCGACTTGGTCTTTGGTCCAATAACCTGATACTCTAGCCTTTCAATGTGGTCCAGGTATTCAAGTAAGAAACATCAGGGTTTCCTTTTCCCTTTCTCCTTAGTAACGTCATTCACAACCTGAGGAACTCAGTACCCTAAACTAGAAAAGTGCAAAATTCTTGTGACTTATTAGAGTATCAGAAAAAAACTTATGAACTGGATGTCAATAAACAATTCATAACTATCATTTTCCAACTTGATTGCAAGTTCTGTAACAACCAGAAATCCAAATCTAAGAGGCAAGGAAGAGTAGGCTCACAGGGAGCAGGTACAATGAGGTCCCGCCGTTCCATAATCAAGGGAATGATTCTGATCTGGTGTAACCTTTATCTGTCTAACCAGCCAAGAGGAAATGACGTTGACAGGGAAGACAGTGACAATGATAGCCAAGATCTTCTTTTGTGGGCAATGACTTCTACTTGAGTGACTCTGGTGCCAAAGTGGGGGATTAAGTAAATGGAGTTTATGGGAGGGAGCGGATTGGAAATGGCAGAGTAAGAGGAAGATAGGTCTTTATTCAGAATCATGGAATCTGGTATGTCCAATTTTTCAGGTTTCTCCAAAATATAACACTCAGTGCTTGTAGTGAGAGAAGATTGAGATTGAGATGTTGTGTCATCAGCAGAGGGCGCCTAGTGCCCTAAGCTGACTCCTCTCTTCCCAACTCATCGGCTTGCTCCTTCTAAGAGGAACTTTCTTAGTTGTCCAAAGATTCCAAAATATCAGCATGGGTCGCAATGTAGTTTTAATCTCTAAAATTGGCCAACAGCATGGATATTGGGCTGATTCTCCCTACCTGGAGCTTGGCATACTTAGGGCTCAGGTAATTACATTGTTTACTCCTTAATGTCAAGAATGGATTTAAACATCTTTTTGACATTCTAAATATAGAGTACTAGATTGGTACTGTGTTGGAAATCGTAATGACAGCGGAGATGACATCATCAGGGTAGCCCGGTCACAGGAAACTAACGCCTGGGCTTCATGATAGAAGCTTCTGAAAATTCAATATGGGTTTCTCTACGTCTTAGCGGATATGCATAAAAGTCTGATTATGGTTAGAGAGGGTCAAGTTAATGACAAATTCTTTGATAAGGACCTCCTTAGTGGCTGCCCAAGTGGTGCATATCTTAAAAAGGCATCATAATTTTCTCATGCCTTGCCATCAAGACAGGTTTGTATATGATGTCACTTTTTTCAGTTGGTAGCTGGCTTCATTGAGCCTTCATATACAAAGAGGTACAACTGGATTGCCTCGGCCCCAGGGACTTACTTCTCTTTAAAGCTAGGTTGAAATATCTGATGGGTTTGGAAAAGATATTAATGACAGGAGAGAGTGGGCTTTCTGAGTTGGTGGGCTCCATGGTGCCTATATCAGTAAGTGAGATAGCCCTATCAAACTGATGGCGGATTTCATCCATGTCATCCTGGATAATGGCGTAGCTTTCATTGACATGCTTAAGGGGAGCTTTAAAATCTAAAAGCTGGCTTAGACTCTTGATCTCTTCATACTGTTGGGTTAACTGCTTATAGAGCATCCTGTTTAGCTTTTATTGTTTAATATTTGGTAATCATCCACTTGATGTGATTATTTGCTTGGTTTTGAGAAGAGATTAGAATGGCGCATGTCCCCATAATCTTCACATAATGGTTGTACTATGCGGGGAAGGGAAAATCAGCATCCAGATATTCCTACTCAATAGTCATCTTGGCACCTCGTGCCATCAATAAAATCTTTCACTCAAGGGCCTTAAGTTGGGTTTCATGGTCTTCATCGAAGAAGGATCCAGCACATGAAAAGGCACCCAAGGACCTTGGGGAACTCCAGGACTAGGAGACCCTTATTCCCTTTCCCCACTAGATCCTGTTCCGCTAAGGCCTCATGCTGTATTGTAGCTTATGGAGTTAGCATAGTCACAAGTCGTTCAATCAGCTGCTGGATATGGACAAACAAATTGACAAGTTGAGAATCAGTCGCTTCACAATTTTTAGATATTCAGTCAATGAGAGTGGATAAAGCGCGTTCCACACTTTAACCATACTTGTGGTTAACTGGTCCATCCGCTAGCATTTTAATTCTGAAAATATTGAACGATTATAGTGTCAATTTGAAATAGGTGGCGCTGGATTTCGTTGATTTTTTAATGGTTACTCAAAACTCTTCCCTATTATTTCAGCTAAAATTAGAGGTGACACCATATAACTTAAGGAACTGGGAGTGACTCTAGTTGGTCAATTCTAGCTGTCACTGCATCTCCATGTGGTGAAATATGAGCAGCTGTATGGGTTGGTGTAAGGCAGGATGTACAAATTGTTGGAGGTATGAACTTATATGGGCCACTCCTATGTAACTTCTTGAAAGCTCTGTTGAGGAATAAAATTGGCGAAAATGAATATTCTGGGTAGAGCTGCTATGACTAGTTCTCCACCAGGGGTCATACTACGCCTGTAGCTCTCAAATTATTTGGCTGACACAGGAGCCTGAATTTGGTAGATGGATTCATCAGGAACTGTGATAGTTAAAATCATGGTTGTATGGAACTCAAGTTCTCGCAGTTGAGGTAGCATCACATTATGATTATTTATAGCAACCCATCGGGGTAAAGCCATATTCTCCTTGATATTGGGAGGGATGTCTTCGCTGAAGTTGTTCATACTGAAGGTAAGTCTTCACCAGAGCCTCAGAAGGACCTGGCAGGGAGATCCAGTTTGTAGGACTTTGTTGTCCTCTCTGAAGGTCAGAGCCTTCAAAGGCTCTTTAATTATTAGCCAAATGTGGGTCCAGCGGAATCTCTTAAGTACCAGTTTCCCAAAGGCAATCTCTCAACGGAAATTCGTTGTTGAGGCTACTCCGTTTACTTTGAACAGGCAAGGTCTTCTGTATAAAACAGGCAAAGCATGCACTATTAAAAACAAATAGGGGATAACTGAAGGCCGTTTTATTAATCATAATTCAGAGATATTTATAGGCTGCCAAGATATTCTGGTTTGCCTAAGGGAAACTTTGTGTGAATTTGGGAACGATTAGGGTAATGTGGTCTCTTTACTGATGTGGCAGGTGGCGTAGGTTTTCTTTGAATCTGACTCTCTTTAGCTAGGAAGGCTGATTCTGGGGACCTCCAAATGGCAAGATCTTCAAAAGAAGACTCAGTGCCTCTGTTAGTAAGATCGGTGAGTCCTTCCAAAAGTTGAGTTTCCTTTCACCCATTTATGATTTTATTACCCTTTGTGGTACAGTGATTAGGATTCTCTGCTTTATCCATATCTTCTGGGATTTAGATTCCGCTCAGGCCTGTCAGATTCTAATGATTTCCAACAGCCAGACTTGATACTTGTCAAGCCAGATCTTCAGATTGTAAGGCATTTTTCTGAGGGCTGGCCATCAACTGACCATCACACCTTGTCATCACGTCATAGTGAACATGCATATTAATCTTTAAATAATGTCAGGTCTATAAAGAGAACTGTTCACACCCTTCAATCACTCCCTCCTAGAACCAACTTTGGAGCCAGTGCTCATCCTCCCAGAGTATGGGAGAATAGAGTATTTCTAGATAACCTATACCCACACCCAATCCTGGTGAAGTGGAACTAGATCGTAACCTTCCCTAACATTCTTCTGATGAAGAAGTATAAGATGTACACAAATTCAGAACATCCAAGGAGTCTGGACTGGAAAAAATTGTGATGCCAATCTCTTAGACATATCTTGAAAGTAACTGGTCAGCCTGACGGAGGATGAAAAGGATCAGGCGATTGCCCTATTCCAGAAATGAAACACAAATTATTAATAGACGATTAGATTTGGGATATACCAAAGATGTATTGCACCACATTGACACTGGGAAATCACCCATTGATTTGCCTTTGACCTAGCAGCCAGTCCAAGATGGTGGATGAAGTTATCAATGAGGAGATCAAATCGATGGTCCAGAAGGGAAATTTGGTACCATCAAAGAGCCCTTGGCATCGCAAGTCCTGATAGCAAAAAAATTAAGATGATATATTTAAGTGTTAATCAATTACTGGCAACTCAACAACATAACAAAATAGGACTCCTACCCCTCCCAAGAATTGACAATGTGCTTGAATGACTCAGAGGAGCTAAATACTCCTTTGCCATGGATCTTATTTCTATTCACTGAAAGATAGAGCTACCTCAGGAAGAACAAGCTAGATGCGCAACTATAATGACATAGGGAATATTTCAGCCCACACAAATTTCGCAGGGTTAAGTAATGCCCCTGCCACTTTCCAACATGCCATGGACAGCAAAGTATGATCTTATAATTACTTTCGTCTTAGTTTACTTAATCTATAAGAATTTTTTAAGGATATCTTGCGAAAACTTATAGCACCTGGAAAAATTTCCGCTGGCTTGCAACTGATAATTTAAAAACTAAGCCCAAAAAAAGTAATTTTTTCAAAGAGAAGTTCAAGTACCCGGGCTTTGTTATTGACAAAAGGGGTCTATGACCCCAACTGGCCACAATGGAGGCCCTTAAGAAGATGAGGACGCTGGTCATTAAGCGAGACATACATGTTTTCCTAGGGATGGTTGGCTATCATTGGCGGACCATAAGAAACTTTAGTGAGATAGTGGAGCTGCTCTTAATCTGTTAAAGAATGGACCCCAAATTAGTGTGATGTTTTGCCAAATGTCCTTTAACCAACTTTGCATTTGTCTCACTACAGCTTCAATACTCATGTATTTATATTTTAATATAACATTCATAATTTAAATGGATGCATTTCTCACTACCATAGGATCTATGCTGTCTTAACTTGATGACAAAGTAATTTAACACCTCATTTAATATTACATCCAGACGCTATATCTAACAGATGGAACTACACCATTACCAAAAAGGATTGTTTAGCAGTGATTTATGCATGCAAGAAATTCAGTATCTAAATCTTCAGAGAGAACTTAAGGTAAGACTACCACTCCTCGCTTAGATGGTTACAGAACCTCAAGGAGCTGAAGGGACGCCTAGCTTGCTGAGAGTTGAGGCTGCAGATGAAAGACTTTAAGATTTAGCACTGACCCAGCTTGAAAGATCAGAATGCTGATGGACTGTATTAGCTCCCTACCATTGTGTTAAATGCCATCATGGCAGATGGCCTATAGGACAAAATGCTGATTAGATAATATAAGAACAAACTAGAATAATCGCAATGTGCTTTGGACTGACTGATGAAGAACACCATTTCCAAAGATGGCTTGTTCTAAATAATCAAAGCTGCATATACATTATACCTAGACCAATGGATCTTAAGGACCTGCATACTGTTGCACAAAGCTAAGGGCCATGGAGAGTATAAGAAAATGTACAAACAACTGAAACTATACTATTGTTGAGAATCAATTCAATTCAGTATATATGAAGCTCTCAGTTGTTGTAAGTTTTGCCATATGGAAGCGCCAAACTTTAGAGTACTTTATATCAACTATTTAAGCCAAATTTTTGCATCCCAAACTGTGTCATTTGATGTCATGGAGCTGCTAGTTGAGGGCAGAAACCAATTTAGATGCATTTTGGTGGCTATCCACTTTATGAAATGGGTCAAAACTAAATCAACCAGAGATCTGAGGGCCACGCTGACTGCTAAATATATCTTAAAAAATATAATTTATAAGCATGGATATTTCTAAATACTTCTGATGGACAACAGCACTAACTTCACTTCTACAGGTAATTGAAAATATTGCCAAAGTTATGGGAGATCACAGAGTCCTATTGACGCCCTATCACCTCAAAACCAATGGTACAGTGGAGCGGTTCAAACGCACTTTTTTTGACATCCTGCAAAGAATTGGCGTCAGGCTAACTGCCAGTTGGAATCTCCTACTTCCTTCCGCTATCTTTGCAAACAATATCGCATTCAACTTGTCCACATGAAGCTCACCATTTCAGCTCCTGTATGAGCAACAACCTGCTCTACACCTAATCCTATAGTCATGTGTCCACAAAGAGGTAATGACCCCTAGAAAATATCTAGAAACCTCAAATGAACGTTTATCAATCTACAAACTGAGGCCTACTTAACGTTCTGACCTAGAAAATGAAATGTAGCAAGCGCAACAACTGAAAATGACATCCTCTGCCCTGCCTCAGCATAGAGGAGTGGGTGCTTCACTACAACCATGGGTTTGGCAGGACAAATAAGTTTGAAATTATCTTTAAGTGACCGTTTGAGATTATAATGAAGACTTTTATTAATGTGTACACACTCAGGGATCCCAAAGGGCACATTATCAACAGAGTACATGCTTAAATATTGAAGCAATTTCAGCTAGGTGCCTAAAAACCCCCCACCCACCCCCAACAATCCTAATGGCAGCTGTATACAATTTTTTAATCCCCTATGTTTGGTCAAGTTGAGTAAATGTTGAGATTTGCATTTGACTAAACATAAACAATTGTTACATAAATAATACCTTTAAGTAACTTATAAACTTTGTCACAACACTTGCCTCACTACTTTTATCACTTATTATCATTCTAATTAATCTGCTGCTATATATTTCACTAGCATTTTCCAACCATAATTTTAAGCATTTATAAAATTAGTTTTAACGTACAATCCTGATTTTTGGTGATTAACCATGTTGATCCATTGATTGAATGCCCAAATCCAGTTCCGTTCCCCTCAAGTGCAAAGTTCCATAAACGTCTTTCTGGATCCTCTAGAGGCATTACCAACAAATATTCTAAAGATGCCCCTGAAATTGAATAATGGTCATCAAGTTGCAACCACTATATCAACGGTCCATTAACAGACTCTAAATGAAATTATTGGAAGATTCAAGGGTTATGGGGAAGAATGATACACAGGCCCAGATTTATATACTAAAAATGGCCCTGGTTGGGAAGGAAAAAATGTGACAATGCACACTCAGATATAATTTTCACTAGTGGAGTTTAATTTATGCTTATAATGATAATTTTCCACGCTTGAATCACTCAATAAGACTTCAGCGGAAATTGGAGAATTTACATAATAAGTTCTTATTTTATATCAAGCTTTATGTTACTTTCAAAGTATACAGTCCTCATACAGGCTTAACTAATTGGGTGCAATAATGCCTGTACCAATCTTAGACAGGTGTAATACAAATTGCAACATCCATGATCAAGGTATTCTTGGTCCATAAGGATTGAGAACTGAACAATATTTTGGTGTTCTCAGTCACATTAAGCCTTATAAATCATTGACCTAAAGATTTTATTTTATAGTCAATGGGAGTTAGAAAGCTGTTTCAAAAGATTTATTTTAATCAAGTAGCTTATGGCGATTGAGACCTTGTGGTGCTTCTGGATTGATTCTCCCTTCATTGACTTCAGTCAGCAATTTGGGAGTCAAAAAAAGTCAATTGGTGGTCAATTTGCTGAAATTTAAGTTATGGAGCGTGATTTTTTGTCTTAGCCTCTGTCAGTGCTTTAAAAGAGTATGTAGTAGGGATACATAAGGTCAAAGGGACCCATTGCAGACTCAGTCAACTATGGTATCATGAGTGACATCATAAATGGAGTGGTAAGATTGGCTTATGCATGATGCAATAGGAGACTGACTAGGAAACATTGAGTCCTTGGGATGACTAGTGGGCAGTGGAGATAGAATAGTAATAGTCCATTTGAGTGATTGCCAGACCAGGCCCTAGGTCTTTATCTCGAGCATCTTAAAGGTCATAGAAATATCATTGATGGCATTGGCTTTTATGCAAATATCTTATTAACCAAAGCTCTCATAGTCATATTGGCGTTATCTAGTATGGGGCCTCTAAAAAAGGTTGGATACTTCTAGGGAATCAAAAATCTTCCACATAAAGGGCCTGGAAGGGTAAATTATTTTATTACAACTGGTTAATTTATTATATACTTAAAAGGGCTCACGGCACAAGGATGGTTCTATTGCATTTGGTCATCATCAGCTAATTTCAAGATAGACATCAAGGCTCTAATTACTTTTTATACCACCCATTATTTGATAATTTATAGGGGGTGTTGAAGTTTAAACTAGTGCTAAGTATTGAGCTAAGTTCTTGTACTACCTGTGAAGTGAAATTAAGACTATTGTCTGAAAGCAGAATCTGGGGACTTTTAGATTTTCTGTTAGTAAATTATTTATATAGTGCTTTAAACCCTTAGAATCTGAAAAGATGATAGTTGGAGAGGGCTTGCCAAATTCAACCCAGCTATAACAATTCTGCTTATATAAAGATTAAACAAGAAGATGAAGAGGGGGTTGAAGGCGAGTTGGTAAGGGCGTACGGCTACCAACCTGAAGGTTGCGGGTTCGATTCCTGCCCTTTGCACATCGATTGGGGTGCCAGCCAAAGGAAGCTATTGGCGGTTAGTAGGTCCAATAACACGAAAACCTTACCCATGATGTAACCAGAAAAATTTGAGTCCTAATCTGGAGGTGGAAAAACTTTCTTCGATGGAGTTGACCCTGTTCTGGTTTCATGTCGTTTCTTTCTTTCATTTCTTTCTTTCGGTAATGCCTGTCCCCTGGTCGGCTTGCCTCGGTTAAATAAAAAATAAGATGAAGAATATATGTTCTGAAAAGTAAGGTTATTATTATATTTTAATAATTTATATATGCTAGACAAACTTTAAAGTTATTGATATCTAATAGGAAATAAAAGAAGTATGTCATAGTGTTAAATTTAGGGTATTTATAATATAGGGATAATTAATATAGCAAAATCTCTTTTATCTCAGAGATTCGACATATATGAGGAAAAGCTATATCATTGTCATAAGCGGAGATAAAGTGATTAAGTTTAAGGTACTAAAAATAGGTTTATAGCTATTCTTTGATCATTTAGTTTGATAATGTGAGATATCTTCTGAGAATCCATAATCTAGATATCTTTAGATAGGGATTAAATTTTTAGCCATCTGAATATAGAATAATAGCATACCCAAGATTGAGGATCATCCATACTAGGTAGAATCCTGACAGAGCCTCCTCCACGCCTTACTGGGAGGTAACACTTGCTTCACATAAAACTCTAGTCAGAATTAAGAAAGGTGAAGTAAACCTGTTGAAGAGTTGATCCAAGGCTTATTTCCTTATATTAAAGGTTGAATTGAGATTCAGTTTTTGAGAGGCATATTAAAACTGAACAAAAGTTTAGTGATTGGGACTCTAAATGGGATGATTTTAAGTATGTGATAGGTGACTCAGCATTAAAGTTGAGGTAATGTCCAATATTATTGGCATCTAGGTAATCTGTCACAATTAATATATTGGGTTGATGGTCTGGATGAGGTGTCTTGTAAGATTTTAGTCTGGGATGTAGGTCAGGATATTTTAAGTTTTTGCACCTTCTTGAGGTTATCAAACTTATTGACAAAACTAATTTTTATAATTGATGATCATATTACTTCTTATAATACTTGGTTTTACGCTTAATTTTTTCATTTTGAATTAAACATGGAAGTAGAATAGAAAGTTGATCCAGTAATCCCCATTTTTAATTATGTGAGCTCCGCAGGATCATTATGACTATGTTTAAGGAATTCAGGTAACTAGTTAGGTTGAACGTGGAAGACTGAAGGTGATGGGCATTTTAGGAGGTTGGACAGCTCATCTGACTTAGTATTCTCATCTAATCCTTCACAAGAGTTAGAGTTGAGGGTTAGAATTGAAGGTATAGATCCTAAATCCTTAGATTAAGATGAATTGAGGTTTGGATAAGGTGAATTGAGTATCAAATCATTTGATAAGATTTTGAGTCAGGTACAATAGCTTTTCATATAAAAGTTCTTGGGTAAACTCTCAAGTTTCTGGTTTGAATTGGCCCAGCTATTATCTGAATAATTGAAGATGGATAAACTATTGGATATTTTGATCCTAAGACCGATTTTTAGGCAATTATCAATGATCTGAAAGGTAATTCAATTTTTGGTATAAACCTATCTTCAGGTAGACTTTCTTCATTAACTAGGTTCAGGTGAGTAACCACAAATTCAGCGGCTTTTAGTGAATTAGTATCAAATTATATGTAATGGGCAGAATTGTAAATATCATCGTTCCTAATGGCTAGATAAGATAGTTTTGGTTTTAAAATCATAACTGAGGTTAAATTTATGGGTTGAATTAATTATAAGGTCTGAAACAAGGTGTTTTGGCTTTTAACTTGATTCTGCATCTAATTCCAGGTGGTTTTCTATATAAAATAGTTTGATGCTTTAACACCATTTCAGCCTGAATATTTTAAGTAACATCTAAGCTCATTGGTTGATCCAATTAGAAACTAATCTTATCATTTTGGTTGGTTAAGTTTTCTAATTTTGGTGTTTCTTTAATTTAAAGTTAATTAAATCTTAAGAGTTATGTTATTATATCATTGGAAGGTTATCCAATACCCAAGTTAAATCAGTTTTTCAAATGCTAGTTGCGTGTGGGAAAATGGGTTTACTTTTCTGGATTAATAGAGACATCACTTTTTGCTTGCTTGAGATGATCAGTAGAAAAGCAGAGGGCCACATAGTGATCATGTTATTCAGTTGTAAAATATAACTCAGTTAGGTAACCATTATTTTTTATATCTTCATCACTTTTTCCCCAAACTTAGTTACATCTTCTAGAGAGGTAGGTTGTACTTTGTTGCGAGCATCTTATTTGGGATCGGGAAGAACAGAAATCTTAATATGTTTCAATGGCATTGGTTTCCATGATAAAAAAGAAAGCCTTTTCAAAGACATATTTTTCATACTTCTTATCTGTTAACGAAGCAAAAGGGCTAGTAGAAGGAGTGGGACTATTATTGGGAGCATATTTTTAACCCTACTTATCTTCCAATAAATAAAAATGCTAGTAGCAGGATTAGGATTCTTGGGTATAGTTTTTACCACTCATGTCTACAACCAAGCAAAGAGGCTAGTAGCAGGAGTTAATTCCATCTTGGTTAAACTTCTGGTATCAAATACTCCTGTAGTAAGCACCACTTTTTTACTTTTTTGTTGGTGGGATATTCTAATGGTGCTTTAACCCTCAGAATCTGAAAAGATAATAGTTTAAGTGGGGTTTCCAAAGGCAAACCAAATATTGACAATTCTGCCTATATAAAGCTTAAACAGGAAGCTGATGAATATATGTTCTGATGTAATTTTATCAATAAAATCCCGGTTACTTATATATGCTTGACATAATTTAAAGTTACTGATGTTTGATAGGAAATAAAATAAGTATGAAGTATAATAATTTAGAGTATTAATTATATTGGGGTAAATGATATAGCAGAATCGCTTTTTATCTCTGATATTTGATATATTTGAGGCCAAGCTACATCATTTCCACCAGAGAGATAGAAGTGATTAAGTTTATGACTTTAAAAATAGGTCAAAGCTACTCTTAGATCATTTTTGGGTTTTTACTGTGAGATAATTTCTGAGAATCTATATTTCTGAGATATCTACTAAATAGTAATTAAAAATTTATTCATTATATTCATAGGATAGTGATTGAATATAGGTCAAAGATTTATCCAAACTGGGAAGAATCCTGTCAGGGGCATCCAACTTGAGTAAATTTGGAACAAAAAATTAGAAAGTTCATACCTTTGTGTTGCTTCAGACACATATATTGCCTCAACCCACTTAGTCATGTGATCAATTTCTAGAACGATGTATTAATGACCATGTAAACTAGTGGGCAATGGGACCACCTTTGTCATTGCTGATATTATCTAATAGGGCTGAAGGGACCATGGCCTGGTGTCAATACTTGGGACATGAAGGGTCTTGTTCCTAAAAAAGGTACTCTCTGCAAGTCCAGAGAGAGCGCCTTTCCACCAGGACAGATCCCTACAAACCATAAGATTAAATAAGGGGACTAAACCCCAAACCCACCTCCAGGTGCAGAAGGATGACATAACTCATTTAGTGGATGAGTGCTGGGTCATAGCATTTATCCTCAGATATTTTGCCCATTTATCCATGTTATCTATAATCTTATATACAAGGTCAACGAATTGCCACAGAGATTGCCCAGGCTAGAAAATAACTTTTGGCGCCTTCCCCTTCAAAAACCATCAAATAGTCTTGTTATAATTTTTGGGCAGTACTGTTGGGATCTACCATAAGGTTCACGCAGTTTGAACCCACTTAAACAACAGACAGACAATATGGGTATCATCAGTCCTCTGAACTTTTTTTAAAATATGAGAAAATAGGAGCAATTTCCCCAACAACACTTTTATAATTTTAATAAATACAGTGACTCTTCACTGTTTCACTCTTACTCTACTATCAACAATCTCCTTCTTTCGATTGCCCATCATGCTTATATATCAGCAACTTTGGATAATACCATTCTCATAGCTTAAGCTATTCTATTCACCAAATCTCATTGGTTTTAGGTGGTATTCTTCAACTCTCTATCGTCCTAATTTGAGGCAATCTAAATTATATTCGTCAAATGTTGACATCACCTTATTTCCTTATTTGGAGGTGATTTAATAACAACCCATTATAACCTAATATCACCTCATCTCTTGGCGCTCAAATACCTGTAATATCATTCTAGTTGGCTGATTCTCATCATTTCGCCATAACTCTTCAAGGCTTATCATCCTTTCATTTCAGAATCTCAACATTACCCCCCTTTGACTGGATGTAAGCCTCCTATTGTTTATATGCTCAGAGAAACTTCACATGTATGCAGTTAATGATTTGACCACTTGCTGGGTCTTTAATGATGTATTCATTGACATCAGTTTTCTCAATTATTTTGAACAAACCAACCCAGATGTTGTCCATCTTGTGTTTCCACCCAAATCCATGCTGGTCGTGGAACAAAACCATCCCACTTCCTTGGAATTGGGTTAACCTGCAATGTCTTACCAATTTGCTTCACAATGTCTAATCTTCTTGACCAAGCTGAATGAGTATGCTTCCATTTGCAGCTTGATCAATGTGTTGACTAAATTCATCATGTAATGGTGGGGATCCTTTAGCTAGTATTATTTATGCGCAAATAAAGAAAAGCTGGAAGATCAGGGTGCCATACATATAACAGTTGAAAGGGGCTCTTCCCTGTAGTGGAATGGTAACCGATATTGTAAGCAAAGGTGGCAGTAGACAGGAGGGAACTCCAATAAGAGGGTCTATCAGTTACAAACTTCATAAAAATGTTCACCAGGGTCCCATTAACCCGTTTGACCATTCCGTTGGGCTCAGGGTGATATGGAGTCATCAAAACCCCGCAGATACCCATAAGCTCGTTCAGTTTGAGGAGGATGTGCTAGGTGAAGTTGGTTCCTCTATCAGTGAGAATGAATTGAGGACAGCCATGTCACTGAAGATTACATTACATTACAAACTTGGCAACTGTGACTGCCCCCAAATCCTGTATCATCCGCGTTTCACCCTACCTGGTCAAGTGGTCAATAGCTACCATAATGTACATACAACAGTTGGCTCCTGTTGGCAGAGGCTCAATGACATCAAGGGAAACTGTATGCCAAGCAATATGCGGTTTTACTAACCGGTATGAGGTCTTTTATCAGAATGGCTTTGTACTTGGCACTGAGGGGCAACAGGAAATAGTTTCAAGCACGTCAAAGTTCATGTTTTCCCAATAGTACTGAGGGCGCAAAAGCTCCATTGTCTTACACACACCACCATGTCTGACTGCCTTGTGGGCTCATAATAATTCCAGGATATACTGAGGGTCATGGAAAATTCACTGTAGAATTTCTGATCCCCTTGTTTAGTTCCTCCTTCCATTGGAAGTTATTCGCTCACATCTCATTTAACGCTTTAATCACTTGAGGTAGTTCATCATCATATTTTCTGCTGAGAATCTTCTCGTATATCCCATTGCTGAGATCCACCGTCATGGCAATGATTAGCAATTGAGATAAGCAGTCAGCAATCTGATGCTTAACTCCTGGTTGGTGAAAGATCTCAAAGTTGTAAGCCTGCAGCTTAAGAGCCCGTTGAGCTAAATGCCCTTCAATTTTTGAGGTTCTGCAACAAATATAACAACGCGTGATCCATTACAACTTTAAACTTTACCCCATGCAAGTAGACTCTTCTTTGCTTATACGCGTAGATCACTGCTAAGCACTCCCACTCAGTCAAGGTATAATTACGCTCATGGCAATTCAGACTTCAACAGCAGTACACAATGTGATGCTCCTCCCCCTCGTTGTCTTTCTAATAAAGGAGCGCCCTAACAGCGGAAAGGGACGCATCCATATGAACAATAAACTCCCTATTGAAATTTGAATAGCGTAGCACTGGCCACTGATCAGTGCCATCCAAAGTGTATCAAAGGCGTATTGATGACATTTCATTCATTTGAACTTAGCACCTTCATTAGTAACTCAAACAATAGGCCCCTGATACAGTTGAAGTTTTTAATGAAGCGTCAGTAGTATTGACCATTCCCAAAAATACCTGTATGTCACGTTTACTATTATGTGTAGTCATTTTTTGGATGGCCTCCACCTTGGCTAGCTGTGTTTTTAGCCCTTTGGAGTCTACCACAAACCCTCAGGTATTACAACTGATCTTTGAAGAAGTCACATTTTCGAGGCTTAATTTTGATGTTTGTCTTAGCAAGCTGGTGGAATACTGCTCCCAGATGGTCAAGGTACTCAGAAAAGGTTTGATAGAAAACATTGAAATCGTCAAGGTATTCAAGGACACATGACAGCTTCAGGTCACCAAGGGTAGTGTCCATGGCACATTGGAATGTAGCTGGGGCATTGCACAGCCTTTGGGGTATATGGGTCAGTTGGAAAAAGCCTTTGGATGTGATAATGGCGCATTTCTCCTGTTCCACCGTGGGCAACTTGATTTGCAATAACCCAATATCAAGTCCATCGCTGAGAAGTAACGAGCTCCCCCTAACTGATCCAAAGAATCATCAATCTGCGGCAAGGTGTATAGTCCTTTTTGTATTACTATTGAGCTTCCGGTAGTCTATTACTACGCAGTTAATGCCATCCTTTTTTTTACAATCAGAATGGGTGAAGCCCATAGACTCTTGGATGGTTTGAGCATCCCTTGCTCCAGCAACTTATCAATTTTTACAGTGACAACATCTTCCACTGCCCTCAATCAGCAGATTGGCCAAGACCTTATGGGGATGATCTCCTGAATCTATCAATGGACCATCCCCTGAGCACACCCTAAATTGTGGTTGTCAACGGCGAAAATCTCCTTATACTTCTAGAATAAAGCTATTGCTTGGTCTTTTTGTTCTTTTAATAGCCCCATTAAGTTCTTCCATGGTACCACTGTCATTATTCCAGGCGTCGACTTGACAGTTAGACCAAATTCACCTAATGAACTGAACTCATAAACCTGAAGGACGTCCATGATTGAGGTCAAGTGTAAATACACCACTATTTGGTGTCAGCAGATTTGCATTGGTTCACTCTGGAGATTCACTATCAAAATCTCGATCTCTCCATGCCCTGGGAGTATAATCCCTGGAGCCACATGAGGCTCAAGCCATGTTTGCTGATAGGGACTAATGACCTCCCCATAAAGCCTGACAGGAACTTCCACTTTTAACTCGGTGTTCACTAGGACTTGGTGTCCATAAGGAATAGATATAGGCCCTGCAGCTCTGAGAGGTAGCCCTTGGTATTTGTATATCTGCTGGGGAAGGTGCCAAGTCTTGCTTTTTAGTTGAAGATAGCAAACTGGAATCATCCCATCACTATATGCAAGTTTGATATGACACATGTGCACCAGATCCTTCGACACTCCACTGAGAGGTAAAGTAAATTTGGATTTATTGTCCCAAAATTGCGAAGGTCTCCTCCATCATATCAACTACAGCCCCAAAATGTTGCAGGAAAGCAGTTCTGATTAGCAAGTTGTAAGTATTGTCTGGTAGCACAATCGCTGGAGCTACAATGACAATGGACCCAAACTGCAAAGGTAGCGCACTGTACGCTCCCTCAGAGATGATGTTTTCTGCTCCAGAGGTCCCATACACCATTTAATGGTCCACACAAGATTTTAACCTCAACTTCGCCATCAACTTAGTTGAAACTATGTTGATTAGAGCTCCTGTATCTATTATAGTGCGAACTCTATTTTTTGCTAAAAAATATCATAGTATTTACACTTGGAATATGAAGAATATTGACTGTTTAATATGTGGAAATTTACAGGATATCTTTTTACGAGTAACTCATTATCCCCTCACCAACTTTGGGGTATCCTTTAACAATGGCGTCTACCATAAGGGCAACATTTACTCCTTTCAGAATTGGCACATATGTGGAAAATCCATCTTGTCCGAGGGAGCTTGATCAAGCATTTGGCAGGTGTATGGCTTTGATTGCTCCTGAGGTCCTTCATCCACTGCAGCCTTGGCTTTAGCTCATGCCAATACTTTCACTGCTCCAACTGCCTGGTGGTATAAAATCCCATCATCATATTGATGGACTTCCGCGGGATATACTACTATTGATTCAGGGATGTTTGGGGTTGGGATCGCAGAGGTAGAGATTTCTATCTCTACTCCGATCCATCTTTTCCTTGGTAGTATTGATCTTGTTGCACTAGTGCACACGACGGTTAGGGCAGCTTCTTGCCAAGTGTCTAGGGCGACTGCATTCATAGCAACTAACCCCATAAGAGCCGCATCCTTGGTTTTTATAAGAGGGTCCAGGTCAGAAATTTTGGGGGTGTTCAGTGTAACTAGGGCCAGGTTGGTAAGATAATTGCTGTTGTTTGGCGTAACTAGGTCTGGGTCAGTAGTTAGGCTGCTGACAATTTTCATAAACGGCCCCAGGGCGGTAATTGTATTTTTGAGAATAATTTGGCCAAGGATGAGGTGCAGAATTATAGTAGGTTTGGGGTTGCTAGGCAGTGTGTGGGCTGAATGAGCGTATTCCCCCAAGTAAGAGGGTCGAGTGGAGGCGGTATTTTTCCATTCCATATTTGGCAGCAAAAAGTTGGGGTATTTGAGGCACAAAGACTGCAAAATTTGAGCAGGGGAACTTTGTCATCCAGAATTGGCAAAATGACATTGTGAAGATCATGGTATGGCTTCATCATGGAGGTTATTGCAAAGCATACATCAGCTTCTGTTAAGTATCCTGCCCCAATCAACATGTGAGCTTCTGTCATAAATTGATCAACGATCTCCATGAGGGTCTCATTATGGTGGAACCCATCCATCAAGAATTCCTCCTTTTGCTGTAAAATCTTTGAGGTGCCCCCAAACAGTCGAAGCATGGTATCCTTTACATCTTGGTAGGTAACAGAGCTGCTTGGGAGGTAACAGGTGACTTGATCAGCACTCCCAACATCCAAGGCAGTTATCATCTGTTTTGCTTTACATCAATTGGATGCACTTTCTGCTGCAAACTCTGACCATTTGAAGAAGCCATTAATATTCCCATTTTGATCAAATGGATGCAGCTTCTCAATATTGACCTCCTCGTCCTATTCATAGATGCAACTTTTTGGGGCATACGGAGGAGTAGGTCAAAATCCAAAGGCAGCCTCTCAATGAGAAGCTGGTACAGCAGAAGTTGGGATGTCCACTGCTTTGGAGGTAGCGTGGCCTTCTGCCATGGGTAGCACTGCCATCACTTGAGGGAATTGACGCTCTGATTCATGATCATATCCAGAGCTACAATCATGGGTGTAGTAGCTTTGACCAGCTTCATATTCCTCATTGTATTGTATCCCCCTAGTCATTCTTCCTCTTCCCAATGAGATGGCTAGAAGGTAAAGGTCAATTTCTGCTCCACGCAATGTGGTCATTTGGTGGTGTCATCCAAGCGATTGGCAAGTTCTTTGTTTTGTTGTCATAGAATTTGCATTTGACTAAACGTTCTATTGAGCTGGTGCATAACAGCATTCCATTCTTGAAGAAGTACATCCTGTTTCTTGAACACTGCATCTAAAGTGAGTTTGAGTTTCTCATATTTGACTGGTGCAGTGCTTTGTGAAGATTCCTTGGCAAAGCAGGCTTTATGAGACTTAGCCGGTAACTAGATTTTGATTTTTTAGTAGTTGATCAATGAGCCTCTTTAGTGAGCACTAATGTTATAATTTTTGGGCGTTACCATTGGGATCCGCCATAAGGGTTGCACAGGTCAAACCCACTTGAACAACAGACAGATGATTTGGGGATCATTGGTCCTCAAAATACGCTGAAATTATAAGAAAATAGGAGCAATTGCCCTGACAACACTTTTATTTATTTTAAATAAATACAGTGACTCTTCACGGTTCCACTCTTACTCCACTATTAACACCCTCCTTCTTTCAATTGCCCATCACGCTTATATATCAACAACTTTGGATGATACCGTTCTCATAGCTTAGACTATTCTAATCACCAATTTTCATTGGTTTCAGCTGGTACTCTTCAACTCTCTATCGCCCTAATTTGAGGCGATCTAAATTCTATTTGTAAAATGTTGACATCGCCTTATTGCCTTATTTGGAGGCGATCCAATAACAACACGTTATAACCCAATATCACCTCACATCAAGGCGCTCAAATACTCATAAATATTCCTAGTCAGCAGATTCTCACTATTCCTCGATAACACTTCAGGGCTTATCATCCAATCATATCAGAATCTCGACAAGTATCATTCTTAGCACGCCAAAGATGGGGTAGACTAATAAAACAGCCTAGAATTGGGTATTCAAACCATCTAGATCCCAAAATACAGGCTTAAGTCCCCCAAGATAACTTGGAATGAATTTTAAGCAATCCAAGTACCTCATGAGCACTTAGTAAAGACTTAATGACAATACAATCCAATTACAGAAAATTCTGAGGATCCCTCAGATTGCATCAGCATTCCAATTTCCTATATACACACCGCCCATCAATATGGCATGTTGCATGATGTTAGGTTTTGATTAACCAAACTTATAAAAAATTTTGGAGCTTAGATGAATCTAACCATTGAGCGTCCATTTATCATGCACAGGTACATTGCTGCGTTATCCCTATATCACACCCTTACAATATATATAATGGACAGCCCTCAAAAGAATTAGTCACCAATTTATTCTTTAATATCATTTTATGTAGTACTAACCCTTCAAATTAACTGAATTCATAATTGCTCTGCACGGATACTGCCACCCTTTCATTATGTTTCTTTTCCAAAGAAACATCTGAGCAATGAACACTATCCTTTTAACCATGCAGTTCATGGCCATGTAGTGGGTGGTCTGCTTAACTTATTCATTAACACACTAGGAAATCAACGACGCCAAGATAGAGTTTAGCTCGATCTCAAGAAATACACTCATCTATAATACTATGACCATGTTAGTTTAACCACTGACGCTTAACTGCGGATCCTTATGGATTGTCATCCACTCTTCCCACCCAAATTTGGTTGCTACATTTGCAATCCACGTGGTTGTTACAATTACAAAACTTTAGCATGTGGTGGTTGCATTTAGTAACCCTTCTAAATTATTTCTTGCCACTCTTCAACCACAGATTTCCTTACTTAAACATCATTTGGATGTCTATGAACATGGCTTTCTGGGACATCCACTGCGTCCTGACAAACCCTGATTGAAATTCCAGTTTTCTCAAACTTAGTCACATACCTATTATAGTGAATCTGCCACTAACCTCATCACTCTCCGCCCTTCTGTCTGTATTTGACAATGCAATTGCTTACTTTCTGTTAATAAACTTATATGCCCTGAAAAATCATCATTCTCTGTTTTTCAAATTTCCCTATTCCCAAGTCCTGCTATCAAGCACTGGGAGCACAGCAAGCCAATCATCAACAAAGGTTAATGGATAAATCAACCTTCCTTAATCGCTGTGGATCTATAACCTGTTTCCTCAACTGAGGTGGCCAATAGGTGCTTGATGCCTTGGCGTAAAATCATCATATTTAAAGCAGGCAGTTCTTAATCTCTGCCTCCTACTGATATTCAACAAAGTGTGACCCTCTTGGACGCTCTTTATGGAGATGTGCGCCTTTTTTTGGGGCATACTTTGTACAGCTAACAAATTAGGGAACACAACTCCCCTAGCTCACTCTCAAATCTTCATCATTGCATGCTCCAGAGTCTATCCCACGTTTCTGTTACATCTATGCAACTTTTAATCTAGATCCTCATATAAAGTATTTATAGAGGCGTTTATGGGTTTAGCACCCCTATAGGACCTACCCCTAGATGTTGCTATTTCAGCCATCAGAGCCACACTGGATCCAGTATCTATGAGCCACCCATCTTGGGACCTCTTGCCGCATCTTTTGAGGCTGCAGTCCGTCTGACACAAGCTAAAGGTTCTGCCCCACTACAGCATACTAAAAGATTAGTTTTAGCAACTAAACCTCCCTTAGCACTGTTTCTCCCTTATAAAGCCCATCACAGAAAAGAACCTCACTCCAAAAGCTCAGGCCAACAATAATACTTCAAAACGTTCTTCCTGTAACGCAGCTTTGGCACAGCAGATACCACTGGTCCTTGCCCTCCTTCAATTTCAGTCTACACGGTGAAGAAGAGTACCTCTCTCCTATCAACAAAAATAGTAACATTTGACATTAGACTTTAACAACCACACACTATCACCTGAACAGGTGATCATGGTAAAAGCTCTTAGCATGGCACACTGTCATCCCATCTCCTAAAACAAGCTGTTAAATTTAAAATTAATAGTCTAAATCTTCCCTCTCCAAATCTATATGAAAACAATAATGGGGTCAATTCTTATTCTGTGATCTTCCAATAAAGATCTTATAAAGTGATGGTTAATGCATTGTTTGATATTGGTGTAGATGGTAACTATATGGACCTTATAAAGTCTCAATTATTGACCTTAAGTTTAATGTAGCTCCCTCAGTGTTGGACATATATATTTTTGTATTGCTAAGAATACTCAGATGTCTAATAGCTCAATTCATCCTATTAAATAAAAAGAAAATACTCAGAGAATTACATACACTAGCTCAAAAGAAAATCCCCACACTTACGTGAATTTAGGTATGCCACTTGAGAGAAACCCATCCCCTTCTATAGACTTGAAAAGTTTATAAAATAAAAAAAAATTCCCAAACAATTAGAAGCCAGAAATTAAGCAAGCCTACAAAAATTAAGTACATCAAAGCTTAATGATTAGTTGATTAAATTAAATCATTACCTAATAAATATGTCATTTATGCATCTCACAAGTCAATGACCATTAAGTCAGTTCAGAAAGAAAATCTTAATGATTCTGATTAGTCACCACCTAAAAATTATTAACATTTTATCTCAATCTGAAACGCAATAGCCTAGATCAGAAAAGTGTCATTTTGAATAAGAGTTTATATTGTTATTGAGACAATAATAAAGGAGAAATTTCTCTAGATTCAGCGGATTAGCATGAAAAGTAACAGATACAATGGCAATGATCTGAAACCGTTGCCAGATATAAATTCTCATGATGTCAAATGGCAATATGATGTCAGAAGAATTGTGAAGTCCATCTATATCCACGTGTACTTCCCCTTTGACCATATTGAATGCAAACATTCTACATACAGAATGTTGCATGATCACAGTCTCTATCCTGAGATTAATTTTAAGCTTTTCATTGATCAAAGGGTTATTAAAATCCCATACTTTTTTAAACAAAGGATTAGTCGTCATATCAATCATCTTATTAATTATCACTGCCGCATGTGGAACACCTTTTGATCCCAGATTTTAGATCTTTGCCAAGTTTTAGAACCTCTGCGTCTGTCATTATTGTTAAGTCTGGAGGATAAGCACCAGCTAGCAGCACCCCTTACCAGGATTTCAGCAAGTTGTTTACTACAGGTGCCCTGTAGACCACAATTTATAATTATTAACAGAGAGATGGAAGATTCACCTGCTTATGCATTACTAGATGAGTCAAGAATGGGTATTGTAAAGACAATGACAGGATGGATAGCCCTCTTGCTCTCACATTTTTAGGCGTACAACTCAGCTGTGTTGTTATAATAGAATTTCATTGGAATACAAGGCTTCCGTTTAAGTTATTAGAAATTTGACTTAGAGCATCCTGAAAACTGAAGCATTGCATCCCCTCATAGAGGTCTTACATTGAGGATCTTATGATGTTTCACTATAAGTCCAGAACTCTCTCAGGTACCTAAAGTCAACTTACTAATTTGATTACACCTGAAAATTTGTTCACTCTCTCAAGCTCCAAATATATAATATCTATTAGGAGTGAATCATGAAGATCTTCGGCGTTACATAGATATTCAAGAAACTCTAATGAAGCGCTTATTATAACCTCTATAACTTGGCGTCCAGCCATGTTGGAAATGCAAGATATTGATTAGAAGAGAACTGAAAGGACAATATTAAGCCTCATTATCAAGTTACTATTATTGATTCTGGTGTTATGAAGTACATGGAATAAGCCATGAAGATATTCTGTTTTGATCTGGATGAGTAAACCCTTTTCCTGGTCTTTGGTGAAATAACTTTTTATAAGAATTTAACAAACATGAACCTAAACCCATAGCAAACTCTTGTACCAAGCTTTTACCTCTCAAAAAGATTATGAACAGCAAACTGTCGCTCTTAAACAGAAATTATCTTAGGCTTTATTTTATCATTGGGAAGCTTGAGAGTCGCCCTCCTAAAGAAATTTGCGGCTCTTTTTCAACCTTGGAGACTAAAATTTCTCTGATGGAGAATGAGTTGAAGCTGAAGTCCTCCTTCTGAAAATGTCAATACTTTTCTCATCGCTTTACTATATGTGAGAAAATGTTTCACAGTGTTAAGGGTGCTATTGAAGGGGATGACCTTTTAAAAGATGTCTGCAAGCGTTTGGATCAAGTGAGGATTATTGATCAAAGATAAGACTTATTTACAATCTTTAAACTACCCCAGATGAAGGTTTGGGTTGTAATAAGATTAAGGAGGATTTCCTCAAATGTGTTAAAGGACGTAGAAACTAACAAAAAAACTTGAGTTTTCTCCAATCTAATCTCTACTTTAAAATTAAAGAAATAAAAAGGCGGGTAGAAGGTCTTGAGATTAAAAAGATTGCACTTGAAGACAGTATGTCTCTTATTTGAATCTGCTACCCAATTCTCTCTTGAAACAATACAAACTCGTCTAAACCTATACAAGAGAAGAATACCCGGCTTTTTTGTTTATTTGATCAACTGAATATGATCTGAGGTTACTGGATGCAATACTCCTGCCTTCTATGCCATCACCAGTGGTAAATCTTTCTCTTTTAAACCCATCTTAAAAACAAGTTTACCCCTGTTAAAGGTGACATTGTCTCATTTTTGTATGTCTATGAGTTAGCCATGAGAGCGGCCGACCATCAGAAAATAAAACATATACTCTCTCGTTTAAGTTGTCTAGTTCAAGAAGTTATGAGCCCACATATAGATAGTTTCAGTATCTGGTCCCAAGTCAAGGAAACGCTTATTAATGTATATGGTGTAAAATAGAGCCTGATCGTGTAAAAGCAGGCTCCATTTCATGTAATTATGCGAAATGAGAATCTGTTGCTGCGTTTGCCAAATAATTACATATTAAAACTCAACTTTTCTAACTTCCAAGATGCTCACCCTCTATGATGCAGTAGCTGCTGTTATGACTGGTTTGGCCCCTTAGTCTTCTTTGGCTATGCACATCACTTCTTTGAAACTCTATTTCCAAAATGTTTGTGACATAAAAGAAGCCCAGTTGGATGCTTCTAATTTCCACAAATTTAGACTACCCAATGGATTTCCATTTAAGCCTTATGTTTTGACTATTGAAGATCATAAACCAAAAAGCCTGAGCGTCCTATGCACACTTACTGTAATAATATTTAAATCTTGAAAGCGACTTTTATAAGAAAATTTAAAAGACAGGAGATCAGGGGTAAAGGCTTTCTGGCTTAGGGCAGGTACCCCTATTGCCAACATTCTGTAGTACCTGACACCTCTCTCTTCAAATGCTCATCTAACTTGTATAGAGATCACTTTTGAAAAAAATTCTGAAGTGGGTTACTTAGATGTTGGCTATTATGTATAGGTGCGCATGCTGAAATTAAGTTTTCAACTTGTTTTAATGCTGTGAGTGTAGATGACATGGTACCAGATGGAACCAACCTCAATTATGCTCTGTGATGTCCTGAAATAATTGGTAGGGCTAGTGATGTGATCAATTTATTGGCTTACTGATTTGACACTTTCAACATAATTACAACTTACTATTGATTATGGACAATATTCTTATACTTCTTTAAAACTCAATGCTACGCTCCATCTCAAAGAATTCATTATATTTTCTTTTCAAAAATGTAGGAACAATAATGAGGATAGGAGTTGTCATTAAGAAAGTAAAATTTTTGGCCATCCTCAATAATGGTGTAAGTTCTGGGGAATGTCCCCTGTGTGTCAATCAGGACCTCTTCCCATTTCCAAGTAAAAAGGTTCCAAAGAGGGTGGCTGTACCCCTCGTTACCCAGGGTGACCTCGCCCACATGTAGACAAGCGCTGGGTAACAGCCCCCCTCTTTGGATTCCTACCCTGGTGCCCACACTCCCTTCAGCCAAACTTGTACGTCTGATCAGGGAAATCTGCGCCAAGATCGCCGAAATGAAGTCAATTGGTCCAAAAATGAGTAGAAATAAGTCCAATAATCAGAATCCACATAGTCAAAAAGGGACAAAGATTGATTCATCAGCTGGAATCACTGAAAGTCTCAATTTGGCCAACAGCGCGATTGTTAAAATAACCCCTCAAAATTTTCAGGGATGATCCCCAATGTGCAGGGTCTAGCATTGGACACCATCAACAATAGTTTAAAGCTCCCTTCCAGAAATTTGGGTGTTGGGGCCGATGCAATGCTTTTGACTGAACAAACAGCCCAGCGATTGAGCACAGGCGATTTGGGCATCCTAAACCCATTCCCAACCAATTGGGGCCGCCCCTATATGGGGTGGCCCTGGGGGATTCCTGCTGCTTGTCAGGCCAGATGCCATCGCACCAACTGTTGGAAACGCAGTTGAGCCTCAGTTTAGGTGTTCAATGTCAAACCAACAGCAACTCGGCCTGCCTCCAAACTCTTTGATGTTGGTTCCCATTGAGATTATTTTCCCCCATCTTTGAATAATTTGCCAGTTAGGTTGAAATTATGGGACCCGATCCCTGCTTGTTCTCACATCAATTGACCACTATTTAATCAGTTGCATTGCACTGAGAAAATTGTTGGTCAAATTTATTCGCTTTCCTTAAAAAAAAACTTTGCTGCTAAAAACTATCAATTTTTGATTTTATTGATATCCCTCTGGCTGCATTTCCAATGGCTTTACTCTGGTGGCCTGTCAGTCCCTATACTGGATGGGCTTTACCAGTACTGAAGGTCACTATGGCACCTACCATTGCCAACTGGATTCAGCAAACTAGATATCTTTAGCAATTCAACCCCATTATTTCAAACATCCGCCAACAATATACTGGGATCTTGTGGCCTTACATCCACCACCTTTTCAGGCAAGGATCTGCCCCCTTGTCACCTCAGTTGAATTGAACCCACCCAATGGTGACCTTGTAGAAAATGTACCTGTGGTACCATCTCATGCTACAAGACCCCCAGTGTCTGGGGTCATCTCTATTTGGTTTATTCTTGGGTTGCTGTTCACTATTGCCCTACACCAATGGTTTATCATTTCCCAATTCATGGCTCCATACAACTTCATACATGCGGTAAGGCCTCTGGAATTATGGGTTGCTTTTTGGGGTGCTTACACATCCCAACTAGCAGGCCGGTCTAAACTTCTTCTGCAGTTTTTATGACATAATTGACCAACCATTGTTTCCAGCCATTTCTACCCTGCTCTTCAAGGTGGGCGTTGCAGTGGTTGCCCTCTACCAAATAAACGTGCAATCAGTAGCCTGCTTTTTGCTGTTTGTTTGGTCACTTGCCGATTTAGTGGGTTTTATCCGCTCTACCTTGGAGAGACTTCTTCAAGCTGGCAGAGCCTCGTGGATTACTACGTCTCCCCCTCCTAATAGCCTAAAAGAAAGTTTACATGTTCCTTCCCGTGAGATTTTAAATCAGGTTTTTGACGCCCTGACTGAGGTGCAAATGCATTCAGCGATTGCCCTTAACAACGCTGCTGCACTATCTCATGCCAACAGGGGGTTGCTTTACTGGACACTGTGGAAGTGGACGCCCATCGGTGGGTTCAAGGCCTTCTGCGTTCTTCCTCACAAGCAGGGGATCCCACTTCGCTGATTGCCGTCATATTGGCTGCCTTGAAACTCCCAGTGTCACACTCAGACCACTTATTCAGATTGCCTCTATGATGGCTGAAGCCCCTAGCTTGGCTTCTTTGATCTCTACCACAAACAGGCTCCAACACTGGACCTCTCTAATGATATGCTTCAGGCAATCTTTAATCAGGTTTGGATTCAGTTTCTGCTCAGCATGAGGCTTAGTCCACCTCTAAGGGAATGGTAGATCAAATATGTACTGCCATGACTACTATCAATGCCTCCCCTCACCATACTTCCCACTATCAAGGGGGAAATTTTAAGATAAGATTACCTAATGATGAAGCGGATGCAGTTTTTACCATCAAACCAGTGATAGTTTTGGCTTCCAAGCCCATAACCTCTCCTGCGTTGGAGTTGGCTTATCCTGGGTCACCAATAAATGAATCAGTAAAAGCCCAGATGGAGGAAGCCGGTTCTCAAGCCCTCATTCTTCCCAACTTTACTCCAGAAAAAGCCCCAGACCTTCTCCTCAATTTGCCTGCCATTTCTTCAGTTGCAACAGAAACGCTCAAATCTACCAATAAACAAAACTTTGCTTATTTCTTATTACCTATAAAGATTAGTATAAGATCTCACCATGTCTCCTTTAAGGCCCTGGTGGATACTGGAGCTGTGGGTATTTTCATGAGCATTGAGTTAGCCCAACAATTGGAACTGGACATGGATGTGGGTTCATCGGTGATGGTGGTTTCTTCAGCCTCCCAGACATCGTATATTGTCTGTTGGCCAGTACCTTTTTTGGTACACCAGTTTAGCTTCTGTGATTGGTTTTCCGCTATGCCAAACTTGGTGTTCTGGTGATCTTAGGGGTTGGATGGTGGCGCCGACAACATGTCAAGATCCTCTTGGAGTCTAACATGTTGTCATTTGTTAATGATCAACTGGAGGGTGAATTTCCCTTAGTTGACAATCTTAAAAAACTCAAGGTCTCAGTTCTATTATTTCCCTCGTCTCTCCTGTGGGCCTTCCATCCGATTTTCCTATAAGTTTAATGCACTATCAAAGTATCTTTGATTCTGAAAAGACAGTTCATCTGCCTCCTCATACTAAATTTAACCTGGGCTTTTGTACAATGGTGTTTTTGATGAATATCAACTGTCCGTTGTATCCCCATATAGTGGAGGAGGAGGTTGCGCTTAACACTTGGTTGGATGATATGCTAAAAAAAGGGTGGTTGTTTAAGGAGACATTGCCAGTTGCATCTCCCATCATCTTCGCCAAAAAAGCCAATGGTTCCCTCCATCCCTGTGTGGATTACAGACATTTAAACAAAGTTACAGTTCACAATCTCTACCACCTGCCTCTGGAGCAGATTATCAGCCAAGCAATTGCCAAATCTCGTTTGTTCTCTAAGCTAGATCTCGTCAACGCCTTCAACCAGATTTGGGTAATGGAAGGGCAAGAATGCTTAACAGCGATCCAGATGAAGCGAGGAATTTCCAATTCTGTATAATGCCCTTTGGGCTGGATAATGCGCCCGCTACATTTCAATGTTTGATTGACAATGTACTGGGTGATCTCCTGTTTACTTGCTGCAGTCACATATATCAACGACATTCTGGTTCACTCCCCTGACTCACGAACAACACGCTATGGACTTGGAAGCAGTTGTGGCTGCTTTGCACAAGGCATGCTTGTTTGTTAAGCCTTCCAAATGCGAGTTCTATAAGGAGTAAGTTACCTTTCTTTGGAACTTATCCTTAAAGATGGCTACGCAATTCCTCCCAATAAGTTGGACGCTATCTGTGAATGGCCAACCCTGACAACCCAGAAACAATTATGGAGTTTCTTGGGAACCATTATTTTTTAAAAAATTTTCCCCAGCTCTTTCCCAGTTAGCTGCCCCGCTCCACCACCTCACAGGCAAGAATGTACCATTTCATTGGATGCCCAAATGTCAGTGGGCGTTCAAATCAATTGGAGAGGTGTTTTTATCCCCTTTAGTCCTGAAACATGAAGATCCTGACAATCCATATATTGTTGCATGCAATGCTTCTCGATAGCTGTGGGGCAGTGTTGCTCCAAGAGCATGATGGCTTGGAACATCTGATCGCCTATTTTTCCCAAAAATTTTCCTCTACAGAGCAATCTTGGGCCATCTACAACAAGGAGATGGCAGCCGTAGCATGGGCATTGACTCATTGGAGGTATCTGTTACAGGGTGCTCAACATGAATTAACTGTTTGCATGGATCACCAAGCTCTCTTGTATTTCCGCAAACCCCAAAAATTGGTGCATCGGCAAGCTTGTACCTATTGGGACTTGTGCAGTTTCAATTTCAAATACAAATCCATAAAAGGTGCACTTAACATACTTCCTGATTTTCTCAGCCACAGCCCCACCCATTGTCCCTCAGACACAGATGTAGTGGACCTCATTACTGTGATTCCTGCCGCTCAAGTTTTGTTGATTGTTCCCCCAGTTGTCTCTTCTGTCACCCTTGCTCCTGATGCCCCACTAGTTGCTCAGGTCTTAGCCAGCAAAATGACCTGCCCCAAAGGCGTGGAGTTATTGAGTAATTGTCCCTCCAAAATCATAAACACTCTCTATGCTCCTTGGTGGAGGGTCTCATTTATTTTTGGTCATGAATTTAGGTTCCCACTCTCCTCAGAGCCAAGGTATTTCGCACGCATCACGACCTCCCATGGTCAGCCATCCAGGCAAATAAGATTTGCGCTGACTTGATCAAGCGGACCTACAATTGGGCGGGTTTAACTAAGGAAGTTCTGGTCTTGATTGCCGATTGCGTTACTTGTGCTTAGGCTAAGTCAGATTGCTCTGGTAGAAATGGGCTTCTACACCCCTAAAAAAAGGCGGAGGGTCCATGGACATTGGTGTCTGTGGATTTTATCGTTGAACTCCCCTGCTCTAACAGGTTTATGGTGGTGATGGTGGTGGTGGATCGTTTTTCTAAGTTTTCCCATTTTATTCCCTGCACTTCCATGATTCTGTCAGAGGAAACCGCTTGTCTCTTTGCGCGCCATGTGTTTTCAATGTTTGCCCTCTCATAGGAGATCATCAGTGACTGTGGCTCACATTTCACGGTGTGGTTCTGGGGTGAACTCTTATCTATTTTAAAATCTCCCCCTATCACTCCATGGTGTATCATCCCAAGTCTAATGGACAGACCGAGAAAGTTAACCAAGTCCTAGAACAGTACCTGCATTGCTATGTGGCAGCCGCACAGGACACCTGGGCTAGCATTCTTCCCCTTTTTTAATTCTCCTATAACAATGGGACTCACGCTTCCACTGGGTTTTCTCCCTATGAAGTGACATTGGGTTATAATCCATCCTTTTCAGTTGGACCCTGCTTGTGGCCCAAGGTCCAAGCTGCCTCAGATCATGCTGACCATATTAGATCTACTCAATCCTTAGTGTGGGAACACCTCACCAAAGCCATTGAAGACTACAAGCAGTTTGCAGATCGTAAGCAACTCCCAGGTTTGACATGACGGTGGGCTCCTATGTTATGCTCAATATGCGTCATTTGAGAATGCAAGCACCCTCCCATAAATTTGCAAGTAAGCATTCAGGCCCTCATTTGGTAAAGGAAGACTTGGGCAATGGTGCGTTCCAGTTAAAACTCTTAGCACACTGGAAACAGCACTCCATCTTCCACGTTTCCCAGTTGTCACCCTTTAAGGGCATGGTTCCCGCGGATCCTGATCTGATCATTATTGATTTTGTGGAGGAAGCTGAAGTGGAAAATATTCTAGCATCCCACAAGTCCTGCCAGTCCGTTCAATATCTCATGGCCTGTAAAGGGTATCCAGCTTATGAGAACAGTTGGGTTAAGGCCTGCTATTGCGCCAACTGCATGGAACTGGTCAAAGCATTTCACAAATCTCACCCCCAAAAAAATTGTGACCGTAATGGCGATCAAGTTGCCCAAGGCGCATAAAAATGTGTCCCTCATGCAGTTTCCCAGCAGTGGTGCCCTTCCTTTAGAAAAAGTAAAAGGTAATGTAAGTCACATGGAACATCCCCTGTGTGTCGATTGGGCCCTCTTCCTGTTTCTGAGTAAAAAGGTTCCAAAGAGGGTGGCTGTACTCCTCATCACCCAGGGTGACCTCGCCCACGTGGTAGATGAGCTCTGGGTAACAGCCCTCTCTCTTCAGATCCCTCCCCCGTGGCCCACACTCCCTTTGGCCAAACTTGTACATCTGATCAGGAAAATCTGCACCAAGATTGCCAAACTGAAGTTGGTCAGTCCAAAAATGAGTATAAACAAGCCCAATGATCAGAATCCACATAATCAAAAAGGGATAAAGATTGATTCATTGGCCAGAATTGCTGACAGTCTCGATTCAGCCAACAGCATGCTTGCCAAAATTAACCCCCTCTCAAAATTGTCGGGGATGATCCCCAACGTTCAGGTAGTAGCATCAGACACCATCAATGATAGTTTGAAGCTCCCTTCCAGCAAATTGGAAGTTGCGGCCAATACAACGCTTTTGACTGTTTGAATGGCCCAGCAACCAGGCACGGTCAGGTTGGGCATCCTGAACCTGTTCCCAACTGCAGGGACTACCCCTACGTGGGGTGGCCCTGGGGGATTCCTGCTGCTCATTGGGCCAGATGCCGTCATGCCAACCATCAGAAATACAGTTGAGCCTCAGTTTAGGCGAGCGAGGTCAAACTGATAGTGACTTGGCCTACCAACAAGTTCTTTGATGTTGTTACCCATTGAGCTTATCTGCCCCATCCCCCCAAAAAATTACCATTTAGGTCGGAATTGAGGGACCCAATCCCTGCTTGTTTCTGCATCAATCAACCACTATTTAATCAGCTGCATTGCACTGAGAAAATTGGGGGGTTGATTTTCTTCAATTTCTTTTAAGCAAAATTTGCCGCTAAAAACTATCAATTTTTGATTTTATTGATATCCCTCTGGCTGCATTCCCAATGGCTTAACTCTGGTAGCCTGTCAGTCCCTATACCGGATAAGCTTTACCAGTAAGATGGTCACTATGGCACCTACCATCGCCAACTGGATTCATAGAGCAGATACTTCTGGAAATTCAACCCCATTATTTCAAACATCCGCCAACAATATACTGGGATCTTGTGGCCTTACATCCACCATTTCCAGGCAAGGATCCACCCCCTTGTCACCTCAGTTATATTGAACCCACTCGCTGGTGAACTTGTAATAAATATACCTGTGGTACCATCCCATGCAGCAAGATCACCAGTGTCTGGGGTCATCTCTATTTGGTTCATTCTTGGGTTGTTGTTCACTATTTCCCTACACCAATGGTTTATCATTTCCCAATTCATGGTTCCATACAACGTCATATGTGCAGCAATTCCTCTGGCATTCTGGCTTGCTATTTGGGTGCTTACGCATCCCAACTAGCAGGCCGGTCTAAACTTATTCTGCCGTTTTCATGACACATGGCTCACATAAAAATGTCATATTGTTGAAACTCATCAATAAAATCAAGTTAATGCCTGATTGAAGTATTCTCATGAGTATTTAACAGCAGCTCTAAACAACACTTATACTTTTTAGAGCTTACTCCTCCTTGCCCATACAGATAGGAAAGCTTGTTCATCAGTTTCAGCCGTGTTTTTGGACAACAACTGATATTCTCATTGACACTCAGAATATGCTGAGTATAATGGTGGTTTATTATAATGGAAGGTTTATCTCCCTCCTTAACTATAATATCCCTTTAGTTTTGAACAATAAAGATCCCAATAGAGAATATTTTTGCCTGGTTGAGTACTCTGCTTCTGCCATATCTTTACATCATAACACATCAAGACAAAGTACAAAAATGTTGCTTGATTTCATAGATGCTTTAGTCTTTCCACTCGATCTCAATGAGCGAATTTTATAAGAAAAAAAAGAGTTATTTTACCAAAGCCGTCTGGCACACCCATTTTCCTAAAAATGTCTGAGGATCCGCCACCGGCTGCTACAATGTGGGGTAATAGTGCTCCACCACCTAGCGTTTTCCGCTCTGTGGGCAAATGCATTTGCATGGGGTCAAATATCCCACCAAATTTTAAGCTGTTTTGTCCCCCCATGGGACTTAGTGCTCCACCTGGCGCGCATCCACCTTCTTAGCTACATCCTCTCACCATATCTCGCTCCATTATCTAAATTTTGCCTACATTTCAAATATGGGCGTTTATTCCCTTACTGACAAGAAAATTATTGAAGTGGCCACCGCTGCATTTGCGCTAGCTGTCTTTGTCAATTTGCGCCCATACAAGGACTATTTTGACATAGGCTTCCCAACAGAGGAGGATGCTGCAGCAGCGGCTTTAACTCCCCTTTAATATAAAAATACTCTCATTCCTATTACCTAGACTCGCCTTCCTTCAGACATCACATTGATGGTCTCCTTTGCATCTCTTATCTCATCTCTTACCCCACATTTTATATGATCAGCTGATGGCAGGGCTTCTGGCTTATGGTACACATCCAAGCCTTGTCCTTGCTGTTCCTTCTGGTGCAGAGCACCTTGCTACGCCTCACTCCACTGCCACCATTATTTCACACCACCCTGCCATAGCCCAACAAATTCCCCTCATGCTCATATTGCAGCAGCACCTGAGCAATACTTTTGGGCTCCGGTGTATAATGGTTGCCAAATATGTCCTTTTTTGTTTTTGACTTGACCAATCAAAAAATCCTACCCCTGAGCCACTTCCTCTGGTGGGCTTCTGAGCCACATTCAGCGTAATCTGAATGGCTTTTTCGTTGCAATCTCCCACTCAATGTTCTCATTTGATGGGCCAGAGCAGGAAATCAGCCTCCGCCAAATCAACCACCCACATCAACCCACCCAATTTTGTCCACAACAGTCAGAGTCAGGCTTGGACCACCATTCACACCTAAGCAGCCCATTTGACTATCACTCACCAAAATTTGTCAGCCACTATTCTTATAAACTAAAATCCATTGGACCTATTGGATGAGGTTGACAAATCAGGTAAAGTTATCAAGAGTGTAGATTCAGGTGAACCACTTAGACAGTTTGATTATGGTCAGCTGAATTTTCCCTTCTGATTTTGACAAAACCCTATCCCCCAAACGTTTCACTCCTAAAACCAATGCCGCCCCTACCAAAGTGACCACTATCTTACCTTAGCAGTGGTAACCTCTCCCCATTGCCCCAACCTACGCAAATCAGTGGCTCAATCAGTGGCTCAATTCCAACTGGGGCTGACCACATTCTACTACCCCCTGATTCCCTGAAGCAGCCTGAAGCAGAATCACTAAATTATTTGATGATGCCAAAGCTATTGTCATGCATGTCATTAATCTAACAGATTTCAACACATCTGCTAAAATCACCAGTCAAAGTTTATCTGATTTTGCCCAACTCCCCTGATACTCACATTCAATATGAACATCACTTAGCATAATTTGTTGAAGATTTCTACCAAGCTGATCTTGATGATGATGAGAACTCATTTTACACCGCCATCCACCCACACTACGCTGATGCCCCAACGCCCTGGCTCTCCACTTTAGTCTGTTTTTACAATTATCATGATATTGTCATGAAGAGTATGTCTGCAGAAGAGCCGCCTGACCCCCCATCACCCTCTGCCATGGAGGGTATACATTTTCTGCTCCCCGCCTGGTTAGAGTTTTTGTTTTGCTTTATCATTTTACTCAATTTGTTTGTTCAGTTCTTTTTCTTTTTGCTTAATTGGTAATTTCCATCCCCTGGTTGGTGTACCTTGAATATAATTGAATTATAATCCATAGATGCTTTGGATATAAATTTCTTTTTATGCTTCATAAGAAATAAGAAAAACATAGCAAACTACAAGTGGTTTATGCCAAGATCACTCTAAAGATCCACAGGCATTACTTTTAACATATAACATTTTTATATGGATAAGCCCCTTGAACCTTGAGTCTTAACTGAAATATTAAATCTGGCCTACCAACAGGATATCAATATTATTCTAGAATTTTCAATGATAAAGATATTATTGTAAAGAAAAATTTGGAATTTTGAAGACGTTCACTGGTTCCAAACGAGGATATTAAATTTTTTTATTGGTAATCTGTTGGAAATGGGATTACCTACAGACAAAATGTTTTATTTAAGTAACGTTCTTTTTTCAGATGAATAGCTCCTAAAGAGCTTAGATAGTTCATTATTTTATTAAATTTAAATAGCAATATTTTTTCACAATCTGATACTGACTAGGAGCACATGAAGAATTGGAGCCACACTATTACTGCAGGTGATGCTAGCCCTATCCAATCAAGCCCTATTGTAAATTAAAGGTTGAAGTACAACATATGAGAACAGAGCTTACAAATTACTAGACGCTGGTTTACTAGTGCCATTATAAAGCCCTTGGTCGTCCCCCTTTCTGCTTATAAAGGAAATAAAGGTGGCCATCGATTCATGATGGACTACAGAAGCTGAATAATCTCACTAAAAATTATAGCTATCCTATACTCTACATAGATGATGCACTTGCTCAACTCTTTGGTTCTAACTTATTTTCTCTATAGATTTGGTCAGTGAGTACTGGCAAATAAACCTTTCCCTAAAGATCAAGAAATGTGTGCGCTTGTCTGTAATGAAGGCCTAATTCAACCTACTCAGCTTCCTCAAGGTTTGTGAAATGCTTCCACCTCTTTCAAACAATAAATCACATTTTAAAAGACTGTAAGCTAAGTTGCGTACGTTTTGATGATATTTTTTTATTTTTTTAGTACTAGATCGTTTTGATGATATTAAGATTTTTCTAAGAGATTTAGAAATCATCTTAATAATCTTAAGAAATATTTTCAACAGTTATAAAGCCCTAACATCAATTAAAGCCCTCAAAATGTACGTTCTTTCAGAAGATCTGTATTCCTTGGGCATGTTATCTGCTAAAAAGGGATTAATCCTTTACAAGATAAGGTAGAAGCTATATCCAGAATTCCTGGCCCAATGAAACTCCGTGAAATTGGGTATTTTAGGCATTATTGGATATTACCATCAATTTATATCAATGTTCTAAAATCTATGAGCCTCTCGTTTGATTATTTACCAAATACACCCCTTCTTTTGGGGTTCAGAACAGAAATTAGCCTTTGAAACTCTAAAGGAGTTTTTACAAACCAACCTATCCTACGCCACCCAGATTAGGGAAATCCTTTTATCTTATTCACTAAAGCCTTTCAATTATGATTTTGGATATATTGCTCAATTGCACAAAAATGGTGTTAAGTACACTATCTCATACTTCAGCAAGATGCTTTCAAGGCAGAACGCAACTATAGCATCACTGAAAAAGAGTGTCATGCCATCAAACATGCAGTAAATCAATAACGCCCCTTTCTATATGGACTAACTCTAGTGTTGTCACATACCACGCCCATTTAAAGTATTTAAAAAACTTGAAAAATTCCATCAGAAGTATTGCTAATTGGTCTATGAGGATTAGACATTGAATTTAAAAATCAATCATTGCATTAAAACCTGACATATGAATGTAGATGGACTAACTCGCCTACTTATTCTTCACTTGGAAAATAGTGAAGTAGAGAGATTACATAATTTTTTGATGGCTTTTAATGCTTGTGATGATGGAGATGAACCCATGAAGAAAATCTTTACAACACTCCCAAAACACCAAGGTTGACAAAGGAAAACGATAAATGAAATAGGCATAAATTGGTTAACCTATTTCTGGACTTTTGAATGTGTATTAGTGATTATGAGAACACAATCTACCCTTGGTCATTGAGAGTAGAAATAACAAATGAATGGATTAGAGATCGTTGATATTAGTATAACAAATTCTATTATAAAAGACCTAAATGCTTTTTACCTTATAAAAAAAGTATTTAATTATAAAACCAGTCATCTATAGCAACCTACTACCCCCCACAAATTTCTTACCATCAGTTTTGATGTGGTAAGTCTGCTACCTCAAGCTACTATCAAAATCATTACATATTATTGGGAATTGATCATCTTAAAATTGATCAAGGCCGTTGCTTTTTTAACTCAGACTGCTAAAGCCACCGCCACATTCTTACATTAAAAAAATCTTTACCCAGAATGAATGTCCCCAGGTTTTCCTCTGTGATAATGGAAAGATTTTACCTTAAGAGTTTTCATGATCCTGGCTACATTTATGGTTGCATAACAACTCTTTTTTGGCTCCTTAAAACCTTTTTTACAAGTGAGTACCGTGAAGTGAGCTAATGGCATCTTAGTTTCCATATTACATAGAAACAGCAAGTTAAGATCCCAAAACTGATATCAATACTTGCCTATTGCACTCATGGCGTATCATATTAGTTATCATTAGATACTGAAGATGTCATCTTTCTGAGCCTTATATGATCAGGAACATGGAATACACACCTATTAGCTAAGAATGTCCTCTCTGCTAATATTGAAGACTCAGATAAAGCTATGAAAAATGGCTCAACACATTATTCAACTTTGATTTGACTTTATGAAAAACTTAGCAAAAAACTGTTACAATGAGGGCCAAGCTGCTGATGAACTCAAACAAACTTTATCCATACCTTTTAATCTCAGATTTAGTTCTATATTATCACAATCACATTATTCCCTGAAGTGGTAAACCTAGTTCAATCTAGGAAAGCCTTTTTGTAACTCACCTATCAACGAGGTGATGAATATTCTATCAAATCTCTCACTTCTGGGATTACTATAACCCATGTACATGGACAATTTCCACATCACTATTCTCCGTTTAATATTCTTAAAGAGGGTGATGCCAGAATTATGGATGTTCGCTCTGATGAGAAGAATATCCAGGTGTCTAATAGTTCAATTCATTCTATTTTATCTAAAGAATACTCAGATAATTAAATGAACTAACTCCAAAGTTTGTCCCCACACTAACCTGAATTTAGCTATGCCACCTGTGAGAAAAACGACTCCTTTTTTAGAAACAAAGGGTATTTTGAAGGATGAAAATAATTTTCCAGCCAACCAGAAGCCAGAAAATAGTCAAATATATAAGTAAACGAGGTAGATCAACCTTAGGGTAAATATACCACGCCAATTTTTTTAGCTTGTGCTGGTTTCAAACCTGTTTCAAGCAAAACCTGACCCAGAGTGGAGCAGGAACTACCCACTATGCTAACACTCCTCAAAAATAGACAAATATACAAGTTATAATTACATCAAAGCTGACTGATTAGTTAAGTTTATTTAAAGCATTATCATATGGAAATGAAATTTGAACATCTTTTTAGTTAATATGCATTAAATTATGTCAGAAATTTTTTAGAGATATGATTGGGCAACCACCTCAAAATTATTAGTATTTTTGCTAAATCAAAACGCAACAGCCTGGATCAGAAATTCGTCATCTGAATTTGTTTTTTGATTGAAATTGAGACAATAACAAATATGAAACTTCTTTTTGGATTCAGTGGATCAACATGAAAATTAATAGATGCAATGGCAATTTTCTGAAACTATTGCCAGATTCAAATTCTCAGCGATGTCAACTGTAAACATATGTCAGATGAATTGTGAAGCCCATCTATCTCCACATGTACTTCCCCCTTAACCATATTTAATGCAATTTATTTTATATATGGAATGTCACATGATCATAATTCTTTATTCTGAAATAAATTCTATGCCTTTCTTAAATTATAGGGTTTATTTAAACCCCTCACTATGATTAAATAAAATCATTTTTATATTAACATCCTTATCAATTGTTAGTGTCTTTTGTGGATTACCTTTTGGTCCCAAATTTTCTGATTGTTGTCAAGTTTTAGAACATCAGCAGCCGATATATTTGTTGAATTCCTGAGGTTTAGCACTTGCGAGTTGCATCCTTACTAGGACTCAACATCCTGTATTAGGCGTGTCTTCAAGCACAATATGTGTTTCATACTGTGTAGCGTCCTGTTCCATTTAAAATCCACGATTTCACTTTTGTAACCACTTTTCAGCATTACGTGACCTGTTATACCCATTAATCATGAAAATTGGATGGGGACAGTGCCAACGTGTAAACATCAACTTGGACTTAAAAGTATTGTTTTTTAGATGTGGTACTCAGTGGCGAGTTTCCACTTAAAATACTCTACCCAGGAAGCATCCCTTAGCTCTATAGCCGCTCCATTCCCTCCCCTACAGACCTCCAACAGATTTTTTATCATATGCTGAACCCTATGAGGATATGATCAACTTGGAGTTGGCTACCCATTCTCTTCCTACTCGATTATGACTTTTATTTACCTAAAGTAAATCTAAGCAAATTAAATGTCTTGTTTACTCTTACACTGAGGATGAGGCTAAGGCTCTAGGTTTGAGGTTATATAACATTTTGGATTAGGGTAGGATTTTTAAGAAATCCTCCTCAATTGCTTTACAATAGTTTTACATAAAAGATGGATAGTTTCTTGCATCCATGTGTAGACTATGGGCATACATATCTAATATTTGATGGTTTCCAGAATCATACCCCCTGCCTCTGAAGCATTCCATTGCTCAGGAAATAGAAAAGTCTTGGTTTTTTCCAAAATTGACTGGACACCGCCTTCAATCAATTGCAGGTTAAGGAAGGACAGGAGTGGCTCACAACCATCCAAGCAATTCTAGGGATCT
The DNA here is from genome assembly GCA_022478985.1 of Massospora cicadina. NCBI lineage: Eukaryota > Fungi > Entomophthoromycota > Entomophthoromycetes > Entomophthorales > Entomophthoraceae > Massospora > Massospora cicadina. The sequence continues at coordinate 8,799 of JAKSZP010005259.1, read as the reverse complement.
CCAGGTTTGGGTGATGCCCTTTGTGTTAAAAATCTCCACAAAATTTCAGTGACTTATTGAAAATATCCTATAAGAAGCCAGTTCTCTTGTGGTATTGCTTACATTGACAGTATTGAAATCCACTCACCTAATCACAAACAGCACACTAAGTATTTGGTTGCAGTTATAATTGCTCTCAACAAGGCTGGTCTCTTTGTCAAGCTTTTAAGTGCAAATTCTTTAAGTTTTTGTGTGCACTTAGGGGATCCCAGCGCATGCAACATTGCAGGATGAAATATTGGGGTACTGTTCCCACTGCACTTGCCTGAGCGAATCAAAGCCCAAGGCTGAACCCTGATCATGGGTGGGGTGTCTCACACCACCCCAAAACTGACATATTCTTTACAGTTTGGAGTATTAGATAGAAAAGGCTACCCTGCCAGATCAAAGATATGCTTCCATCCCTTCTTGCGAGGAATGAGACCAGACTGACCCTCAAGCTCAACTTTCTTGAAAAGAGGATGCCATAGCCCTCTACGCCTATTTCTGGCTGTCGCTTGACTATGACCAAGGAAATAGTAATTTGGATTCCATATTAAGGGAATAAACGCTGGTTTTGGCAATCCCTAGATCTTAAAGCACCTTCCTCTATATTTTGTACCCAGCTTTGAACCACTACTTTTCTGCAAGAAGACTTATAGCATCGTATTCAATCAGAGTCTCAGTCCATACTATATGACCAGAGGAAACTTGTTATTTAGTTAATATTCTTCATACCATAGAAGAACACCTATCCTCACAGCCTCAACTGCTGAAAACTATATGAAGATACGTTTTTCTGTCTTAACCCTTCCAATTACCTTACAGGCATACAGAAGATCATCCTCCTTAAACTTGCTCCAATTGTGTAGAGTTGCCCAGTGAGCAGAATGTTGCTATGGAGTTGGAAGAGAAAGTTTTAAAAATGGTATATAATGGCATCCCATAACCTCCTGTTAGCTTATCATCTCTAAGAACTGTAAGCCGTGGTTCAGAATAATACACAAAGCTGTAAAATAGAAGAGCGGTTAGTATAGACAAAAATATGGGGTAAAGAGACAACTTTTTTGAGTTAGAAGCTCAATAGTTATAGGGAGAGTGGGGACACAATGCCACAAAGAACTCCATGGTTATTTATAATCAATTTCTTGGAAATTTTCTGGTTTAATTGCATAGTTGATGCTTTCATTGTCCATCATCAATGATGTCATCATGACTGAACTGATTGGAGTTAGCCCTTTTGTGGTTCTGGAAGTGGATATTTTAATCCAGAAGGTGTCTCCATCGTTTTCCATGCATTTGTTGATTCCTGATATTTTCCCATCAGTACCTTCAGTGACAGGTTTCAATTGAATGAAATCAAGAGTCAACTTATTAAGGCTCATTTTGGGATCATGATTATTGACTTACTTATTATCTCAAAACCTGGAAACTCCCACCAAGATCCTGTTGGAGGGGAACATATGGCTGTAGGAATTAGCCATGAATGTGGTTTACCACTGTCTCTTGGGTAATGGTGGCAATGAGCTACTCATAAATTTGCCTTATGCATGATATGGTAGGGCCCTGAAAAAGGACGTTATGCTTTTTCTGTTGGCCTCCAGGTCAATGGCGATTGAAAAAGTCAGGGTTTCCTTTTTGTAATGTCAGTTAAGAGAGTCAGCTAATATGGAGTGAGATATCTCCTTTGCTATAGTTATATGACTCCCTGAGTAGTAAGGTCTTGAACTAGATAATGTTATTAGCAAGGCCCTCGTCACTAAACAAGAGTTTCTTGGGAACTAAGGAACCAGTAGGGGTTGCACGCTACTTGACAGCTGAGGGGTACACCCATATATAGTAAAAGGGGACATCTTGATTGCATGATGGTAACTCATCTGATAAGCTAGAAAGGCGATGGGCAGATAGTTGCTCTAGTGCATAGGATTGGAGGCGGCCATTTTCTAAAGGATAGAAACAAGAGTTTATGAGAGAGTTCCATTGCCCCTTGGTTGATGGGTTATATATGGTGGTGAAACTTTGGTTAGTCCAAAAATCCGAAGTTAGTTCATGGACTACCTGTTAGGTAAAGTTTAGTTCCTTTTACAAAAAGTAGAGTTTTTGGGCATTTGTTCTGAGTGAAAATGGATCAAATAAGATTTAGGACTGTATCCTTTACAGTGACAGATAAAACAGAGTTTGCTTCAACCCAATTTGGTCAAAATGATCTACAGCTGATATGATATACTTGTGCTTATGTATTTTAGTGGGCAAAGGGTCCATCACATCAATTCTGACAATATTAAATTATTTGACAGAGTCACAATCAATTTTAATCTCAAGAACTTACTCAATTTTGTAAAACAAGTCAAATGGGTTTTTTATTTCTAGTATAGTTTCAACCATCCATTCTCAATAGCAGCATTTATTTTCTTATTTGTAGGTCTTCTTTACCGTTCCATGCCCCACAGTTAGATTTCCTTCAAGAATGACATTTCTTAGGGAAGAAGGGCATATGTGATGGCCGTTTCTTGTTGATTTTCTTATAAACATTCCTTCTTTATTCTGAATATCTTTGATAATTTTCATAGCTGATTTAGATCTTGAAAGTTTCTAATTACCATCCTTAAGTATAATCAATCAGTATATATAGTCGGTATACTTCATTTGCTAAGGCAGCCAGCACCAGAATCCTCAAAAGCCTGTTAGCACTTTGATGGATTGCTCCTGCACAATGGACAATAGTAAAGTTGTAATTCTGTATTCTTAATGCCCACTTCACTAATTGTCTGTCCGGGTTCTTCTTTTATTGTAACTATCAGAGATAGTCATGGTCTGTGATAAAAATATAGGCTATATATAGGTAGGCTAGTAATGTTTTACTGTTCTTGTAACATCCAAGTACTTGTGCTTAGTAACACTATTATTATGTTGGCCTTTTTCAGGGTCTTTCTAAAGTAAGTCACTGGATGGTCATCTTGTTCTTTATCATGTTGGGCAAGGATATCCTTAAATACAACATCACTAGCTTCAGTGAATAAGAAAGAATAACACAAAAATGCAGATAAACTAAAATAGTTTTACTACAAAGGGAGTCTTTAGCCTATCAAAAGCATGTTCTTGTATAAGCTGCCACTCAAGCTTTCCTTTCCATTTGATCCCACTTTTGAGTGATTTTATCTAAGTTAAAGCTAATTAAAACAACTATTGAATCACTGCGCCTCCATTTCCAGCCAATGCCCTCAGCTCCGCCCCTGCCACTCCAATATGGGGCAATGGCGCTCCACCTACTAGCGTTTACTGCCTGTTAGGCAAACGTGTGAAGACTGGCTTGTCCAGTCCACCATATACATCTGTCTACTATGTTCCTCCAAAGGTTTAGCATTCCATCTCATGTGAGTCCACCTATCTTGCACCCATCCTTTAGCCCTACGTCAATCTACCATCCACTTTTGCTTTACATCAAATAAGGACGTATCTTCACATATGCTAAAAAATAATATTTGAGCTGGCAACTACAACCTTTTCTTTGACCAAATATATAGACTTCTGCCCTTACAAGGGCTATTTTGATATAGGTTTTATCACTGAAGATAACGCGGCCGTGCAGCAGCAAAGCCCTTAATATTTAATAAATTACCCCTCACCACCACCCAAACACATCTCCCAGCTGACACCACATGTGTGGTGATCTTTGTGAGCCTTCCCTCACCTCTCCCCTCAAACATTTTATATGGGTTGATGTCAGGGCTGTCCACTTATGAAAATGGCCGCATCCTTTAATTCATTGTCTTGAGTGGTGCTGTTGTTACTTGTGGCACCTCAGGCAATGGCCTTCATCACCCCCTTCCAGCTGAATACTGCCTAATACATCACAACACATGTCTACATTCCATCTGCACCTGAACTATTTTTTTGAGCTCACATCAACAATGCTCACACATTTTTCTCCTCTGTCATGTTGGACCATACTAAAAAAATGTCAATACAATTCAACCTCATAAACACAACCAACTCCACCCATGAGGACAAACACTAACAACGTTTTATTGGGGATTTTGGATTCCCCCACCCCCTAGGCTGTGCGCTAAATAATCAGCAGCAAAATTTAGCAACCCAAACCCACACTGGCAATTTAAACCTATTCCAACCAATCATGAAGAGTCTTGAACCCATGTTCAATCCAATTATCTCCCGCTCTAAAACTTACCCAATCACAGCCATCTATCTTTTTATCAATTCATATCAACTAAAACCCTCAGGACCTATTGCATGATTTGACTTAATCTGGTAAAATTGTCCCACCACCTACTAAACCATTTGATTTAAATCCTAACTTGAATCTGGACTTTGACGCCTGCTCCCGCCTAAATGATTTGTCCCTAAACCCAATTATACACTTTACCAAAGCAACCACCAGCTTGTTAGGGCTGCGGTGTCCTAACCCAAAAGTTGTCATCTCCATAAAGCAGTGGAAAAATCTGTTGCTTTATTTAAAGAAGACTACATATCATCTCATTTCCTCTTGATTTCCACGCTGTGTCAAAAAATTAAATAACCTGCCTCACTGAAGCTGCCACCCCTCACTGGCAAACATGCTGCTGCACTGGCAGCTTTTTCCTCATCCGCTGAGTCCAGATCCAACATTGTGAAATTCTCCCAACACCTTGGCTCCCTCAATCAAGCCAAATATCACGTTGCCAAACTCATTAAGGCTATTTTCCAGGCCTAAATTATCAGTCTCAACAATAATCTGCTTTTATCAACCCTCATACTGTAGACGCCCCAGCTCTCTTGTTATCAGCATTAATCTGCCTCTTTAATTCTGAACCTGAAGATCTGCATGATTTCCCTCTTCCTCTGTCAAGGTAGGATAAGAAATTCACCTATCACTGCCAAGTTTATATGATTTTATATTCCCAGTTTTCACGCCGTTCCTACCCTGAGTACATCATCTCCAGTTGTGTACTCTTGAATAAAATTTAAAATCTATAATTTTTTTATAAACTTCAAGATCTTATTATAAGCTGCCACTCAAAAGGGAATTCCTCTGTAGGAGATGAGGGGCTGGGTAGATCAGTAAACCAAAAGATAAAAAGACAATAATACTTTACCTTTACTGAAATATAATTCCTTGAGGCTCTGGGGGTGCGACATCTTCTTATTAATAGTGACTTTATAAATGGTGGGCTGAATGCCTTGCTATAAAACCTTTAGTCTGAGTAATTTCTTTTTAATTTAAAATAAAGAACCTCAAAAGCTTAAGCTTTAGGGTGATCTTTCTAATATTATTGACTTCATGGAGATTTACATGTGGCTAATAAAAGTTCTTAGTAATATAGTAATATTATCAAGGTATACAATGACACAGGATAGCTTCAAATCTCCAAGAATTATGTCTATTTCGCGCTGGAAGGTAGAAGGCGCGTTGTAGAGGCCCTGTGACATTCTGGTTGGCTCATTATAGTCCTAAGTTGGCTATGAGAGTACGCTTGAATTGACCTTCAGATATTAGCTCTACTTAATTTACCCATTAGAGATCAATAGTGAAAAATAATTGGGACCAGTTAAGCAAGCGGAGATGGTCATTGATATGGGGCAGAGTGTAACCATCTTTTTAGTCATGGAGTTAAGCCTTTGATAGTCCATCACTACTCAATTACTATCATTCTTCTTACAAACTAACAATAGAGGGGAGGCCCAAGAGCTATGGGAAGGCACCCTTATCCCAGCTTCAAGTTGATGCTCAAGTTCAATAGCCACCTGAGTTTCTTTGACCTTACTTTTTTGGTAGAAACAGGATTGGGTGGGTTGAGCTTCCCCAGTCTCAACAATATGTAAAATGACATTCTTTTTCTAAAATCATAGATGGAGGTTGAGAAAAGGTCAGGGTATTCTTCTAATAATTGATCAACTTGGCTCCATTGCTCACTGGTGATCTATCGCCAAATAAAGGTATTAATTAGAGCTACTGATGGGGGCTATTCTAGCCCAGAGTCCATTATACTTGAAAAAGTTACATATGTTGTCAACTGCTTCTACAGGAAGTAGCAAACTTAAGCAACTGGAGTATTGGGCACATCTGTTCTAGATTTATCAGTGAGTTTGGCCAGCAATACCAATATGAATCTAGCCTAAACAAGATCTATTTTTCTGAGGTCAGGATTTTTTTGACTGATGGGTTATCCACACCTCATACTTCAACTAAAATTTCAGAGGGAATACTGATGTTTCCTAGTGTCAATGATGACCTAGGACTTTGGCAGCATAGTAGTCAGCCTTTAAAGATATGCATGCCCTCTTGGCCATCTACCGCATGAGGGAGTATATGTACTCTAGAGCCCTAATATAATATAAAATTTTATCTCTTTTTTTCAGCAGGCAGGCTTGAGCTTTAATATCTGAGTCGGTATCAGGGGAGGTCTCAAAACTGAATGGAACTTATGTACTAATTGTGATAAAAAAATTACAACAATAAGATAACATCAGATTAGTCATTGAGAAACTGAGTTATGAGGAGGAGGTTGTAACTATGGCTATCTAATGCAATGGCTGAGGCATTTAATGGCAATTTAAAGAAAACGGGTAACAAGAATTAGACCTCAATTGATTAATGCATTGTAGTACAGATGAATCATACTTCATGTATTATTATAAGCCAGGAGCTACCTTGGTGCGTTTTATTAACTTAAATGAAATGACATTCACAGTAGAACAAATGTCAGCAATGGTGTGGATAGGAACCTTAGACTCAAAAAAACAACTTGTGTGATTAAACTCCCAAATTGAGGAGGCAGATTAAGAAACATTGGAGATTTATCAGATTAAGAGTATGCAGTATTTTTTATTATCAACTGGTACCAAGTTGTCTTCCCTAGGTATAATGACATTATACTCTGTAGAGATCACTAAGGGTTCTTGAGGCTGTACTGGGATATCATCATGAAACGCCTCGTCTATCACATGGACTGGTCATTTTCACCCCTTTCAAGTCTCTTTCAACAATGCTTGACGTTATAAAGAAGGCCATTACAGTAAGTGCACAAAAGTTTGAGATTCTTTGGTTTTCAATAACGTGGACTTAAGGAGAGCTGGGAGAGTTAGAAAATGAGGCTTTTAAACTCAAGGTAAATGCATGAACCTAATTAAGAGCTTCTTTGATTTTTAAATGAAAGTCATGTTAATCTTCCAGACAAACATATGTAGTTGGACCTAAAGATACAATTCCAATGTGAAAATTACAGCAATTATGGTGTCATAGTTCATATTTTGATAGGATCACATTATCCAGCTTATATTATTATAATAGATTCGCCTTTCCATAAAAGAATAAACCTCACTAGTGGATGTGGGAGTTATTGATCACTTACAACAACTATTGTTTGGAAAAATATTCCTAGCAAATATACAGTAATTCACCAGGTTTTGATCTCCTAAATTTCTAATGTTTCTTTGAGGATAATCCCTGACAACAAACAAATGTTTAAGTTTTTAACTTTAATATTGATAATCTTATTTAGCTCGTAGGAATTAATAAGATTTTGTCGCTAATTGACTAAGGGGTTTATGAGTTGCTAGGTTAGTGATGCTGCCTATGATAAGCAACTTGCGAGTTAACCCTTTTTGATATTACAACTTGCTTTTTATGGGTAAGAATCCCATTCTCTAACCAGGTTGTAAATTAAAGATGGTGACACACTGGGGTTGAGCAAAGGCGTTAGAACACGTTCTCCATCTCAACCCAGAAGAGGTTGCATTAATAGTCAGCAACAAATTCTGACTAAACTGATGAGGAAGATCATTTGGAGTGACCCTGGAGGGTTAAATCATTGGTGACAGATGCCATTTTCAATTAGGGTGCCAACAGAAGAGTTGGGCACCGGTTTGCCTGAAAATTCTCTTGTATCTTAAATAAAGCAGATAGATAAACATAGTTATAAATTATTTTACTTTAAGTAATTTAGACTGTCATAATTTTCTCTTGAGACTAAAGTTTGAAGGATAAGAGACCCTTTGTCTATTGTATTGTTATCTCCGCAGACTATGAGTGAAGAGAAATTAAACACTAAACCTAATCCTAGGCTAAGTTCTATCAGAAGAGGGAAAAAGTCCCTACAAATAGTCCTGAAGAACGTTCAAGAATAGGCCAAGCACCAGTTTAGCTTTGGGCTTAATTTTCATCTTGGTTTAAAAAATATAACAAGTGTAATAGTCTTCTTATTATTGATACCCTTTTAATTAATTATCAACAATTCATAAAACTCACATACAGTAAACCTATGCAGTTAAACAAGTGAGCTTAAGTGAACTATAATTTTAAAGAATACATCTCCAAGATTTTAACAATCATCCAGCAAAAGATGGTTAATAACAACCAATGGTTGTTCTTGGGCCTAGAATTTTTCTGACAAACCCAAAAGGACATTCTACTTTGTTTAAATGGCCATTAACGCCTGCTACTGATTAACCAAGATCTAGTTGCTTCTAGTCTTTTTTAGGTTGGTATGGAAATTTTCCCAAGTGTTAAATTTCTTTATGTGAGGAGACATAATCTCCTGTGCAATGCTTCAAATAAGATTGGATATACTTTAAATTCTGAGGGTTGGAGGCCTCCTCCATTGAACTCTCATAAGCGTACAGATAATAGGAAATACATTACTGTCCTGGAGTTAATCTCTCCTTTAAAATAGGATTACATATATCCATATAGGAAAGCAAAGAATATTGACGGCAGGGACTATGGAAGGCTTAGAGATATTGGTTTCCATATAGTTAGGAGGGGCCTGTTTGGTCTAATTGCTG